>OU898279.1:73344251-73944251 GCA_918026665.1 Diabrotica balteata
TAATAAAAAAAAAATAAAACGAGCGGTTCTAATTTATGTAAATATATTTATTTACTACAAGTTAACAGTACGGTAATATCAACTAGTAACCTAAGATCAGCGCAACTTACAATATATACAAGTTTTTATGTACTAGAATAATCTGGAATAGTTCACCTCTATTTTCGCTTGTATTTGGCGTCTTGATCTCTCACCCGGTCGATACATTCGGAATATTCCCGAACACAGATCATCCGTCTTGAGATGCAACCGTTATATGGGCTACGTCGAAATAAGCATGCTCATTAAAATTCGTTCAGCTTTGCAAGAATGGTAAAATTTCTTGCAAGTACCTTGATAGCCTTTGACTGTTTGTTTTCGAATGAAAACCATTCCATATCCGTATTGTTTAAGACTTTAGTAAAACTCCCTTATGCATATTGTTCTGAAGCTATTTTCTTGTGGCATTGTAAATTAATTACTATTAAACTTTGAATAAGCCACAATTAAAGATAAAAATACGTTTATTGACGTTTCAATTTCCACTTCGGAAATCGTTCTCAAAATACAAACAGTAAATTAAACAAATTTTGTTTTTTGTTACATAGTGAAAAATTCTTCTAATAATTTAATTTTATCTGACTCATTTATATTGACAATTCAGACATACATTATGCATTTTAAAGTAGACGACTTTAAAATGATATTGCCAATATTGTTGAGTTGCGCTCCTGGGACGACTTTACTTATAAGATAGTTCATTCGATTACATGAAATCAACTTTAACCGTCAGGAATATCCGTCAGAAAAAATCATAGCATGTAATTCGTCTTTAAAAAGACAAACACATGACATGATGATAGTAAAATTCTCCTGTTAGTGATCCCATAGTAAATTATGAGGGAAAACCAGGAAAAAAACCTCATAATACTATCCCGACATTGTAAGTATTTGTTCGTGAATTTAGTTTACCTTCAACAAACATCAAAATTCGGATTTTATATGTTACCTTATTTAAAAAACATAAATGATGTATCCTCTATATCTTACTGACTTACTAATACTGGTATTTTCTTATTAATAACTTCCTCTTTCAATATTGGTAACCAGATCCTACTACATTCTGCCGAGGAATTTGCGACACAATTGGCCTCATTTAGCATAATTAGAGCCGCTTCTTTGATTTTTCTTTTTTTACCATCCGTTTCTTTTAGGACTACATTTGAATTATTCCATTGAACCCTATGTTCATTATCCCATGCGTGTTTACAGATTTGAGATCTATCAAATTCTTTATTTTTAATATAAGATTGATGTTCACTTATTCTAACATTTAATGGTCTTGATGATTCACCTAAATAAAACTGATCGCATTTACAAGGTATTTTATAAATGCAATTCTTTGTCCTTTCTTGTTCATTGTTAGGTTTGGTTTTGGACAAAATAGATCTCAACGTATTTGTTGTTTTGAATGTTGTTAAAATGTTGAATTTATTTCCTATCCTTTTAAGTTTTTCTGATAGTCCTTTTATGTACGGTATTGTTATTTTCCTCATATTATTCCTTGTGTATGCTGTAGGATCTCGTTCTAAGTTGTTCTGTTCTATTCGATCGATTGTTGAAAATTCCTTATTTATAAACGATAAAGGATAATCATTTTTTAATAAAACAGATGTTAACAAATGTTTCTCCTCCAAGAACGAATTTTCATTAGAACAAGTAATTTTGGCTCTATCGTATAAGGATTTAACTATTCCCTTTTTTACATTAATATTGTGATTTGATTTGAAATTTAAATATCTATTGGTGTGTGTTGGTTTTCTATACACCTGAGTCTCATATCCAGTATCGTTCTTAGAGATTAAAACATCCAGGAAAGGTAGCGTGTTATTATATTCCTTTTCCATGGTAAATGTTATTGTCTCTTCTTTATCGTTTATATCATTTAGGAATGTGTCCAACAACTCTGATCCATGAGGCCATATTGAGAATACATCATCTACATACCTCCACCATACTGTGGGTTTGAAATTTTGTTTAGAAATGATATTTGTTTCAAAATCTTCCATAAATATATCGGCTAAGAATGGAGATAAACTAACCCCATTCCATAAAGAGGAAGTTATTAATAAGAAAATACCAGTATTAGTAAGTCAGAAAGATATAGAGGATACATCATTTATGTTTTTTAAATAAGGTAACATATAAAATCCGAATTTTGATGTTTGTTGAAGGTAAACTAAATTCACGAACAAATACTTACCATGTCGGGATAGTATTATGAGGTTTTTTTCCTGGTTTTCCCTCATAATTTACTACGGGATCACTAACAGGAGAATTTTACTGTCATCATGTCATGTGTTTGTCTTTTTAAAGACGAATTACATGCTATGATTTTTTTCTGACGGATATTCTCAAGTTAAAGTTGATTTCATGTAATCGAATGAACTATCTTATAAGTAAAGTCGTCCCAGGAGCGCAACTCAACAATATTGGCAATATCATTTTAAAGTCGTCTACTTTAAAATGCATAATGTATGTCTGAATTGTCAATATAAATGAGTCAGATAAAATTAAATTATTAGAAGAATTTTTCACTATGTAACAAAAAACAAAATTTGTTTAATTTACTGTTTGTATTTTGAGAACGATTTCCGAAGTGGAAATTGAAACGTCAATAAACGTATTTTTATCTTTAATTGTGGCTTATTCCCAGTTTAATAGTAATTAATTTCCCTTATGCATCCCTCCAAACAAATGTTTGTTTCTATGGAAGTCACGGACGTTGATTGAGATACAGAAAGTGAAGAATATCTTTCTAAATTGTTATGTTTAAAAAATGGGGACAAAATTAAACTATTAGAGTGATGGTAAATTATAATGAATTTTGTGGAAGTTTTTAAAACAAACAAACTAGCCGCGTACACGAGCTTCACTACTGAACTAAACAATTTAAAAAACTTGAAAAGGTTACTCAACAAGTGTCTATACTGGATACCAAAACTGTTCTGATTCTGAACTAATCGTGGCGCATGAGGGTTGTTTATGGGTTTAATCAGGCTAATTAGACATAAGGTGATATAGACACTTTTAAATGCTCAAAGAAATAAAGTAGGTACAGCTTTGTTTATTATAGTAGTTTGTTCTCATGAGAAAGTCTACACTCTTATCTTAATCATGCCAGAACTAATTTCATTTTGAGAGCGATTTTTAAGATCGCTTTTGAGTAAAGTAAATTAAGAAGAAGCATTTACCTAAGTATTTATAGGAAATTACAAATGCTCTAGACCCAGACCCAGACATAATTTATTGTAAGAGAAGCTGAAGGCCCTAAAAACTATATACGTAATATGTTTAGTACAGACTGAACGAAATTTTAAATTTAGGAAAATTGAATTGTTACAATGGATGTGGATGGAAAAGAACAAAATTAAAGGCCTAATAACGAACGGGTATAACAAGTTAACAAAGGATTCTAAAAATACTTTGGAAAACAGAATATAGAGAATTGTATTAAAGGTTCTTGAACAGATTACCAAAGAAAATTAATTACACCTCATTATAGAAAGACGTCTAATTTTTATATAGTACCGAAAATTCATAAAGCGAATACACCACTTGGAGTTATTTGTTGTACCATAAATTTTCCTTGTAGTGATCTGTCAAAATTTTATTAAATATTATAAAACTATTTGCCAATAATATTGACACATACACATATAAAGAATACACACCATTTTTTAAATAAATTACCAAATATTGAATTTAATTTAAATAATATTTGAATTAAAGTAAGTTTTAACGTAAACAGTTTATTTAAAATTGCCATTAAATAGGACTTTAAAAATAATCAAAACTAAATTAGGGAATGATGAAACATTGACAACTAGATCAATACTAAATGTATTAGCTATAATGGAAGTATAATGATAATACATATTTTCAACTAAATAATAAATTGTACAAACAAAATTTTGGTCTAGTAATGGGCTCTGCTTAATCTCCATTGTTAGCAACAAATTGAAAACGAATATTATTTCTAAACAAAATTTAAAAGCCACAGTATGATGGAGATACGTAGATAATGTGTTTTCAATATGGCCTTGTGAATCAGAGTTGTTGGACACATTCCTAAATAATATAAACGATAAAGAAAATAATAACATTTACCATGGAAAAGGAATATTTATAATAACACACTACCTTTCCTTGATGTTTTAATCTCAAAGAAGAATACGGGATATGAGACTCGGGTATATAGAAAACCGACACAGACTAACAGATCAAATTACAATATCAATGTTAAAAAGAGAATTGTTTTCTCTTTATACGATAGAGCCACAATTATTTGTTCTAACAAAAATTCGTTCTTAGAAGAAAAACATTTGTTAAAATCTATTTTATTAAAAAAAAGATTATTCTTTTTTCATTTAAAATAAGGAATTCAAGAATAGACCGAATTGAACAGAACGGGATCCTAAACATTCACAAGAAATAATACGAGAAAATTATAATAAGTATATAATTATCATAAAAACTTAAAACGATAGGAAATATATTCAACATTTCAACAATATTCAAAACAATAAACACATTACGATGTATTTTATCTAAAACTAAACCTCACAATAAAAAAGAAAGAACAAAGAATTGTATTTACAAAATACCTTGTGAATGCGAATATTTTTATTTAGGTGAAATATCAAGACCATTAATTGTTAGTATAAGTAAACATTAATCTTATAGGGTAAGTCCGGGAGAGATGGCTCACATTTTTTTGACTGTCTGTCTTCTTCTTTAGGTACCATCTCCTCTAAGGAGGTTGGTAATCATCACAGCTATTTTTACTTTTGAGATTGCAGCTCTGAACAAGTCGACGGAATTGCAATTATACCACTTTCTCACATTGTTGAGCCAGGAGATGCGTCTTCTTCCAATACTTCGTTTTCCCTGTATTTTTCCCTGCATTATGGTTTGTAGCAACACATAATTATCCCCTCTTATAACGTGGCCGAGATACTATAACTTTCTTATTTTTCCATTTCCTTTGTCATCTTTCTGAGGACCTCAACATTTGTTATTCGGTCTACCCAACTTATTTTTAATATTCTTCGGTAGGTCCACATCTCGAATGCTTCAAGTCGATCGCTCACCTCTTTCTTTAAGGTCCAGGCCTCCACCCATACAGCAGCACCTAAAACACATAAGAACGTAATATTCTTATTTTGAGTTGTAAACTAAGGTCTCTACTGCATAATACTTCATATTATTAAATGTTGCTCTAGCTTGTCCAATTCTCATTTTTATTTCTTCTGTATACTCGCTATTTTCATTAATTATGGTACCAACATATCTGTATTTTTTTACTTTTTCTATTGGAACTCCTCTTATGTTTAAAATGTCTTGTTGTTGTGTTTTGGAAATTGTCATAGATTTTGTTTTATTAGCATTAAGCGTTAGTCCGCTTTCCTCACTAGCATTTACTACATTATCTCAAAGTGTCTGTAGATCTTGTATATTCTCTGCAATTAATATAGTACCATCGGCATATCTGATATTGTTGATGGGTCTGCTGTTGACTTTTATTCCAATTGTTACATTTTCGAGTGATTTTTTAATTATTTCTTTCGAATATCAATTGAACAATAAGGGGGAGAGTATGCAACCTTGCCTTACGCCTCTTTTTATCTCTACTTCCTCCGAAAGTTCTCTGCCGACTCTGACTTTTGCTGTTTGGTTAAAGTAGAGATGAGTTATTATTCTTAAGTCTTTTTTGTCAATGTGTTTCTCTTTAAGTAACTGTTTAAGACGGTTGTGTCGGACCTTATCGAACGCCTTATTATAATCGATAAAACAAACATAGATTGGTTGGTTTACACATCCATACATCTTTGCATGAGGACGTTAAATTCAAATAATGCCTCTCTTGTACCCATGGCATTCCTAAATCCAAATTGGATTTCAGTGATGTCTTGTTCCACTTTTCTGAAAATTCTTAAATGGATAATTTTTAAGAATATTTTTAGTGTGTGACTCATTAGACTAATTATACGGTGGTCATTACATTTCATTTGACTGTCTATATCTTAACACAAAAAAGTCTACGCTCTGAAATATTTATATATTTATATTAAAATACCTTTAGCAGACAGTGCACAGAGTTGGTTGAGCCCATGGACGTATAAATAAAGATGGACCGGTCTGTTTACATCTATACTTGAAGTCATGAGATATTCACAGTCATAGGCACAAATCCCTAATTTGACGTTGTCATATTATTTTTTTTTCAGAGTCAATATTCGAAATAATTTTCGATTTTTAGTGTAATTCACTTTAAATCTATAAGTAAAAATGTATTATCTAGTTAGTATAAACTATTTTTAGATATACTCATTTCGCAACCAAGGAATTAAAAGAAAAAAATTAATTTTTTAATTTATTAAAAGAAAATATATTCTGATAATCTTAACTCTTGTAAAACTTGGCATCGTTGGTAATATCAACCAATCCTAGCGATTTGACGAAAAAGAATATGGCGTTGTACTGTTTACCTTTGAGTTGATAATTTCCTTATTTGTGACATTTTAGTGAATTTGTTAATATATTTTAAATTAGAAGTGAAGAATAGTTGATAGTTAAGTGTAATAATGGTGCGTAACTGTGTTGTAACAAAACAGTGGAATTTTGTCCATAGGCGTAGTACAGGGATGTGATAATACTTGATGCTTGACATGAATTGAAGTTTAATTTTGTGGTATTATAAATACATTTATTTATTTTTTCTAATCTACACTATAATTGCTATAAATATATTAATTTCAATGCAATATATACATATCTATAGGTTATGTTCATTGTACGAAAATTAAATTTAACCAAATATAATGCATACTCATAGCATATTCCATAATAATTAATAATTCAATGTTTTAGTTCTACAAACGATATGGAAAATAAAGCAACAGCTTCCAGTAGTATTGATAAGGATGATTTTTATGGACCTTCAAAAGGGTGAGTTTGTATCGAATTTGTTTATTAAATTTACAAATAAAATCTAAATGTGGATTTTGATTACTTATTTCATTTTAATATTAAAATATTTTAGAAGTTTTATTGATACTGAAGAATGTAATATGGAGACAGACTTGGGCTTTAATGTAAAATCTAATTCTCCTAAACTGTTAAAAAGGAGGTGGGTTTTGGCTATATTGTGTATGAGATTATTTCAATCTTAAACCAATTTTAATACTCTTCTTTAATGTACATAAATTGAATATTCTAGATGTTTAAATGACAATTAAGACAACAAGGAAAATATAGATACAGAAAACGCATCTTCGAGCACCATTACAGCATCAGAAACTGAAACTGTAGAGTTGTTACTTGGTGATAATACTTTTTCATATGTTCCACGTAATATTTATAAAAAGTGAGTTTTTAGTTTAATTTATAAAAACAAGGATTATGATTATCTAATTAAGTATATGTTTTAGAAATAAAACCGTTGAAGACATGTCTAGCAGCGATGAATTTTTCTTTCTGCTGATGATACCAGTATTACCTAGAGGAACTCTAATATTGCAACTCTTCATGCAATTATAACTTCTGATCAACTTAAAATAAATACCTGGTCCGACTCTGCTTTACTATCTTTTAGCGTGAATAAGAGTAGCATTATCCTATAAAGGAGCTCTTCAACCCTTGATTCTGTAAAATTTCATGGTATTTTTACAGACAACAACCTTAAATGGTTCCTTTATATACATTTGTTAAGTAATAAACTAGTCTTAGCCTGCTATGCAATAAGATCTGTTTTAGAGGAAATCAATTTAGCATCTTCCAATAACATATTTTTCTTTGTTCGAGTCTCATCTTCGATATGGCCTTCCTTTTTGCGGTTCTAGTACAGCTGCCCAATCTAATGTTATTTTTAAATTACAAAAAAGAGCAATACGGTATCTTCTTGGACTCAGAAGAATAACACATTGTAGAAGATACTTCAAATATCACGGGATTTTTACTCTTCACTCTGCGTATATTCTAGAAATTATTTTCTTAATTGGTAAATACCTACATGTTTTTCTAACAAGACCCAATCATGACTAGTCCACCAGAAATTCAACCTTTGATGTGTAATTATCGATCCCGTTCACTGACTTAGTAAAGAAATCTATATTATATTCGGCAAAAAAATTATACAATTATCCCCCTCTGCAACTTACAAATTCTGTCCTTAAGTTTCGTAAAATGACAAAAACCTATCTATCTCAAAGACCGTATTATTCAGTAAAAGAGTATTCTGGAAGATTGGTAACTAAGGATGAGTTATTCATTTGACCGCGGAAATCTATCCGAACATATATATATATATATATATATATATATATATATAAATAATAATAAAGTATATATATATATATATATATATATATATATATATATATATATATATATAAATAAGGATCACTCAGACGAGTTGTGGGTTCTTATATCGGTCTCAAGGTGGAGAAATAAAAGACAAAGTGGATAGGCTACTTTATCTATTTTGAAGACGTTTCGCTTTCGTATTCTGAAAGCATCATCAGTTCATCTAAAAAGTGCAATATGAGAACCACACAATTATGGAAACGATGTTGTAATTGTTTCTTTTATTTCTCCACCTTGAGACCGATATAAGAACCCACCACTCGTCTGAGTGATCCTTATTTATATTGGATTGACGGTCGTACTCCTTTTCCGATGATATATATATATATATATATATATAATATATATATATTATATATATATATATATATATATATATATATAGGTATATATATATATATATATACATATATATATATATATATACATATATATATATATGTATATATATATATAGGTATATATATATATACCTATATATATGATATATATATATATATATATATATATTATATATATATATATATATATATATATATATATATATATATATTGGATTTGAAATTTCCGCGGGAGCTATATGTGATTTCAGATGTTTTCCGGGTTTGACTCCGCGTTAAATAGTTTTGGTTTTTAGAAAAACCATTGTTTTAACGACGTTTCGGCAAGGTCACACTTGCCATTGTCAAGTCAGATTAGTTCTGCTTCGGAAATTTCAAATCCAATATATATATATATATATATATATATATATATATATATATAGATAAGGTTCTTGAACTCCTAAGTGGAGCATAGAGCTTCAGTGAAAACGCGCCATCGGGTTCTATTTTGCGCTAAGGCCTTCACCTCATTCCAAGACTTTCCTTGTTTTCTTATCTCGTCCATGATGGATCTTCTCCAAGTTTGTACTGGGCGACCTTTTTTTCGTTTTCATATATATATATATATATATATATATATATATATATATATATATATATATATATATATATATTTATTTATTTATTTATTTGTGTATCACATGCAGCAACTAAAAGTTATTCGTAAACTATTTCGTATTTCGTATTTTATTATGCAACAATTAGATTTTGCACTGAATTGTATATTTTACTATCTTTTATTTTGTGATATTGACGATTTTTGTAATTTTAGTAAATTTTAATTGTCATTGTTGTTTTTTTTTTACTTTTTGTAAGCATTGTATAATTTTCAGTGACAATAAAGCATATTTCTATTTTAGAACCCTACCCGTTCCATAAGGTTTAATGTGTTTTATATATTGTTGTATATGTTTTGTTAAACAATGGTTTATGGTTTTTTTTACGTTTATTAATATTTTCTTAAATACATATTCCTGAATTTTTATCTTTCTTCTGTCTACTGCTATGTCTAACGTGACATACTAATGTTGCCAACTAACAATTAAGCTGGAGTTATACACCATATTTGACTATATTTTTTCAACTTATCACTCACTGGATAAGAGCAGAACATACTCAATACCCTCAACAGGTTAATGTTTGGGGAAGAATTTTTTAAACTTTTTATTGCTTGTGTGATATTTTAGTTTAAATAAAATATTATATAAAGTACTTTACGATTTTATTTACTCCATCTTTATTCTTTTGTGTAAATTAATTTTTATAAATATATTTCTATATACTGAAAATTAACATTATTCGCCGTTTGTTGTTTCTCACTTATTCGAAATATTTCATATGTTTACGATACTAAAAATAAAAGCAAGCAAAAGCAAAAGTCAAACCAATAGTCATTATTTATTCAAGTGAAAAAACTGTTTCAAATAACTTTCAAATATTGGAAGGTACGCCGCTGGCTTAAAAGGATATGTCACAGTCTATCACCTCGTCTCTTTCCCGCGCCTATAAACTTTTCGACTTCAAATTTAGGTGAACAGAGTGCAGGGCATGCCTAGTCCATCTTTATTTATACGTCCATGGTTGAGCCAAATACATAAAAAAATCAAATACAGTAAACATCAAACTACAAAAAATTGTAAAAGGCCAACTCACCCGATGTGTCAGGGTGAGATGACTCGGACACTAAAGGTGATATGGCTCAATCATAAGCTTTATTTGACACGTTTTTTTTGCCAATAATTTTCTACATAACACATAAATTAACATATTTTAAGCAGTTTTTATGAAACCAAGAATGGCACTGTGCCCAGTCTTCTTGTTTCGCTGTGGTTGAATATATTTCCCCACAGCCGACACATTTACAATTTGTTTCATCTTGTAGATTATTACTAGTCTTTTGTAATTTTCATATGATCGTCAGAGTCTTCGGAAGAAGATAGCTTAAACAACATCTTTTGGTTCTTAAGTTTCTTGACTTTTTTTCCAAAGGCCCTTTATTCTTTTTAACATTATTTTCTTTCTTTTTAACATCTAAATCTTTGCGTATCGCCAAAATCACTGAACTAGTAAGTACTGCAACCAATTGTCTACCGCGTTTCCTTACTTGTGAAATACCTTATGTAGAAGGTACTGGAACGATATTATTTAAAATTTTACCGGGAGTGATTTTTTCTTTACAGGTCGGCTTATTACCAGGTATAGATGGTAGTTCTAATGGTGACGTGTGAGATGGTGACGTGTGAAACGGCGTCGAACTGCTTGTAGATGGTAGGTTTGGACGTTGGAGATCATCTATTTCAGTAATTTGTGTTGTTGAACTCTCAAGAAAAGCGTACTCTGAAATTCCGGTCGACTGGATAAATACCACATGCGCGAAAACCAGGTACGACATTTTGTACTGAGGCAGCTTTTGTCCAAGCCTCATTTAATAATATGCCGAACAGCAAGCGATTAATCTTCTTTGTAGGATTTACCTATTTTAACAAATAAATTGCAAGCATTGTAATAATGTGACTTAAGCGACTTGAAAAATGAACGATCTGACGGTTGCAAAAACTGTGTAGTGTGGCTCGGTAAACAGAGTAGAATGATCTCATTTTAGTCAACATTTGAACGGAGTTGCAATGACATGCATGACCATCCAAAACCAGTAGGACTTTTCCTGGGAGCTTTCTAGGAACAAAGTGATGTGTTAACTAATCAATAAATATATCTATGTTTATGTGACTTTTCATTCACGTAAACCTTTGATCCTGGGGGCATGCCGTCTTCGACTTCTTGCTTTTTATTTTTGCCTTTAAATATACAGGTCGAGGGAAGGAAGTTACCCTCAGCATTGCACATGTAATTGTTTCCCCCTTCTCCGAAGAAGTTACTGATGCTACATTTTTAGATCCCTTTTTTGCTACAACAAATGTAGGTTCATTATTCAGTTGGAGTCCTGTTTTACCCATGTTAAACAAACTACCGGGCTTCCCTATCAACTCATTTTCTATAACTTGCTCTAACAGATCAAAGTAATTGCTTAAATTATTTTTGTTTATGCCTCGACTTCTTGCTAAGGATACGCCTTCCGATTTTCTTATACTTAAGTCAGGGTTTCTTCTTAAGAATGATTGTAACCAGTCAAAACCTGCAAGTTTTTTTCCTTGTTGAAAGTAAATTTTAATATGTAATTATTCCGCTAATCTGAATGCCATTTCCCTAACTCCAGTTCTCGTAGGTGCGAAAATAGCTTTCTGCAACTTTAGGATATGTTTCCTTATTTTATTTTTATTTTCTTCGCCGAGAACACTACTTGCTCCTAATGCACTATTTTTTAAATTGTTTCGTTTCATTCTTCTTCTTAATGTAGGCGCTGGCACTTAAAAATTCCTGGCGCCAGTATTGACCCCCATTTGTCCACTTCTTACGGCATATATGGCTGATTCAAGTTGATTTTCAGTCCATAAACCACGTTGGCAATTTCCTTTTCTGTTATACTTCGTTGGCATGGCTGAAAATAAATTTATCTATTAAAAATATCATTATATAAGTAACTAAAGAGCTAGGTCATATATACTTAATATTTGCGAGCCAATTTTCCCGAATTTTCAAGGTAAGATGGCCCACTTAATTTCCGTATGTTGATAACGTCCAAATGGACTGGCAACTAACTTTTATTCTTTATAAAATGATATGTGTTCGACGGAGAATTAAGTAACGAAAAACTCTGAAGGAAATGCACAAATTTATTTAGATGTTTACAGTTTAGGGTACAGAACTATATTAACTTAAGGACTACAAAATATATCTAAAAAACCTCTCATAGTTCTTGATAATAACGTAAACACTTAGAGATTCTCGGCGTTTGTGTTTATCATCTCCGAAGGAATCTGGAATATTGACATAAAACACACACACAGTGGCGTGCTCGCCATAACACCTCCCTCCTGAAGACCGAAGCTGGGGTGTCCAAGAAGGGCTTCTTTTGCAGCTTCGAAGTTTTGGCGCCTCTGTAGACATACTCCGCACAGCGCAGGTAGGGCCACATGGAACAAAAAAAACCAACCGGCGCGGCAGTAACTCATTCTACTTTTGTTGTTATGAGAAGGCCGTAAATGAAGTGTACCACAAGGTAATCGAATTATATGTTACAGTTATTATTGATTAAAATCCCTTTATAATATGGATAATGAAAGGTCATATCTACTACTTGCCGTGTTACACTTCATCTTCGTCTAGTTAATCGCATCATAAAATGGTTTTACATTATTAAAATGAAATTTTCGAATAACCTCGTTATCTAACTTAATTTTTAGAGTTTTATTGATTTCATTGACTTCAAGAACAACATATGGTCCTGTATACCTGTTAATACCGATTTTGGTGTATTTGGATTTCTTGGTCTTTTTAAGAGAATCATATCTCCAACTTTATACTTTACTTCCAAGTGGCTCATTCTTAAGTTATCAAAACGGTCCTTTGCTCTTTCCTTTGATCGCATTGTTTTTCCCTTATAGTTTCTAACTGATTATTATACGAAATTTCATCAAATTCTCTATCATTTTTATATAGAAATACTACACTATAGGGTGTAGTGGATGTTGAATGATGTTTACTAGAATTATATGAATGTATAGCGACTAAAAGTGCATCTTCTAAGTCGCAGTGGTTATGTTCTAAAAGATAACTTCGCAAAGTATCTGTTATGGTAGCATGGAAGCGCTCAATTATACCGTTAGAGGCATGATACTCAGACGAAGTAAGGTGCCATTCGATATTCAATGAATTAATAAAACTTTGCACCTTTTTATTATTAAATTCACCCCCGTGATCTGACATAATCATCTTAGGAAGGCCGAAAAGCGATAAATCATTTTTTAATTTACTAATTATCGTTTCTGGGTTTTTATCAGTTAAAATATACGCTTGTGCAAATTTTGTTAGATTGTCTATAACGGTGAGCATTTTTTGTTTATCAAAAAAGAACAGAACTACAGATAAAGCCTCAAATGGTTTCTCCGGAGAATGCCTTACATTTAAACCTTCAGTACGATTCCTCCGATCAAATTTTGAGAGTTGACAAGTAGGGCATAAAGTAATAAATTCCATTATTTCTCTATACATTTATAAAGTTGTTGAATTTTGTCTGCAGTTTCATTAATTCCTTTGTGATAATTACCCGGGTAGTTATGATATTCGAAAATGATCCCTTGCCTATCTTTCACAGGCGGCATAGTAACGATATTTTTACAAATTATAAAGTTAACATCTGGGTAAAGGAAACTGAGCATTTTATAATAAATAAGGTATATAATAAGTTTTATTTCGAACTAATACTAGTTTTTTCAAAGTATTAAAATTCTCAAGGAAATGGTGTGGCTTAATTTTAACTATAGTAATTTCTCTACTACGATTTTCGTTATATAACTTTAATATTTTTTCAAAATCCAAGTCACTAACAGTGGGAAAATTATCATTGATTATTTCGAAATTATTTACATTTCTGTTATTCTCATCGTAAAGATATAAAATATTCTTATTGTTAACGTCTAAAATTTGCTCATTAGAGTAGGAAAAATTATTTAAATCTAAGTTAGTTTAAATATTCTCAAATTCGGTATATTCATTTTGTTTTTGATAGACATATATTATCTTAAGGACTACAAAATATATCTAAAAAACCTCTAATAGTTCTTGATAATAACGTAAACACTTAAAGATTCTCGGCGTGGGAGTTACGAAAGTCAAAACCGAAAACGGATTTTTAAAAAATTTTATTTTCGTAACAAAATTTATTTTTGAGAACGTACAGGTATGGTAACAACTACAAAACAAAAAGCTCTTAATCTAATTAAACACTGGTATATATAGTCTTTCTATATGTCGTCACACATTGGATAATCCAGGGACGTAACTCCTCCACCCTTAGAAAGAAGGATATCCTTGGGATGTGCTTCTTTGCAAAATGAATTCCGGGGTTTCTTCTTGTTTTCTTTCTTCCTGTTTTCTTTGACGCACATTTTTACAATATTTAGTTAAGTAATATAAAATTAAAATGAAAATTATTATATATATATACAGATTGTCCAAAAACTTGTTTGTTTAAAATAAATTAAATTATTATCTTTCAAATTATATTTTTGTGTTTCTAACTTTTCTAAAATATCTTTAGTCTTTCTAAGATTAATTGTATTAAGATTTATTGGTGAAAAATTTGAACTTTCATTTTGAAAAATATTAATAGAAGGAATAACTTTTGGAAGATTTATATGAGCAAAATGAGTTTTACTAAATTTTTCTGTTTGGAAGACTTCATTCTTGATTTTCACGGTACAATCGGGAACTGATTCTAAAACATAGCTTCCATGTATTGGTAAATTTTCTTTTGAATTTGGGCATTCGATAATTGCTAATTCTTCTTCTGGAACTGTAACTATCCATTTTCCGTCGCTAATTCTTGTGGATTCTATCTTCTTTATCTTTACTTCAAAATGTTCACATGATAATGCCTTCTTCTTAAAATTTATTAATTGGACTGCACAAGGGGCTTCTTCGGTTATCGTTAGTTTATTACTTCCTTTACATATGTACTCTTCTGAGTCTATTTCTGTGCATATATCTTCCATATAGATATAGCTAAATTCATTAAGTGCAAGGAAAGGTTTGTAAGGTAAATGAATAAGATAATTTGAGTTGTTCATAGGAATAGGAATAGGGAATAGTTGGTAATAATCATATATTTCCGATTCAACTAATGGAATCTCTAATATAAATGTTATTATAGAATTTACTGAATAGCTCTTAATATTTATTATTTTCTCGTACTGAATTATTTTTCCTAGTGTAGTATCAAAAGGCATTAATTTTGACTTTGTCTGAGATTTTGCTTTCTTAATTTCATTTAAAAGTTCAATTGGATTTACTATAGAATTGTGCAAGGTATTTATTTTAGCAAATGAGATTGCAGTTTCTACTTTCTCAAAGATATCATAAATTGTTTGATAAAGTAAAGTAATTTGATTTATTACTATAAATGACTGAATATGTGTATACATACTTTTTTCAAATAAAGCTAATTTATTCTCTATAGCTTCAATTTTTGATTTTAAAATCAATTGATTATGTGAAATATTATTGATAGCATTATTAAAAGTATTTATAGAATCTTGCAATAAAGATATTTGTCTTAGGGAATTTACTTTTAAGTTATTTTGATTATCTTTTAATTGTTTTATTTCGTTCTCTATTCTTTGTGCGTCTTCTTGGTCCATATTTCCTGTAATACATTTTATTATTGTTCCTAGAGGATTTAGAAGTCCTCTTGTTGTTCTCTTTTCTTCCTTATACAAAGGCGGATTAATTTGATATATCTGCTCTTCTATTTTATTTTGTAATGTAATTAGAGGAATAAATGAGTTTTCTAATTCTGAATAATAACTTGTCTGATTTTTAAAACTTGTGTGTAGTCTTTGAGCTTCATTTTTCAATAAATAAAATTCTTGTATGACAGAAGTTAAATTGTAAATTTGTATAAATGTCCAGTGTGTAGAAATTATTTTAGAGGTACCTAATCTGAAAGGTAGGAGTCCTGGATATGAAGTTACATCTTCAAACTTGACTAAGTTGTCTCTTGCGTTGATATAGTTGACTGCTCCGAAGATTCCGACGATGAATCTGAAATATTAGGCAAAATTTTAGTTTCGTTTATGTGGACTATTATCTTCTTTTTATTCTTGGGATTTTCAATTTCTATTTTCCCATTTTCTAATATTTGTGTAAGTATATATGGTCCCGTATATTTTCTACTTAATTTTCCTCCGCGAGTTTCTGTTTTTCTATAAACTTGTGATCCTAAACGAGGATCCCTTGACTTTCTTTCTTTATTTCTTTTTCCAATTACGTTTTCTTTCAGTTTTTGATTTTCTTCTTGTATACTTGTATATAGAGCTTGAGTATTATTTTGATGTGCATTAACATATTGAGTATAAGCTTGTGCTGGAATAAGTCTCATGGGATCTTTACTGTCTATATGTCCCGATACTAATTCGAAAGGTGTATGGCCAGTTGCTGACTGTATAGTACTATTATAGGCAATAAGAGCATAAGGCATAATAGAAATATTATCTGCATCTTTATCTTTTTCTTTTAGTATTCTTAAGTGCTCAGTTAAAGTAGAATGGAATCTTTCTACTGGGGAATTGGATTCGTGATGATATGGAGTAGTAAAATGTATTTTTATTTGATGGGTCTTTAGTAATTCATCTACAACGTCATTTTTGAATTCTCCACCACTGTCTGCAACAATTTGCTTCGGTATTCCGAAAAATGAAAAGAAATGTACTAATTGTTGATATGCTGATATAGCTGTGCCAAAATATGGTAATGCTTGGCCATATTTTGAAAATTTATCTATAATTGTTAAAAATCTTTGATTGCCAACTTTATAAGTATCTATATGTATTATCTCAAAAGGCTTAGAGGGTGTGTGGGTTAATATTAAAGGTTCTTTATGTGGATTTCTATTATATTTGGATCTCTGGCATATTTCACATTCATTTATATATTTTTCTATGTCCTTTTTCATTGATTTCCAGTAGTAATTTAGTTTTAAAGCTCTAAGAGTCTCTGAAATTCCTCGATGATTTGTTTTTCCGTTGTGCTTATATTTTATTAGTTGATTTCTTTCTTCTGGTAATACATTGTTAACTAATTTTGTACATTTAATTAATTTTAATTTTGTAAAATCTGTGAGTAGATGACATAAGCTGATAAGTCATGTTTCATCAACTTTTCAGGAGAGCAATTTTAAAGTTTAGCAGGGTTCTAAAAATCAGTTATTAAGTTATTCATAGCAAATTTTATATTTAACTATGCAGCTGTTCTTTTACTAACTGAATACAAAATATCAAGCAATAACAATGTTATTTAAATTTACTAATTATTTTTTTTTGTAAGTGATGTAAAAGATATCATGTTTTGTCGTCTGCCATATGACTCAAATCACCACATAACTATATAGGGAAATTATTCCTCATAACTCTTTTTTGGTAATGCTTTTTTTTATGGATAAATTACCAGTAATTTTCAAGCAAGAATTAGTTATATTAAAGGGTTTATTACAAGTGTTTGTGTAGTTTTAAATTTATTTTCGATTTCTATGTAAAAAATATGTGAAATAATTTGAAAGACATCTTGATAATAACAACAATTCAGACTTATAGCAGTTTTTATTAATATAACTATTAAATCAGTATTTATACGTTGTTTTTCAAAATTGTCCTTGCTAGTTGACAGAGTTACATTATTTTTAAAACATTACATTCAAAGAAAAATAAAAATTGTTGAGTAAAACAAGAAAGTAGAAACTAAACTTTATCTTCTTCATCCAACTCATCCAATTCATCAAACTCACGACTGTTTGTATCAGTGGTCAGCTTCTTGTAGAACGAATGGAACTGGGGATCAATGAGGCTAAACATTGAGAGAAGATCCTTCTTTTTCTTCGGGTTTATTGGCAAAGGTCCAGCATATGATCTTGCAACTTCCAAGTTTTCTGGTCGACCCTTCTTACCCCTCAATATACTAAAGCTTTTAAATGGAGAAAATGGGTTAAGATCGTACTTGAAATAAATTCGTCCAAAATCTTGAGTGTATCGTAGCCACCTGATTTTCAACCATTCGACTTTTTGTTTTTCACTGTCAGTTTTCCGATGGACCAACACATTTTTCAACAGACTAGAAAATTCCTTAAAGTCAAGTTGTTGCATTTCAATAACTTTAAATTTCTTTCTCCCAGAAAGTGTGCGGACGAACTGACACCAATCACGTGGCACCATGATTCTGTACGTATCACTGATACTGTTTTTGTTAACTGAAGAGTGAAGTATTTTTTTCGCTCTTTCAATACGAGCATGATCGCTGTCGCATTCGAGACGTGTATGACCAGGTAGCAAAAATTTTTGATCAATTACCTGAATGGTTTTCTTCTTGGTCAGAACATAACAAAACATGGCGGCAATGTTAATGTTTCGGTTTTGTCCTCCACAGGTGTCTGAGTATGTGGTGACATACTCGATATTGTTTGGAAGATCCATAATTTTTTTGAAAACACACGAGGCAATTTCATCAGAGCCTCTGCCTGCATCTATCTCACTCCACATACAGCAATAAGAAGAATCCTGGTCATTTGAACAGTTTCTTATAGTGAGGTTGTACATGGATAGAAACCTCTTATAATATGCAATATTTGATGATAAGTAAGGTACAGGAAGAACCTGTTGGAGATCAAACACTAATAGAACTCTATTGTCATAGTACTTCGCTAGATTTTTATCATGATTTTTCATATCATAACCCTCTTGGGCCTCTTTGATGTGAGAGTCGTGCATATCAGAAACAATTTGGCGATCAGATTTATTGGTTGAATGTCTTTTCTTTAAAATAAACTCATCACATTTGTTGCATGTGTCAATAAATGGTTCTTTAAATTTATATCCTTTGGCATTAAACTGTTTTCTAAAAACATCATAGCATGCGGACTTAGTGTGACCATTTTCATTTCTGTGCTCACAATATTCCTTATACATAATCTTAACATTTAAATTACTTGGTAGAAATACTTTTTTAGAGGAGCTATCTCTCCTAGCATAGTGGCTCTCATGCCTAGGATATCTGTCTATGAATGCATTAATATCTTCAATTTCCTCGCTAGTAGTTTTAAACTGTTGTGGGTGCTTACCTCGCATATCTCCTTGGATAATTCTAGATGAAGAAGCTTTCACTTTTTGAATAATGACATCCACCTTGCCTCTACTTAAACCAAAAACACCAATGAACATAGTTTTACATATTTCTGTTGTAGTTCCATCTAAAGTAACATAGTATGACACAGTCACTAGTCGATCATGAGTAACTCTGGTTTCACATGTATCTTCCTTTTTCCGACTTACTGCTGGCGTAGAAATTCTAATTCTGTCAGCTAATGCTTGGTCTCTTGCACAAACTGGAAGTGTGTAAAAATCATTAAATATTTTTCTTTGGTTTTCTGATGTAATCTTCTCATTACACTTTCTCTTAATGCAGCATTTTTCAACTGGTTTGAAAGTTCTAGATGAAAACAATTTGCCTTTCCTATTTTTATAGTCCAATCCGTGATTTTTTTTTAACTTTTCGTTTTCTCTTTTCCTTATACCTTTTATTCTTTTTGTATATTTACTGGGTTCTACTGCTTCTATGGGATTTTCAGCGTTTTCGTTGTCATCTATGAAATGAGTCTCGGAATAAGTTCTTACGTTTCCAAGCGTAGATGCAACATCATCTGTAACAATAATAAATCATGTTGGTGAACACAATCATAACAGCAGAAAACCTACATAGAATTTATAGTTACTATTTTATTGTATCTAATTATTACACCTTCTCTAGGTAAATACCAACAATACAATCAAGTGACTAACGACAGACAATATAATTGTACCATACCCGTACTATCTTTTTGTCCTTTGGCGGAACAACTTTTTGAGATGATATCAATTTTCATAAGTTTTGGTCGCTTTGCACTAATTTTCGAATCAGGTAACCAATCAGGATCAGAATATGTATAATTCGCATCACTTCCACAAATTTCCTGTAAAAAATAATTAAGATTAGGTCAGTACCTAGGCCAAACAAGCATTAATGCAAAATTTGAAGGTATAAAAAATAAACATACAAAAATTTAACTTACCTGAAAAATAGTGCTATCTTCAACAATTTCTTTTAACTCGGCGCTATTTTTATTCTTTTCTGTCTCATTTCCTTTGCTCATAGATTCAGTAGTTTGGCATTTTTCATTTTCAGTTGGAATATATTGTTGAAATTCCACAGATATATCCTGAAAAATAATGTCTCCGTTTAGTAAAGTGAAATTTAATACCCATTACTTATTTGCTCTGTCTAATACAAACCAGTCCACGTGGCCTGTAAAAGATAGGACTTTGGATTTTAAATTTAAAATTCAGAACCACTGAACATGGTTAATAAGAGTGATGTTTTATAAACTGACGTCAGACTTTACTTATATAGAGTGCTGAATCATTTCTGTTAAAGTGTAGCTATTAAAAATTATGTTGTTACCCTAAATTCTAGTAACTTACATCGAGTGTGGTAATCTCTCTGAAACTGTTTTCAATACCATGTTCATTATTTTTTATAATACTAAATATTTCCACATTTTCTGATGTTTCAATGGGGAATGATTCTAAAATAGGAATTTCAATATCTCCGTCTTCTATTGTGATTGGAAGATTCTCTATGTCAAGAACCTGATTGTCTTCAAATGTATACCTATTTTTACATTCAAAATAGAAATCTTTTTCTTTAACTTCCTTATGATGATTGTTTACTTCAGTCAAAATAGTACTTGACTCAGACCTATCCTGTAACATGTGCATAATAATTAATTTAATGTATAGATTGTTAGCTCTGTTACAAGGAAATTACTGTTTTTTAATCATAAATGATACAAAATAGAGAAATTTCCCATTTTATTTTAGTATAAGAAAATAAAAAGTACAAACAAGACAGAAATCATACTAACCTCAAAATTCTCTGATTGAGAAGTAATTCCGTCTCCCTTGACTGCCAAAGACACTAACAGTTTTGTCCTGCTACTTACACTACTCTTGTTTTTATAACTCATAGTCAGGATTTTACTATTTACACAATTTAGTCACTAACAACTTGCATTTGAAAAAATACAATCAACATTAAAACAGTAGTTGAATAGAAAAATAACTACTGTGACAGATGACAAAATAAGGTATGTTTATTAATCAGCTGATAAAATGGCAATTTCTAACATTAACTGAAGATGACAAAATATGATAAATCAACTTATCAAGTTTTGCCATCTGTTTAAACTAGGAATATTTCATCAGACAAAGCCGAAATTTTAGATAAGAGCACATAACAGTTACTGCCATCTTGTGTTGACTTACAAATTAAACTTGCAAAAGTAAACAAAAACTGGTAAAAGTACTTATCTAATTTTGCCATCTTACCATGACTGGATTAAGTTAAAAACAATGTCAAAATGTTGTTATGTACCTACTTAACTGCTTTTGACATCTTTGGAATTGGAGAAAAATCACATATCACGTTTGGACCAGGGCTATATTATGTTATTTACAAAGATTCAACTTATCATATTTTAACATCTGGTAGATCTCCTGTTTTTGAACATGTCCATATACATAACTCATTTTGGCCAAAAATGTGACTTATCAGCTTGTGTCATCTACTTACAGAAATATTTACGCCATACATTCTGAAATATTGGTCGTAATTCTTGAGATAAGAAATAAATGTATAAAGTATTTTTGCACGCATTTTCTTTTAGGAATTGGGTTACACTTTCTTCTTACACTTTTATTATTTTATGTCCTTCAAAATTCTCGCATTCGCGTTTTAAATAATTTGCAAAAGGCGCTCTTTTAACGATAAGTTGATAGGCTTTATTGTTTATTATTTCATCTAACAATGAGAACCTATTTTCATTTGAAGATTCAGCACTATGAGCTGTGTCTGTGTCTGAGTTATCTATCTCAACGTTTTCATTGTTCTCATTTCCTGTTGATATAATTTTATTTACTAGTGGGTTTTCTGTAACCTCATTATTATCAAGAATTTGCAAAGTTTCATTTATTACATTTTCATCAACTATGTCTGGGTTAAATTCAGCTAAAAATTGGTCGATATCAAAATCTATGTCACCGGGATTATTTATATTTGATTCTGTTTCAATTGCATTAATATTTATTCGACTTAAAGAATCGGCAATATTCGTTTTACCGGGTTTATATTTTATAGTATAGTTAAATTCTTCTAATTTTAATCTCCATCTTAATAATTTGGAGTTGGGTTCCTTTAAATTAAATAACCATATAAGAGGTCTATGGTCGCATAAAATTTCAAAAGATCTGCCGTATAAATAAGGTCTAAATGTTTTACAAGCCCATACAATTGCTAAAAGTTCTTTTTCTATCGTAGAATATTTTTGTTCTGTTTGATTAAGAGTTCTTGAGGCATACGCTACGGGTAAATCATTTGGTACTTTTCCTTGTGACAAAATTGCACCTAAGGCTATATTTGAAGCGTCTGTAGTTAATATAAATGGTTTTTGAAAAATCTGGATATTTTAAAATAGGGGCATTAATTAAAAGTTCTTTAAGATGATTAAAAGATTTCTTAAATTCTGGAGTATGTATTATTTTTGCATGTTTCTTTAGACACATTGTTAATGGTTTAGCTATTTTAGCGAAATCTTGGATAAATCTTCTGTAATATCCGCTAATCCTAAAAATGACTTTATTTCTTTTTGTGTAGTAGGAATAGGAAAGTTTTTGACTGCATTTATTTTATCTGGATTTGGTCGTACTCCGTCTTTTGTTATAACATGACCTAAATATGCCACTTCTGTTCGTAAAAATTCTGATTTATCTAGTTGTATTTTTAAATTAGATTTCCTTAGTCTTTCAAAAATTGCTTTCAGTCTTGTAACATGTTCTTGCAATGATGAGGAAAAAACAATTATATCATCTAAGTATATATAGCAAATTTCATTCGGGTATCCTCTTAATACATTATTCATAACTTTTTGAAAAGTAGCTGGGGCATTTTTCAATCCAAACGGCATACGTAAAAATTCATAATGTCCTGTCTCCGTGGAAAATGCTGTTTTTGGTACATCGGCTGGTTCCATTTCTATCTGATGGAAACCATTTGCTAAATCTAACGTAGTAAAATATTGAGCTCTTCCTAGACCATCTAGAATGTTATCTATTAATGGCAAGGGAAATTTATTTTCTATGGTATTTTCGTTTAATTTGCGATAATCTATTACTATTCTATATTTCTTTTGGTTACTTGCATCCATTTTCTTCTCTATTACCCAGATGGGTGAATTAAAAGGCGAATTTGTGTCTTGTATTATTCCATTTTTTAACATATCATTTATTTGTCTACTAACTTCTTTTTTATAAACTTCCGGATATCTATAATTCCTTGTGTAAACCGGAGTATCATTAACTAAATCTATTTTATGCTTTATTTCATTCGTAAACTAAGGGGCGTTCCGTCTATATAAAAAATATCTCTATATTCATAAACATAATTTACTTATGGCTTCGTATTCTTCTTCGTTACAATGATTAAGTCTAAGTTTCTTGAGATTTTCTTTTTGTAGATAATCTATTTCTTCTTCTTCTATGTCCATCTCCTCAATATGATATGACTGAATATTATTTAAATTTTCTTCTTGAATATATTCTACATTAAAGGTTCCGTAAATTTAATTTCCGCTGGAGTTTCTCCTAGGTTACTTATCATAGTAAAAGCGTTGTGATCATTGATATCAAATGAACATGAAGGAATTTCTGCATTTCCGATTTTTGTATAATTTAGTATCGCTGTACCAGATCTTCTGTTAACTGGGACTTTAACTTTTTGAGCAGTACTTGGTGGTATTATTATTTTACTTGGTTTAAAATATTTTTGTTTCGTTGGGTCTTGTGATGCAAAAAATATGGGAAGAGAAATGGTTGGGGTCTTTAGTTTTGAATTTTTAAAATCAATAATAGCATTGATTTGTGATAAAAAGTTGCATCCTAGCAAACCATCAAAATTAGGAGAGAAATCGAAAAGATAAAATTTATGACAATTTGGATTTCTGAAACTAGGGAATATTGGAATGGTCATAGTTTTATTATGAATTGAAGTAGCGTGTGCAGTATGCACAGCAAATTGCTCAGGAATTATATATTTCGAAAAAAGTTCTTTTGCGAGGTCAGGTCTAAAAAAGCTTTGTTCTGATCCCGTATCTATTAAAAATGTAGCATTAATTTCTGGAATTATTATTTTAGGTAATTTATCATATTGTTTAATCGCATTAAAATTTATGTGGCTGTACTTGTTGAGGCTTGGACTGGAAAATTTTCATCATTATATATTCTTTCATTTTCATTATATCTTCTTAAATTATTATTATTATATATTCTTTCATTATCATTATATCTTTCTTCTCTTACATTATTACTCGTTATTTTATGATTAAATAAATTATTTGGAGAACGTCTATCATTTCTAAAGTTACTTCGTAAACTAAAGTTATTGGAACTTGTATCCATTGGCTCAGGTCGCATTGAATTTCTGCTTTGACTTTGGGTAGGAATAGATGGCTGATATCTAGGTATATTTGGAAATTGTCTTGGAACTTGGTTACTATTATTATTATTAAAACCATTGTTCGAAAAACTTGGACGATTTTGAAAATTATTATTTGGATTTCGAAAAAAATTATTATTTCTGTATTGACTAGAACTTTGGGAAGAATGTCGATTTTGAAAATTATTATAATTAGAAAAATTCTGATTTCAAGAAAAATTTCTATTTGGAAATGAAGAGTGTTGGGAATTAATATTTGAATTTCTATTAGAATTATTATAGGATCGAGAATTATTAAAATTTGAGGGTCTCGTATTATTACTTCGATTTTTGAAAGAAATAAAATTTTCTTCTTCTTTAGCGAAAGCCATTGCTTGCTCTATGGAATCAGGATTCTTTAATCTGACTACTAATTGCATGTGATAATTAAGGCCATTTATAAAAGTTTTAAGACAAAGATCTTCATATTGTTGAATTTTTAATATTTTTACATTTAATTG
This sequence comes from Diabrotica balteata, assembly GCA_918026665.1. Classification (NCBI taxonomy): domain Eukaryota; kingdom Metazoa; phylum Arthropoda; class Insecta; order Coleoptera; family Chrysomelidae; genus Diabrotica; species Diabrotica balteata. Next base: position 73,369,726 of record OU898279.1, read on the forward strand.
GTCATTAGACATATTAATTTTTGAACAAAGAATGCTTCTAGCATCTTGGATTCTTAAACCAAAATTTTGTGCATTTTCATTTCTTTCATGTTTCATTGAAATTATATCTTGTACTAAACAATCAATTGATCTCTGATCAGAAAATGTTACTATAAGAGAATCTTTAACTTTTGGCCAAGAATCAAGTTCTGTTCTTGATGCAATAAGGTCTGCTGCTCTGTCAGTTAATTTACTTAAAACAGTATCAAATAGACAAACATTTATAGGATTATTTGCATCTCTATTACTATGATTATTTAAGAAATTTTCACATGATTTAATAAATCTATTTAATTGTTTCGGATTGCCATCAAAATTAGGAATATTATCAGCTTGATATTTAATTAATTGAAAATTAGGTTGAGTCATTTCGTTAAATGTTAAGTTTACTAAATTATCTAAAATATCCTCCACCGTGAATCAAAAAATATATAATATATAGGTAAAAATATGGATATTGGTAAAATAGGAAACACTTACATGAATATTTCATTTTCTATAGACTTCAGACTATGTTTGTTCCTCCGTCTGCACCAATAGGATTCTGGACGATGCTTGTTCCTTCTCCCTGGTCTTGGCTTCTCCAATAGGTTGTGGACAATGTTTGTTCCTCACCCTGGACGTTTGGCTGTTACCGTACCCGAAAGCTGGATCTTTTCCGTTAATCTTTAAAAAGAAAAAATTGTACGCGAAATTCGGCAAGGCTAACACGAACACTTGTACAACTTCGAAAAATCCGAATGACTGCGCCAGTTACGAAAGTCAAAACCGAAAACGGATTTTTAAAAAATTTTATTTTCGTAACAAAATTTATTTTTCATTTATCACACATTGGATAATCCAGGGACGTAACTTGGGTGTTTATCATCTCCGAAGGAATCTGGAATATTGACATAAAACACACACACACACACACAGTGGCGTGCTCGCTATAACAAATATACCTACATAATCTCAACGATACAAACAACATGCCATCAAAACGTGACTTCGATAAAATACAGACAAAAATAAGTGCACAATAGTTATGACAATTACTGAAAAATGTTTAAAAAAAAATGTAAATAAGAAATTCTAAATATCTTACCTTTCAATCTTGGGAAAAACACGGAAACGACAGAATGTTACTAATACCACACGCACGCATCAAATAACTCAATGTAACCGACTCCAAAAAGGATAAACCCATAGTATGGACACTCGACAGGCGGGAAAAAGTACGCGCATCATTTAGCGCAGGCTATATCGCCATATTGAAAACAGACCGAACGCTAGTGACACCCGAAATAATAGTGTAGTCTCATCTGTCGTGATTTGTTTGTTTATATCTTTATCGTCGAGTTTTATTTTTCGTTTAATTAAGTCTAAAAATAGTTCTTTTTAGAACTAAATTGTATTATCAAATTTCAACTTAGTATATTATATACTTATATATTATTTATATTAGTCTTGTGGTTTGCAAGATATTTGTATATTTGTAAGTTCATTATGCCTGGAAACCATTGTGCTTGCAAAATTTCGCGTTCGAAAACGGGAGGTACGTTTTTTACGTTTCCCAAGGATCCTCAAAGGTATGTATATCTGTTTGTCAATATCCGTAACTAATAAACGTAAATTAAAAGTTTAAATGATTTAAGACTGGTTCGTTTTTGTAGACCCCTATTTTTTGCTGTACCTATCTTCTTCTTCTTCTTCTTCAGCCTGTTTGCATCCACTCCTGGACAAAGGCCTCCCCATGAGTTCTCCACTCTTCCCTGTTTTGTGCTATTTGGTGCCAGTTTCTCCCCATTTTTGCTTTGATGTCGTCTATCCATCGTTTTTGTGGTCTTCCTCTACTCCGACTGTGTTCGCGTGGTCTCCAATGTACAATGTTTTTCGTCCATCTGTCGTTGTTTTGCCGTGCCACGTGCCCTACCCAGTTCCATTTCATTTGTGCAATCCTTCCAATTACATCTTCCACCTTCGTCCTGCTTCGTATGTCCTCGTTTCGTATATGTTCTCTTAGTGATATTCCCAACATAGCTCGTTCGATGGCCCTCTGTGTTGTTCTTAATCTGTTGGCTGACAACTCTGTAAGTGTCATGGTCTCCATTCCATAAGTCATGACCGGTAGAATACAACTGTTGAATACCCTTTTCTTTAGATTTATTGGTATCTTTTTGTTCTTCAACACATCACTGAGTCTGCCTACTGCTGCCCAAGTCATTCGGATTCTTCTAGTTATCTCTGCTGTTTGATTCTGTTTGCCTAGTTTGATGGTGTGACCTAGGTATATATACTCTTCGACACTTTCGATCTCACTTCCATCTAAGTCGATTGTGATATTTTGATTTGTCATTACTTTTGTTTTATTTAAATTCATTTTTAAACCGATTTTTTCAGATTCTTGTTTAAGCTCCTTCAGCATGTAGATTAGTTCCTCTGTATTGTTGCTTATGAGTACTATGTCATCGGCAAATCTTAGATGGCTTAAAAACCTGCCATCAATTTTAATTCCGAGTTGTTCCCAATTTAACTTCTTGAACACATCTTCTAATGCAAGAGTAAATAATTTTGGAGATATGGTGTCTCCCTGTCGAACACCTCTTTCTGATCTTATTATGTTTGTTGTTAGGCCTTCTGCTACATTTATTTGCATAGTTGCATTGTCGTATATGTATTTTAGGAGCATTCTATATCTGGAATCTATCCTTGCGTTATTCATTCCGTCTAATACCGCCCAGAATTCTATGGAATCGAATGCCTTATTGTAATCCACAAATGCCAAATGAAGAGGTTCATTGTATTCGTTACATTTTTCAATAAGTGTCCTTATTGTCTGTAGGTGTTCTATTGTACTATAACCTTTGCGGAAACCCGCTTGTTCAACAGGCTGGTAACTATCAAATTTGTTTGATAGTCTGTTGGTAATTATTTTGGTAAGCAGTTTGTATGGATGTGGTAACAGGCTTATTGGTCTGTAATTTTCGAGTTTGTGTTTGTCTCCTTTCTTGTGTAGTAAAAGTACCTGCGCGTTTTGCCAAGAGGTTGGAATAGCACCCCCGAATAGGCACTTGTTCAGTAAAATTTTAACTGCCTCCATAGTAGTATGACCTCCAGCTGTAATCATCTCTTTTGTTATTCCGTCGTCTCCAGGAGATTTTCCATTTTTCATTTGCTTTAAGGCATTTACAACTTCCTCGGTAGTAATTTCTGGTAGTGTTTCAGATCCTACATTTAGTATTCTTCGTTCCATATCATGGGTTTCAGGTTTTGCTACGCTGGACGAGTATAATTCTGTATAATAATCTTCGACAATGTTTATTATCTGATTTTTGTCGTTTCTAATGATTCCATTTTTATCCTTTATTTGGTGTATTTGTTGTCGGCCTTTGCTATTTAGCGTTTTTAACACTTTCATATTCTTGTTTTTCTCTATAATGTTTTCGATTTTTTCGGTGTTGTTGTCCCTGATGTCTTGTCTAATTCTTGTTCTTATTGCCTTATTAAGTTCCTTATATTCTGGTGAATTTCGATCCATGCGGCTTCTGTCCCTAATCATCTGTTGTGTTTCTGTCTTCAATTTATTATCTTTCGGTTTCGGCATCGTATGGGTTTTTTTGATCGCAGAGATTATACTCGTTCTTATCGTTTCTTCCAAATTATTTATGTCTTTTTCTTTTAGCTGTTCCATTGGCTCTAGACTAGACTCAAGATATTTCTGGTAGTTGGTACTGTTTTGCCCAAGCTCTTTAGTAGTTAGGGTTCGTTTTTGCAAGATTAGTTTGTTTCTTTCTAATTTGTTATCGATTATTATTTTTGCTCTTACTAATCTATGATCACTTCCCAGACTGAATCTGTTGAGCACCGCTACATCTTTTATTATCTGTTTCTGGTTGACTAATATGTAATCGATTTCGTTTTTGGTTTTCCCGTCTGGGCTTATCCAGGTCCACCGTCTATTATCTGGTTTACTAAAAAATGTATTCATACAAAATAGATTTTGTTCCTGTGTGTATGTTAGTAACCGTTCTCCTCTTTCATTTGTAGTTCCTAGCCCATATATTCCTCTATTTGGTATGTTGCCGGTGTTGTGCTTCCCTACTTTGGCGTTAAAGTCTCCCATGATTATTTTAAAATGAGCTCTTTCTGTCATTGCTTTAGAAATATCTTCATAGAATTTCTCTATTTCTTCATCTGTGGATTGACTAGTGGGAGCGTATACTTGAATTATTTGGATGCTGTACCTTTCTGATAGTTTAAGAACGATGTAAATGACCCTCTCCGAGATTGCAGCAGATTTTGTGACCAGATGTTTGAGTCTTTTGTGGATCAATAGTGCTACACCGCCGACATGTGTATTGTACTCATTATGGAATTGGTAGAACATGTGTCCTGAATGGAGTATTGTACATTGTTCTCCTGGCAGTCTCGTTTCGCTTAGACCAAGGACATCCCACTTGATCTTAGTTAGTTCTTCTTCCAGTTCTTCCATTCGTTCGGGTGATTTGAGGGTTCTGGCATTGAAACTAGCAATATAGATATGTTGCTTTCGGTGTTTTAATGAGTTTTTGCCTCCCCCAGATTCCATGAGGCTGACCTCCTTAGAGGTGTGGGATTGAGCACCCACCTGGGGACCAAATCCTCTTGTTTTAAAACTCATTTGGGGTGAGTTAGCCATAACTCGCCACGCTGGCAAGACGGGTTGGCGAGTGTGGTGGGGATATAGGGAAGGAATTTGGGGTTTAGGGTAGGATAATACTGGGGTTTGGACCTGTTTTCCTCTAAGCGGGGAGTGGAGGAAAAACTAGGAGCTCGCGTGGGCAGGGACGCTATTTCCCTGAAGTAAGTCTACCCTCTATCGGGATCATAGAGGGGTACCTACCCGCTACCCGCATTTTTTTTTTCGTAGTAGTAAAGTGATATTTGTGCCGTTTTAATAATAATACTAATAATACGTTCTATGCTTGCTTAGAAATACTCTGACATATCCTAACAATCTTCTTCAATTTCTTACCACCTCAATTAGAGCTAAAGGGAAAGACATACTGTAAATATATTAATTCACTCAAAATCGCCCGTACTTCAATATATGCCTTCTTCTTTCTTTTTTAGCTACAATCAAAGCTATTCGTACCTTCCAAATCGAGGTTCTAAATATATCGTTATTAGCGGTGTTAAACCATTCACGTACATTTTTTAGCCAGGAATGTCTTCGGCTTTTGATATTCTTTGGTTGATTTTCCTCTGCATTTTCCTCTGCTGTACCTATACAACTATTAAAATAATATTTACATATAATATATATAATATAATATATCTATGTTATGAAATTTCATAAAACTCAATAGGTAGGTACTGAGGTACTTGCACATTAATCTGCGAGGACTACTAATGTGTGATTCATTATTTATTTTGAAATTTGCTAAATTTTGTAATCTATAATGATCAAGTTTTCGCATAGTAATTTTTTTTTATCCATTTTATCTAGTCAATTTTCAAATTCTAAAGTAGATTTGTTTCAGGGCAGAAACCTGGGCACGAGCTGCTGGACGGGAGGTTCAGTACCTTAGAAAACTATAGAACTAAATGTGATCTAGTTTTTCTCTATAAACTATCTAACCATGCAACTGACTGTTCTGATTTATTAGGTCCTATCAACTTTAGATGTAGCACTAGAATTCTTAGAGAAATGCCTTTGTTCTGTATAAAACACTATCACACTAACTATGGCAAACTCCCCTATCAGAATTCAGATACCGGGAAATGACTTTAGTCAATCTTATGATTTCATTTCATTTTTATAAAAACTTGGGGATATTAATTTCATTTTAAAAATCCCTGTTAACACCAAAACCAGTCACAAAATATGCTTCTCTTCCCTATTTCCCACAAATTACGAACAAGCTCACTAAACTATTCAAAAACTTACCCGTCAAAATATCCCTAAAAAACACTAAAACCATTGGAAAGTTATTCTCCAAGTCCAAAACTCCGCTAAGCTCGTTAGAGCACACTAATGTTGTCTATCAGATTCCCTGTTCTGAATGCAATTCCTGCTACATTGGCCAGACCAGTCGGTCACTTCTAGGGCGTATAACTTCACATAAAAGCGACATTAGACTCTCCAAACCTTCTTGTGCCCTTGCACAACACGCCATTTCCACCAAACATCACATTGACTTCTCAAACACTAAAATACTGGCGAAACAAAATAACCATCAAAAACGCTCCTTTATTGAAATGTGTGAGATCTTAAAAAACCCTTCTGCAATAAACAAAAGAACCGACATCGACAATTTGAGCCAGGTTTACCACTCTCTCATCTTACGAAATAAATAATATAAATATTCATCATTAAAAATAGCCTTATTTTCCGTTCAAAATTTACACAATCGTCCCATATCTCCAAGTTTCATTAAAACATAAATTACCAAAAAAAAATCATATCAAATTTTTCCGTCATACAAATCCACCCGTCCAAGTAATCTTTCAATGACCCCCGTAGAAGTTCATAATTGTCTCAAACCTTGCAATTAGTTGCACATATGGCCCTTAAAAATTTTCGGTACCGCGTCACATCGTTTGCAGAGATTGCAATAAATCAGTGTTTGTTTGTGTTCATTGGAGAACGATCTCTAAATGAAGCCAAATGTACGTTTTAAAATTTTGTTAAATCTTCGTTTCTGCGAATGAGATTATTTTTTGCAAAGTTTTTGTGTTCTTTGTTTCTGGTTCTTTTTTAAGTTAGTTCTATATAAATGAGTAAACTTAAGTACATACTTATTAACATCTTTAATACTACATATTGAGTTGTAAGTAATAAATTATTATATCTGTATTTCTTATAAACTCTATGTCATCTTTGTATTTTAGAGAACTGATGAAGCTTTAGAAGTATAAAGCGAAACGTCTTCTATAAACTTATGAAGTAGTTGACTTCTGTTTTTTATTTGCCAACCTTAATGACCGATTAACCTCTGAATTCACTAGTTGAATAATTTATTTATATTAATTGACGGTCGTAGTCTTTACAATATATATATATATATATATATATATATATATATATATATATATATATATATATATATATATATATATATATATATATATATCAGTTGTATTTTCATATAAAATAAATAAAACATTTTGATAATAATAATTAAATTAAATTAAATTAATATATGGTCGATTGTAATTAATTTAAATTAACTTGTTTACTAACTTTGAAATAATATAAACACGTGTCTGTTCTAACCACTTGTGCCAGTCCGTAACTGATCTAGTCTGTTTTCAATATGGCGTCTGGATACTTTTATATTTCAAAGGCGCCGACTAAGAGTGTCCTAACTGTTTGTGGTTAAACTGTGATAAAACTGTGATATTTTCGACCGAGTGATCTCACCTGACCAGCCATCTCTCCCGGACTTACCCTATTAAAGATTATTGGCCTTATCAAGATGAACTTGATTACTCAAGATTACTTTTTAAATGTCTCTCTATGGTCGGTCTTAAACCAAAAATATTTATTGCTATTTAAAAAAGTTACAAATAATTAAAAGTGCAATAAATGGTCGAAAAATTCAAAAGTCCGCCATTTTTTTTTCGCTAAACATGTTTCATTGTAGTTCCAACCATAGCCAATTCAATACAGATTATGAAACCATTTTGTTTGTTACTTTCGGATGATTTGTTTCCAAGAAATGATGACATTCGCCAGCAAATTGGCTGGGCAGCCATTTTCAGAGTCGTCATTTTGAAAAAAAATTTTTTTTTTCAAACTGATAAATATTCAGACGGGATACAATAAGACGTGTCTCACTGTTATTTAATTTTCCCTCTATATATCAATAAAAGGAACTTAAAATACCTAAAAATCCACCGAGGAAAACTAATCGCGGAACATTTTCCAAGGATACAATGAAAAGGGCCGTTGAGGCTGTCCTAACTTTTAACAGTATTAGATCTGTTGCAAAACCGAAGAAATTAAGTTTCAGTTCATAAAACTTACTGCGTTGGACGTCAGTTGTACCAATTTATAATTTGCTTATAGAGGGTTGCAAGGAGGGATTAAACAATTACTGAGCTGGAGATAGGATAAGCAAATAAATTGAAATGTTTGCGAACGGCTACTCGTGTTTTGGTTACTTTGTCGAGTTTGGTCCTTATTCACGACCTAGTATTCTACTAGGTCGTGAATAAGGATTTCTTTATTTGAGAGACTGGGAGAAACTAACTACCTACGATAAAAAAAAATCAAAAAAATACTTACAGGGATGTCCTGGGAACTCTACACAAGAAGATCCCTAAGCTATTTAAAATGGGCACCGTTTAAAAAAATAGTCTTGTTGTTTAGATAAAAAAAAATTTCTTTTTTATAAAAAATTCAAGAGTGAATATTTTTTTAAAAGAAATAATTTTAAACTTCTGGTTTAAAGAGAAACATTACATATTTATTTTTATTTGACATAAACGGTTACTACAAATAAAATTATCCAAATTTATCAACAAACCTTACATTGAGTTTAACCTTTTAAGATAACAGAATTTAAACTATGTTTATCAACAATAATCGTTGGATTGAACCTTCTAACGAAACAGACTTTAAAATTTTGGTTATGTACCAAATAACAGAAAAGGATAATATTAAGTGTCATATGTCGAAATGAAATATCAAACTTTTCTGAATTATTACTAAATTATCAAAGTTTACTTTATTTAAAAGAAACCAAAATATGACAATTAGCTGACCCATAAAAGTTATATTTTTAACTTTTTAATTTGTCATGAAAGCAATATGTATTCTTCAAAAGTCGACTGCTTAATTTTCACTTAAAATTATGTGGGCTCCACATAGCCCTCAAAAACGCTGTTTATCAAATCTCCTGACACGGAATACAGTATCAAACCGGTGATTATCTCGCTTCACAAAGACTGACAAATATCATTTGAGCCTAATCACCTTTCTTTTAACCAACACTTATTTGAATTAAGTCAAAATTTGCCGGTTTCTGAAACTATCACCGACAAATATCGTTTTTCCATTCAGACCCCAATTCGTTCTCTGACTACTACACTTTACACTATTGAATTCCCGATGTGACAAAGTTCTTCATGACTTCAACAATGAAATCGACTGCTTTCGCAGTCGGTCCTTCGATTAGTCTTGATGGCCGATTCGGACTTAAACAATAACAGCGCCCACCTCTTACGGCTTTCATCGCCAAGTAACATCATCCTCCTAAAATATTTCTCTTGTCAGCATACATTTCCACAACAATCTAAGTGGGAAAAACTCATTTACTTGTAGCGTAAATATCTACTCGGGATCAAAAGAAAAAGCAACTTGTGTTATTATAAACAGACTAAAAATGTTTATATTATCTATCTTAGAGACGCAAATAGATTAAAATTCTTTTTCGGTATTTTATTGTATACGGGGTGAAACGACAATGCTACATTGGTAAGTAATAATTGCTCTCATTAATATTTCACAGATTGTCATACGATACTAATTATTCCCAGATATGTGAAAATAAGAAAAAACATTGCAGAGGAATCCATTAGGTATGTACCTAATTATTCTTTAAACAGTGTATTTAGTACCGAGCAGAAAGAAGTCTTGCTTCCGGATGTTTTATGGAGTTCCTCTTACTGACTGCACCGACATGATCCCCTAATAAAACGGCAGGAAACGAATGGGTAAAAATTTTATAAGAAAAAATGCAAACTTTTCCTTGAGTAGGTACTCCTGAAGAATGCAGTTTATCAAAGGCTTCATCCTTTAATCCGCACAACGTAAATAAATTCTTTAATAATTTATGCTACGTGATGAAACGCACCCAAAGATTTAGCGACGGAACCCGTATTTATATTTTGGACGAAACAGCTACAGTCACTGTCCAAAAATCATCGAAAGTTTTGGCTGAAAAAGGGACAAAATATTTTCACAAAGTGACGAGTGGAGAAAAAAGCGTGCTTGTAACAACATGTGCAATTGTAAGTACTGCAGAAAATCATCTGCCACCATCAATGATTTGGTCACATGTTCATTTTAAGGAGCATACGATTGTTGGTACTCCACCCGATACTTTAGGACTTGCGTCTGCGTCTGGGTTGATGAATTTTGAGCTGTTTTTCAAAGTAACCAAACAATTTATTCTGCACACATACAGTTCAAAGAAAAACCCAAATGTTTAACTCTACGACAATCATGACAGCCACCTGTCTATCCAGGATTAAATGTGGTCAAGAAAATGGCGTTATTATTATTACCTTTTCACTGCATTCAATGAGTAAGTTGAAGTATTTAGATGTTACTGTTTTTAAGCATTTCAGCTTAGCTTATAAAGCTGCCGTAGATAGCTGGCTAATGCATAATTTTGGAAAGCCAGTTACGATTTATAAAGTTGCAGCTTATGTAGGAGAAGCATATCAACGAGAAATGACTCCCGCAAATATTACCTTAGATTTTAAAAAAATTGGAATATATCCTTTCAATAGGGAAATATTCACATATATTGAGTTTTTGTTCTGTTCTGTCACTGAGAGACCTCAGTTACCATTAGCTAACACAACCTTTCCATGAAGGAAAAGGAAAACGATGATAACTACCGATACTACTGAGAAACTTGAGCTGGAAGAAAGACAGAAACAAAAAATAAAAGTGCAATACAACAACAGAAATAGAAGAGAGTGAAGCGAAAGATAAAAATAGTGATGAATATGATCAAGAAGAATGGTATTCTAATGTTTCATCTGACTGATTTGAACCTGAATTAGATCCTACAGCGTTTGAAGATTTGTCGAGAACTCCTGAAATCCAGGATTGTGTTCTGGTAGAATTCAAGCTAAAAAATACAAAACAAAAGTCTGTTTACTATATCGAAAAGCTGTTTTCTTGAGTAATACAGACCAATGAGATAGAAGTAGCTTTTATGAAGAAAAGTCTGAAAGTTGAATCGAAATTTTCTTTTGCCACAATTTCAATAAAGGCTTAAAGAGGATATTACCAAAGCTAATTAACTACGGCTATAGCAAACGACAAACTTCGTTTTTCGATCAACTTTAATTTGACTAGTATGCATAACCCTGCTTCATTTTCTCTTTACAAGGCACTTTTTTGTACTTTTGACACAATATGTACATACTATTTCCGTTTTATTATTTTGTTAAAAACAAGTATTTTGCATATTAAACTTGGTTTTTAGTTTTTTTAACATATAAATTTATACTGGCTCATTATTGCCCAGCAAGGGTAAACTGAGACAAATGACAGATCGTTGAGTACAACAAATAGATACGTTTTCAAATTTGATTTTCTTTTGAATCAAAACATATTAGACTACAAAGCCGCCAAATTTTTTTTTATACATATCATAGTAGTGGACTGACATGGCTGATAAAAATAATGTCTCATTGTTACTCAGGCTCTCCTATCATATTGAAAATCTGCATCATAATAAACCCCATTATGATACAGGTATTGAAATACTAATTGATATATTAAACTATGAGAGTAGAAATAATTTATTACCGTTAGTATCTGAACGCTAAAGATATTTTTCAAATCATATCTTTTAATTATATAATATTTAACAATTTTTTGGTAAATACAACGTTATTTCTGTTATAAGGTTGTGATAAGAAGGAGCTGGTAATGATTTGATTTACACTATCAGTATAATAAAAATAAAATTATAACCAACGTATGAAGAAAGTATGAAACAAACATTGTGTTCATAAAGTGTGGAAACAGTCTATTATCTCATGACAATTATTTTCTGAGTTACAGCTCTAATAGATCGATTTTTATTTTTGTTTTTAAGCTTTTAAAAAAAAAAGTAACTTTTTCTCCCACTATCTTAGCAGATGTGACTTCATCGATATTTTTTTAATAGGAAGGTCATATTTTTATCTAAAAAATTAAAAGCCCATATTTTTCTGAGTACAACCGTACCAACATCATCACATTTAAACTTCAGTATACAGAGTGTAAAGGAAACCAGTGCTCGTATTCCTTCTACTTCTTCTAGTTCCATGACCGTTATCGATCGTTGGATATCATGTTGACTACCATATTCGCTATCGTGAATTTATTGACAGCAGATCTAAGGAGCTCTCGTATTCCTTAAAATTTATTTTACAAAGAAAATTATTCAAGAAGTCAATTCATATTAAAGACAACCAAATAACATAATTTTAGAACAAATGCTTGAATGGAGTGGCCTATCGTTGTATGATACAGAAGTTCGTAGTTCTCTGACAGAAGGTAGATTGTTTATCTATTAAAGATAACCAATTCCATTCATGGTACTTTCCACATCTCTAGTGTAAGGAATAGACGTGTGTAAATTCTGCTCCATAACAAGTTCAATTTTTGGTTATTGTGAGTCAATAATTTTGCTGATTTTGCGTGCGGTGTGTAGTAGAAAAAAGTGTTAATATAGCAAAGACATTGGAAGCGATGTAAGTGACAGGTGAAGAGACATAACCTCTATAAATTTAGGAAGGTGAAAAAAATTTTATATACTTTCAGCACAAAAACCTAAAAACAAAATCGGCCCATGTAATTACCGCTAATAATATATTAGTTTTAAAAGCTAAAGGTGGGCGTTGCTACATGAAATCGTTCCAAAGTAACACAATTATTTTAATTGAAAATTAATTTATCCAGGAAAAAAACGTGAAAATAAATTACTACAAGCTACTGCTTGAGAGAACCATCTTCCTTCGACGTGTTGAGTGGGGAGGTTGGCTCTATCGCGAGTAGTAATGATAATGAATCCGATGACAATCGGAAAAGAAATAGAGAAGTAGAGGAACTGTTATTTGGTCCCATTAAAAAAGTACAAAAGTCACAGAGATGAAAACAAAATAGATCAAATACTAAATATGATAAAAAATTTAACAATAGAGTACAAGAATTAAAAACTGATATAAAAGAAGTAAAAACGAAAAAAAAACAATACAGAGAAGAAATGAGGGAACTCAAAACTGAACTAGCAGAACTAAAACAAGAAAATAGTGAAATCCGAAAAGACAATGAACAAATCAAAAACGATCTGAATGATATAAAAGGACGCCTTGAAAGACTGGATAAAATAAGAAAAGACAATCATGTGATAATACAGGGAATGACAATAAAATCTGTAGATAGAAGAACACTAAAAGAATTAATAGGAAATTTTATGACAAAAGAGCTAAATATTATCGTAAATATAGAATAAGCAGTAAAAATGGGAGATAAGATATGTTTAGTCTGTATGACTGCCAAAAAAAGAAGAAAAAACAAAAATTATGGAAAACAAAAGAAAACTTAAAGAAGTGAAAAAAGAAGATATATATTGTAGTGAGAGCAAAAATGCAATAAATTAACAAAGAAATATATACAACCAGATATACAATGTTAATTAATAAATTTATTTAAATAGTGGTTAGAGACATAATTTGTAAGTTATATACTAGATAATATTATTAAAAAATAATTATATGAGGGTATTTTTAAGAATTTAGCATAAGAAATAAGTTTAAGAAGTTTTTTTAATTTATTTAATATTAGATATGTTTGAGTCAGCCATGTGCATATGCAACCAAACATACACTGTAGTGTCAAAGTCAAAAAGTTATTTATTTTTGGAATGTTAATTTAGAATATAATTGTGGATGTAGAATAGTAAAAATATATTTCATATAAATGTTTAAGTTACATATAATAGTGTAGTTCTGATCTGGAGAGCCTAAAGTCAAGTAAATTGTACATAGAAAATTCTCGAAATGTCAATAGGACTATTTACATAATACATCATAGACAAAAAACGATTCCATTTATTCCAGAATGTTCATATAGAAAAAATAGAATGATTCGAACATTATTTATTGCTAGATTATTCTGGAAAGAGGAGGGATATATAAACCATGTAATTTGGAGCGGGAGTTCAGTTATCAGTTAGTTATCAGTTAGAAGTCAGTTAGTTAGTTAGTTACAGATTATGATTAGTTACAGTTGATTAATCAGTTAGTAAAGTGAGTCAGTAAAGTTATAATTCAAGAATTTAGTTACAAGAAGATTATTAAGTCAATTATTATTATTATTAAGTCAGTTACATGTGATTATTAATTACAAAGAAGAATTAAGAATAATTTATGAGGTTATGAAGAGATTATTAGCTAGAAGAAGGCATTGATTAAGTTAAATGAATTATTAAGTGAAATACAGTTTGAGATTAATTATTACTACAGTAATATAGTGATAGTATGAAGTTAATTCATTGAAGTAAGCATTCAATAATACAACCACAAGATCCAATATATTTGAAAGTACATTATATGGAAATTACAAGGATATAAATTTATATATTTATATGGTGAGTGGAGATAATTAAGACGAAACATATTAAAATTGTTGGATAACCAAGGCTGAGTAAGAAAATATTGAGTGGTGATAATAACTTTAATTTTGGAAAAACTTTAGGCGTTCAGTGACAGAAAGGTACCAAATTTTGTTAATAATTTAATAATTGTAAGAATTTCAAATTTTAGATAGATTGTTTTAAATTGATATTGCTTATATTAGATAGATAGGTTTGTTTCATAATAGTTATAATAAAGATAATTTAAAAAAGTACTTACAAACTAATTCTTTGAGAACCGCGATAAAAACCCTATACTTACATATATATCATTCAAATAAAACCAACAAACTGATAATAGATGGTCTAGAAAGGAAATAGAATAGAAACTCCAACCAGCTGGAGGACCATCCTGGAGGTGTTTCAAAAAACTAGCAAGGGATGAGAGGATACATTATTCGTTGACGGACGAGACAAATAAACAGGAAATGACTGCAGATAAACTCGGGTACAACAAAAGTGAAATAAAGAAAGATAGACAAGAAAATAAAAATAAATGACGAAGACAACAGGACAAAAAAATGGTTGTAAATAAGCACATGGTACATTAGAGCTATGCTAGCTCCAGGAAAATGCTAGAAATAGGAAAAGAACTCAAAAAGTATAAAATAGATATTGCAGCACTGCAAGAATTACGCTATGAGGGACAATAACAGATTGATAAACTGTCAGATTGATGATAAAGATTAAATATTGAAGATGTCAGATAAAGAAAGATCGAAGACTTTACAATGTTATATTCAGGAGGAAAGTAGCAAGAGCAAAAAGGGGTGGGATTCATGATACTAGGGCACCTAAGAGAGAAAATAATAAATTTCAAGTCAATATGCGAAAGGATGGCCCATTTTAGAGTCAACAACAAACCATTTAATATATCTGTCTTGAATTTATATGCCCCCACAGAAACAAGCAATGCAGACGAAAAGAAATCTTAGGGTCGAAAAGGAGGTAGAAAAAATACCCAAAGAAGATGTTATATTTTTACTAGGAGACCTCAATGCCCAGATTGGAAAAGAGGACTTTTTACAACACATTGCAGGAAAGCATACAATACACGAAAACACGAATAACAATAGGCAAAGACTATGTAACCTAGCAAAAATAAAATTTGAACACCCTAAAATACATAGGGTAACATGGATGTCACGATTGTCAAATTGATCACATAATAATTAATAAACGAAAACAATCATTAATAAAAGATGTAAGAACGTTTATAGATGCGTGTGCAGATTCAGATCACTACACGGTCATAGCAACTATAAGACAAAAAGGTAAAATTGAAACAAAACAGAAAAACCAACATAAAAAGTGGAATGCCAATAAAATGATAATGAAGAAGTAAGAAAAAAGATATGAAGAGGTAGTTATAGTTCAAATAAAAGAGAAATATAAAGCAGTAGATATAAACACAGAATGGGAAACGATCAAAAAATCAATAGAAGGTTTAAATATGCAGATAGGTAAAAGTCAGGCTGAAACAAAAAACGGGTGGTATAACTAAGAAAGGAGAGAAATAACAGGAAAAAAGTGCAAGCCAGAAATAAATGGCTAAGAGCATATAAAAAGGAATACAGAGAAGAATATGAAAAATTAAGAAGGAATGCTAAGAAAGTGATAAGGCAAAATAAAAGATAATGGGTAGACGAAAAGATGCAGGAAATAGAGCAGGAAAGAACAAACGAAAATATAAAAAATTTTTACAAAAAGATTAAAGAACAAAACAAAAAATACAAAAGGAAAACAAACGGAATAAAAAATAGAGAGGGAATAGTGATAATAGAGGATCAAGAATACGAGCAAGTACATAAGAGGAAACAACAGGAAAAGAAATGCATAATGAGAAGGAAATGGTGCACGAAGAAGAAGGAGACGAAGTAGATCAAGTAGCTACCTAAATTTTAAAAGAACCAACATTAGAGGAATTGGATGAAGTAATACAGAGAAACAAAAATGGAAATGTCCCTGGTAAAGATGGAATTAATATGGAACTAATAAAATACGGAGGTAGGGAACTAAGGGAAAAAATACTGGCACTATTGAAAAATATATGGAAAGAAGAGGAAATGCAAGGGGACTGGGAGGTAGGGCAGATCATAAGATCAGACCAACAAATCTGTGAAAATTATAGATGAATACCGTTACTAAATACAACATACAAAATATTGACATCAATAATAAAAAGGTGGATTCCCAGAATGAAGATCTACAACAGATGCAATACACATAATAAAACAAATGATGGAAAAAGCAAACGAATATGAATTAGAATTGGAAATGTTATTCATAGACTTTAAATAGGCATTTGATTCAATTAAAAGGGACGGATTAATGATATCACTTAAAAAAATTTAAATTCCACATTAACTTAGAAAATTAATATAAATGACCATAAGAACTACAAAAATAAGCATAAAGACACAAAGAAGAGAGACAGAGGAATTCAGGATAAATAAAGGGATAAAACAAGGGGATGACTTATCAACAACGCTATTTAATATAGCATTAGAATATGTACTACGACATATAAATAAAGTAAATCTCAGAACAAGAGGTGGTGAAATAATTGCATATGCAGACGATATTACTATTATTGCAAAGAACAGGAAAATAATGAAAGAAATGCTAGAAGAAATAAGAGAGAAAGGGGAAGTAATGGGACTAAGATTAAATCAAGAAAAGACAAAAACATTAAGATTAAAAAAATAAATCAAAATAGGAAGTTCCGAATTTAAAGAAGAAGAATACTTCAAATACTTAGAAGTTACAATAAGCAAATCTGGAGAAAGAAAATGCGGAAGACTCTGGAAACCTCAGAGTCTTCTAACATTATTGCCACAAATTGGTCGCATTGTTCCTGTAGTGATCCTTTCCCAAGTTAATATGCTCCTTTTCTAACTTGGATGTACCGCACTGAAGACGACCAATAGTCAGAAATACGTATATACGGTTGCCTTCCATCTTATACACATATTTTATTATATATTTTTTTCCTTTGTTGCTTGAGCTATGCCAATACCTTTTACCTTTATTAAAAAAATAGAAATTGACAATTTTTATCAAAATTTAATATCTTACAAAATGAAATTTTCAATAAATGTTTCAAATCTATTGACATTAGAGGATAATAGTATCTACAATATCATATATCAGTATGTAAAACCTACTAATATTACTTTGTAAGCAGGAAAAAAATGAAATCAATAAATGAATAATATTAAACAATAAAAAAAAATAATAATAAAAAGAAATTAACAATAAAAATAAAAGAAACGTTACAATGTTATATACACTTATATTAAAAAAAAAACAATAAAAATGAAAATTAGTAACCAAAATATTTATACATTTACTAAGTCATTGTATCCCAATTTAACATGTATATAATATTAATATGTTTATAATGTAAACAATTGAAATGTATGATAAAACTATGAGAAAACATGACATAATAACCTTTAGTGTTTGTAATAATTTAGGTGTTAATGATGGTATAAAAGGTAGTGAATGATAATAGATGTTCTGATTGTTGGATACAATGTTATGAGATTTATTAAAAAATAGTGTTAAGTTATTTTTATTAAAAATATTAGAAAAAAGCATCCTATGAAGCATTTCTTGAGGATAAGAGTTCTCAATTAAAATATTTTTTAACAACTGAAGATCTTCTTGTAAAACAAAATGTTTGCTAAATCTCATAACATTGTATCCAACAATCAGAACATCTATTATCATTCACTACCTTTTATACCATCATTAACATCTAAATTAATACAAACACTAAAGGTTATTGACAATATAAAAATAGCAACAAAGAACATCAAAACTATTTCATCTTTATATTCCAAAACTTCTCAATTCTCCAAACGCCAACACTTTCCAATTCCGATAAGTGTGTAGAAAAATATGAGACAAAGACTTCCTACTTTCTACCAATACAACCAATATAACATTTTATATACTTAAACTAATCTTAAATACCTAAGTATCTTAATTTATAAAAGTTCGAAATTTACCGTAAATCTAAAATTGAAAAAGTTTCTTTTCTTCACAAAACAATATAACTTCACAACACAATAAAATTAAACCATATAAATATGATATAAATATAACATGATTATATATATATATATATTTGTATCTTCTTCTTTTTCTCTCTTACTTTTTCTTTATATACATTTTGAGATCATATCAATATATATATATATATATATATATATATATATATATATATATATATATATATATATATATATATATATATATATATATATATATACATATGTCCAAAAGTTTGGAATACGTACAAATAATATATCTACGCCTATGGTGGTTTTAAAATTGTTGTTGCTGTTCATTCTAGAGCGGTTTTGAATGAAAATAAGAAAAAAATTGAATCCTTTGTGTATGATTTTTGTCCCTGATTAGCGTATTTACACATTATTTCAGTCTTTGTTTAAATTTGAATTGAGCCGTTTAAAAATGCCTAGATGCCTAGAAACGCATCTCGAAGAGAAACAATCCCCCTATTACACTTCGAGAACTAAAAGATGCTGCTCGTGAAGAATGAGAGAGAATTCCGCAATCCCAGCTCGATAAGTTAAACGGCAGCATGCCAAAATCGCCTACATGTATGCGTACATGCCAATGAAGGGAATAATAATTATTAGTTTTTAATAAAGGTAAAAGATATCGGCATAAGGCAAAAAATATAATAAAATATGTGTATAAGATGGAAGGCAACCGTATATACGTATTTCTGACTATTGGTCGTCTTCAGTACGGTGCAGCCAAGTTAGAAAAAGAGCATATTAACTTGAGAAAGGATCACTACAGGAGCAATGCGACCAATTTGTAGGAATAATATTAGAAGACTCTGAGGTTTCCAGAGCAACAACAAACACATCCACGGAGGAAGCTAAACTACCTGAGGAAAGGAATGCCAAACGTTTAGAACATTTCAAACAACAAGAAAAAGGTTGATGCAAGTTGATAGTAAAATAAAGATAAAAGATATCTTCATAGCTCGCACCAAAGAAAAAATATATAATAAAATATGTGTATAAGATGGACGGTAACCGTATATACGTATTTTTATTGGTTGTCTTCAGTACGGTACACCCAAGTTAGAAAAAGAGCATATTAACTTGAAAAAGGATCATTACAGGAGCAATGCGACCAATTTGTGGGAATAATGTTAGAAGACTCTGAGGTTTCCAGAGCAACAACAAACACATCCACGGAGGAAGCTAAGCTACATGAGGAAAGGAATGCCAAACGTTAAGAACATTTCAAACAACAAGAAACAAAAAGTTTTTAAGTTATTAGTAATGGTTTCTTTAAATAAAGTACAATTAGTTTTGATGGATAGAGCGTAAGAGGTCCAGGTAAATTTACGTTTAAAATAAGTTTATTTTTTGACGTTTTGATTTCCATTTTGATATTGACCATTCAGACATATATTATACATTTTAATATGACAACTTTGTCTACTTAAAACGATATTGTTAATATTGCGTAGTTGCTGTCCTGAGACGACTTTATTATAAGATAGTTCATTCGATTATATAAAATCAACTTTAACTTGAGAAAAAAAACATAGAATATGATTTTTTTTAAGAAGACACCCACATACGGTGATGACAGTAAAATTCCCCTGTTCTATCTATCTATCTAATTAGCCTTCTTCGGTCCATCTTTGGACATAGGCCTCCCCAATTCTTTTCCTTTCTTCTCTGTCTGTCGCTACAGTCATCCATCTAGAGCCCACGTGCTTCTTGATATCATCTGCCCATCTCATTTGGAGCCTTCCTCTGCTTCGTTTATATTCCCACGGTCTTCAACTTATAAGAATTTTGTTCCATCGGTCTTCTTTTTGTCTTATATTGTGTCCGGCAAATCTCCATTTCAATTTTGCAACTTCTTGCCTAACATCCCTCACTTTTGTTTTCTCTCTTATCCACTCGTTTCTCTTCTTATCCATTAGTCTTATGTGCAACATTTGTCTTTCCATTGCTCTTTGGGTTTTTATGATTTTGTCCATGTTTGCTTTTGTAAATGTCCATGTTTGGGAACCATAAGTAAGAACAGGGAGTACGCATTGATTATATACTTTGGTCTTAAGATGCTGTGGATATCTTTTGTTTTTAAGAATGTAGCTTAGTTTGCCAAATGCCGCCCACGCCAGTCTAACTCATCTCATGATCTCTGCTGTTTGGTTCTCTTTGTTAAGTTTTATAGTTTGACCAAGATATATATATATATATATATATATATATATATATATATATATATATATATATAATCCTTAACTTGTTCTATTTCATCTTGTCCGATTCTCATTGTGATGTCTTCATCTGTATTTGTTATAGTTGTGGTCTTGCTGTAATTCATATTAAGGCCTATCTTTCCAGCTTCTACGTCCAGTTCTTTCATCATTTCAAATAATTCTTCTTTTTTATCGGTTATCAATACGATGTCATCAGCGTACCTTAGATAGTTCAAGCGTTGTCCACAAATTTTTATACCTTTTTTTCCCATTCTAATCTTTTAAAAGTATCTTCAAGAGCCTGATTAAAAAGTTTCGGTGATATTGTATCACCCTGTCTCACGTCTCTACCTATTTGTAATGATTTTGTTCCTTCATATACTTCAATTGTTGTTTTGGCTTTCTTATAATATATATTGGTTATTAGTTCCGTATATCTGTGGTCAATTCGGCTGTTAATCAAAGAACTTTTCATTGCCCAATGTTCGACACTGTCGAAAGCCTTTTCGAAATCTATGAACGCCATATATAGAGGAATGTGGTATTCATTTGCTCGTTCTATAAGTATTTTCATACTTAGTAAATGGTCACTTGTGCTGAATTGCGCTAAACTCGTAGTGTTAAATGTGTTGTGTTTGTGTGGGATGTAGGTTGAATCTTATTGGAATTTCACGTAATAACACACAAAAACAAATCACTTAAACTAAAACTGTATTGATGTAAAAAAATAGCACATTTAAAATATTTGTATACGATCAATGTAAAAATAGCGTCCTTGGCGTAATGTTGTTGTTGCGACTCGAGATGAGCGTGGACTGTAACTGACTTCTCCTCCGCTACTTGCATCCCCTCTCGAGGGGTGTACCTAACTTGAGGTGTAATATACGGGGTTGCTCGAAAGTTTTAATATTTAAGTCTAAAGTTTTAACATAAGCCGCCTCCCTTGAACGCCTGCAGGGGTTCAACAAGTAATAAAGCTGAGCTAAAAGTTTCTTTCACTAAAGCTTAAGTCACTGATCTGTGGGTAGAACGCACACCTTTGTCACTGGTCGCTTGAAACAACCTCTATTATTTTTAATTGTCACTGCACGAACTATTCCGTCTTTACCCGCATGCAATTGAGTCACTCTACCCAGGCACCATCGTAAGGGTTCAGTTCCATCTTCCTTCACCGTCACTAGACTTCCAATTTTGAGAAGACTGTTGAAATGTTTTTTCCACTTAACTCGCTGCTGGAGAGACGAAATGTATTCCTTGGACCACCTAGTCCAATAACCTTGGATCATTTTTTGAAGCCTTTGGAATCTGCTAAGGCTGTTTTCCTTGACATCTAAGAAGTTCCGTTCAGGTATTGCGGTCAATGTGGATCCAATTAAAAAGTGTGCAGGAGTAAGAGGAAGTAAGTCGGAAGGGTCGTTGGACATTGGTGAGAGTGGTCGTGAGTTTAGGCAAGCTTCAATTTGACATAAAACAGTGGAAAATTCTTCATATGAGAGAATTGTATTGCCAATGACGCGCTTTAAGTGAAATTTGAAAGATTTTACTCCCGCCTCCCAAACTCCTCCAAAGTGAGGTGATCTTGGCGGTATAAACTGCCAGTTAATACCTTCGGTAGTTAAATTGTCCCTAGTAATAGTTGAACTATAGGTATTAAAAAATTTGACAAGCTCATTTTTTGCGCCAACGAAGGTACTACCATTGTCCGAAAGGATCGAAGCGCATTATCCGCGTCGAGAAATAAAGCGTTTTAGCGTTGCTAAAAAACTTTCAGTGGTCAAGCTGCTCACGACTTCCAAATGTATGGCCTTAGTTGCTAAACAGATAAATAGAGCTATGTAACCCTTAATAGTTTTATAATTTCGGGTGTGTCGATCCTTTAGCAAAAAAGGTCCTGCATAATCAAGTCTATAGTTGTAGAATGGCCTAGAGGGAACAAGACGTGACGAGGGTAAATTACCCATAAGATAGGTTTCTAATTTAGGAGCCACCCTACAACAAATAATACAATCGCGAACGATTTTGCGAACCACTTGACGTCCATTAATGGGCCAAAATTTTTCACGAATGGAAGCTAATAGTAATTGAGGACCGCAATGATTTAAATTAAGATGCTCATTTTGTACAAGAATAGTAGTAAAGTGGTGTTTAGAATCAAGGACAATGGGATGTTTTTTATCGTAACAAAAATCAGAATTATGTAGTCTTCTGCCAACGCGGAGTAAGTTATCCTTATCGATAAATGAATTGAGGGTAAGTAGTTTACCTTTAGAGTTAACGTTACAATGTCTTTTAAGGTGTGTCAAATCGTCATAAAATGTTTCATTTTGTACTAGTCGAATAATATATTTTAAAGCATTATCTATTTCCTCACAAGAAAGGTTGTCAAAGCTCCTTCGTGTAGGAGGAAATTTACAATTATTTATAAAGCGTAATACATAAGCAATAATGCGTTGTAGTTTTACAAATAAGGATATTTTAGTGATGATCTCCAATTTCATGTGAACTCTTGAGATAAGGGCTGATACTGGTCGAAGCTCAGGGAGTTCAGAAGGCTCGAATGTTCTATTAGGCCAATGAGCTTCTGGTTTAGCTAGCCATGATGGGCCATGAAACCACATTTCAGAAGTGATATGTGATGTAGGAGAAATTCCCCTTGAAAGAAGATCTGCGGGATTCTCAAGTGTATTCACGTAACGCCATGTGTGAGATTCGGTCAAAGTTTGAATTTGAGAAACTCTATTTGCCACAAACGTCTTTAACAAACTCGGAGCAGTCTTTATCCATCCTAGAACAATAGTGGAGTCGCACCAGTAAGTGATTTTTTCGAAATCTAATTGCATGTGTTTTTTTACCTTGTCTATCAACTCAGCTAGCAAGTAAGCTCCACAAAGTTCTAGACGCGGTACCGTGAGAATGTGTTTTAAAGGAGCTACTCTGGTTTTGGAGCAAAGTAGATGACAATCAAAATTTTCAAAGTTTTCAGATGAACGAATATAAATGCAAGCACCATATGCGGTGGTGGATGCATCTGAAAAACCGTGTAGTTGAATTGACTTGTAGTTTGTACAAATTACATGCCTAGGAATTTGTAACTGATTAAGTTTAACCAGTTGAGTCTGATATGTAACCCATTTCGTAAAGATATCCATGGGAACGACTTCATCCCAAGAAATTTTTAGTTTCCACAAATCTTGTAGAATAATTTTAGCTGTTATAGTTACAGCCGAAAACAAACCTAGTGGATCAAATATTTTTGATATAGTGGAAAGAATAAGTCTCTTTGTAACTTTACACTTGTGCTCTATAGGTTGAACATTGAAATGAAAAGTGTCAGATTTGGGACTCCGCAAAAAGCCCAAAGTTTTGATAGTATCGTCAGCTCCAATTTCCAAGGAAACATTATTTTGATGGTCAAAGTTTAAAATAGGGGCGTTTGACTTCCATTTTCTTAATTGAAAACCATGACGAGACAATAATTCGGAAGTAAGTGATTGAATACGTTTGATATCTTCTATTGTAGAACCACCTGTGTGAAGATCGTCAACATAAAAGTCCCGTAAAATTATAGAAGATATGTCGGGAAAATCGGTTGCATACATATGTGCCACTTCTTGAAGACATCTAGTGGCAAGAAAACTAGCAGAAGCAGTACCGTAAGTAACGGTGTTTAAAGTATAAGTTTCGAGAGAGTTTGTATGATTAGACCGCCATATGATCTTTTGTAAGGAGCATTCTTCCTCCTTTATCAGAATTTGTCGATACATCTTTTCTATATCAGCTGTTACTACAAAATTATGTTTACGAAAACGTGAGATGATAGTAAAAAGGTCATCTTGTAAATTAGGTCCAACCATAAGAATGTCATTCAGGGAAACACCTGAATCTGTATTGGCAGAACCGTCAAAAACAACACGAATTTTATTGCCTTTATAGACACAATGATGAGGAAGAAAGAACTCATAGCCTGTGGTTTCAAAGGGTGAAACGGACATATGGTGTAAGGATAAATATTCATCGATAAATCGAGTGTAATCATCTTTTAATTCAAAATTCGCATTAAGTTTCCTTTCGAGAGAATAGAACCTTTTTGTTGCTGTAGTCTTAGAGTCGCCTAGATTGTCGACGGAAGATTTCAAGGGAAGTGATACTACAAACCTACCAGAAGAATTAAGAGAGGTTGTTTTTAAGAAGTGATCTTCACAAGAAAGTTCTTCGTTAGACAAAAATTTTGTTTTTGGGCATTCTTCAATTTCCCAAAATTTTTGAAGTTGATCTTCAATGCTCAACTTGTTTATGGTCGACAAATGGCATGTAGTTCTGGCTGCAAGGGTATTGTTTGGAAATAATGGACCTGAGATAATCCATCCAAGTTTAGTTTTTTGAAGAATCGGTTGTCCAGGTGATAATTTAATCTGACCAATACAAATTAAATTCCAGAAGATGTCTGCACCGATAAGAAGATCAATAGGAGATGAAATATTGAAGTCTGGATCAACCAGAGTAATATTAGAAGGGATATTAAGTGTTCTCTTATCGAATGTGACAGAAGGTAAATTTCCTGCAATTTCAGGAAGCACTAAGCAAGAAATTACTTGAGAAAAGTTTAAAGTTTTGGACTTAAATTTGACCGATGTTCTGTAGCTTACAATAGAATTTGTTTGGTTTATACCAGAAATAGAAAAATGTGTTTTGGTTGTAGGCAACCTTAGAAGATTTAATAGGCGCTGGGAAATGAAATTACTTTCAGAGCCATTATCTAGAAGTGCACGAGCCTCGTGTTCGTTACCTGAGATGTCAAAGACGTTTATTTTTACAGTTGACAGCAAAGTAGTAGAGTTATGCTCAAACGAAATGTTACGTGCTGTCAGTGCATCAGACCCTTCTGATGTACCTGGACTTGAGCAAGGTAAACTGCTGATGGTTTGATTACTGGTTTCAGTAAGCTTTTGTGAGTTACTTTGAAAGTGTAAAAGTGTGTGGTGTATTTTTCCACCTTTACGACCCCGGAAGATTTGCATTCCTTAGTGAAATGACCACTACGCAGACAATTTATGCAAAGTCGCATGCGTTTTGCTTCATTATGTCTTAACGACGTTTCTAGTTTGAGAAAATCAGGACAAGTGTAAATTAGATGTTTTTGTTTGCATAAAGAACAGTTGGAAGAATTATTCGTTGACAAGAAATTCTTGGATTTGGGATTGCCTGTAGATGAAAATTTGGGACGAGATTTTTCTTCTTGATGATTAATAGATTCTAAGACTCTACATTTACCTTTTAAAAATTCAGTTAAGCTACTCAAAGTGGGTAATGTGTTCTTATCGTCTTTAATTGACAGTTCCCATTCTTTGTGTGTGGCATTGTCTAGTTTCGTAATTAAATATATAATAAGGGCATCCCAAGATGTTGTGTATAAGTCTAAGGACTCAAGAGAGCGTAAATGTCTTTGGAAACCATCAAGTAAAGTGCGTAGATCATGATGTGAATTTTTTGAAATATTTGGTAGGTTAAATAATTTTTTAATGTGATTATTGACAAGAAGAGATTTGTTTTCGAATCTGTCTTTTAGTAACTCCCACGCAGTTTCATATGTTGCCTCAGAAATGTCCAAGTTACGTATTGTTTCTGCGGCAATACCTTGTAAAGATAATCTTAGATAGTGGAATTTCTGAATATTGGAAAGTTCTGTATTTGTATGAATGATGGAATTAAATGTATCCCTAAAGAACAACCAATTTTCATAGTCACCCTCAAAGGAGGGCAAGTTAATAGCGGGTAACCTAATATTAATAGATCTTTGTGAACTATTTTCGGACGAAATTGTCAAATTTGAAGCTTGAGCAGCCTGACTATAGGGTTTTGAAAAATTGGTGTCAATAAAATCTCGCACAGCGCTAGTAATATGGAAAAACGGCGTTTCGAAAGACGACCTTTCAATACCATGGATAGTATCTGCGTTGGCAGTGTAATCCTCATCAGAGGCCTCTATAAGTGATTGAGCGTTGTCAAAATCATCAAAAAGTTTTTCAATTCTATCAAGTCTAAGTTGTAAATCCCTAAAGTTAATTTGTTCTAAAGGTTTGTTTTTGATAGAATTAAAATACGTACTAAAACGGGCTACAGAACCTTTGATTGAAGAGCGTTTAGTTTTTGCTGTAGCGATGTCAGCCATAGTCACAATATAACTTAGATATTCACAAAAGTAAAAACGTATGTATGTATATGCACAAAACAATTAAAATCAATTATGTAATGTTGTGTGTAAAAATGAAATCTCTAAAAGTGTTAAAGCATTAAAATACCTGCTTTTAAAAATAAATATTTCCACTGAATTATGTCAAATACAAATGTACCCTTTTAACGACCATAAAAGATAAGGTAGGTGAGGAAATTATGCACTAACCTTAGACGAGAGAATATACCTGCGTCTTCCGATGATAAACTGTGTGAACGGGACGATGCAAATCCGTCGAAAATGAATTCAGCTTACATGGAATGAACAGCAAAATATTGTTGATCACTGGATAATATCCGCTCGAAGACCAATTATGTGTGGGATGTAGGTTGAATCTTATTGGAATTTCACGTAATAATACACAAAAACAAATCACTTAAACTAAAACTGTATTGATGTAAAAAAATAGCACATTTAAAATATTTGTATACGATCAATGTAAAAATAGCGTCCTTGGCGTAATGTTGTTGCGACTCGAGATGAGCGTGGACTGTAACTGACTTCTCCTCCGCTACTTGCATCCCCTCTCGAGGGGTGTACTTAACTTGAGGTGTAATATACGGGGTTGCTCGAAAGTTTTAATATTTAAGTCTAAAGTTTTAACAGTGTTTTTTACAAAATACGCTACAACCTAATGTAAGTGCTGCTGTAAGACGTACTTCGTTGATGACTGGTGTTAGCGAAATAAGCATTTACAATTTCAAAAAAGAAAAAGAACAGAGTGGAACGTTGAAATCGCCAAAAAAACGTAAAAACGAGTGTGTCAATCAAATTCTAGAATATTCACATATGACGAGTGTGTAAGAAGTATTCTACGGAGAATTCTTCTTCTTCAAGTTCCACTCCTATCGGAGATTGGAAATCATTTTGGCAATTATAATTTTATTGGTTACTCGCCTGAATAGTTCAATTGAACTGCATCCAAACCATTCACGGAGATTGCGTAGCCACGAGATTTTACGTCTTCCTACGCTTCTTCTACCTTTGATTTTACCCTGCATTATATTCCTTAGTAGTTCGTACTTTTCACCTCTCATGATCATCACCGTCAAGTAAGTCCTTAATATGGACGTCCAACTAACGTCCACTCGGGACGTAAAATGGACATCCATAGGAGGTTCGGCGCAGCGACATTCGGACCAATATAGGACGTAAAACGGACGTACCTAGGACCAAAGCGAACGTTCGAGGGACGTCCTTAAAGTCCGTGAGGGTCGTACTATGGACGTACGTGTGCTATTAGGGATATAGGTACCTACTCGAATATAAAAATGAAACCTCTAAAATGTTTTAGATAATTTTACTATATAATTGTGGCTAACCTATATTTACTTACTTAAAATTGATTTGCTTTAAGAAATTATATAAGTAATGAATGACACGTATTTTGAAAGATCTGGGTGGTTGTTAATTTCACTTAAAATTTTACTTAAATTTTAAGTACTGGGCATTTCATACTTAAAAAAGAAACTGTATGCTATCTGTCATAGAGTTGCCAGATTGGGGTATTTCCCCCCATTTTTGGGGTAATTTCAAAGGGTCTGGGGAATTCTTATAAGTTGAAATGGATGGGGGATTTTTTGGGGGAAAAATGGTGGCAGATTTTAGGGCCAGGCCAAGATTTTATTTAATATAGCAAAAACGGAAGACTAAGAAATTTGGGAATTATTGAGTTAATAAAAGAACAAATGGAATTCGGAGCCTCGTCGTCCCAATTCTACACACAATCAGGTTTCCGTTTCTTAAGGTAAAACAGGACATTACAACTAGATAGAATTCAATTTTGTTGATATTGGAAAGATTGGTAATCATCAAAGATGTCTTATTAATTACCATGGCAAAAAATTGATAAGCCCCCAGAATTTCTAGATGCCATTAAATGGGGTCATTGAGGAAAGTTTGAAACCGTTAGAAATAATGACAAACACTTTATCGGGTAAAAAATATCCCCAGAATTTCTAGATGCCATTAAATGGGGGTCATTGAGGAAAGTTTGAAACCATTAGAAATAATGACAAACACTTTATCGGGTAAAAAATATCCAAGTTTGTCAACTGTGATTCTACTTGTGAGGGGTCCTCAGTTTTCATTGAATAAGATTAATACTACCACAGAAATTTGTAATAATTTAAAACAAAGCTTATTAGATACAATTTCTCGTCTATTAGGGATATTAGAATATTATAAAATAATTTTAAAAGCCAACTAATTAGACACCAACACATTCTAGTCTAAGCCACAGATTCATCTAGAATTTTAAACTGCTGGGTTAGCCTTTTTTTATTTTTCTGTACACTGACCTGGAAACCACATCCACTGAACCATTCGACAGTGAAGCGAATGAGAATTGGCTGCCTAGCCCGCTTGGCTATCTGACCGACTGTTAATTTTTGTGTTTATTAAAATATTTTATCACAGTTTATTTTCTA
Source organism: Diabrotica balteata (assembly GCA_918026665.1). Taxonomy (NCBI): domain Eukaryota; kingdom Metazoa; phylum Arthropoda; class Insecta; order Coleoptera; family Chrysomelidae; genus Diabrotica; species Diabrotica balteata. Next base: position 73,399,087 of record OU898279.1, read on the forward strand.
CCGGGTGGTGAATAGGAAACTCAATGGGAAATTCTAAATTGTTGAATTCCTGCTTCATTAATAATTTTACATCAAAAGTCATAGGAAACTATTTGTAGAAGACTGAAATATGTATTAAAAACAAATGTTAAAATTGTTCTACGTATTAAATGTATTCCAACATTTTGCAAAAATATAATACATTTTTCAGGCCACACGAGGTACAAGAATGTATATGCCATGTTGCGTTTGGTCATATTGATGATTCTGATATTTGACAATATTTGAATTGTTAATATTTTTATTTTATGATTAAATTATACACAAATACTAAAATACGCAAATTTTCACAAATCATACTACTACTAGTGAAAAATAAATAGTACTTTGTAAACAATAAATTATATCATTTACAAAGTAATAAAATTGATGAAATCTCTTCAGTTCACAAAAAATCGCAATAATGTATTCAGGCAATAGTGCGGGCACTGTTAAATCTTTATCATGGCCTGGTATCTTATATGAATGACCTTAGTTCATTCCCCCATCACTTTAACCCATCGAGCAAAAAGACAAAAGAGGGAATGTAAAGGTAGTGGGGGCAAACATATTGTTAGACAGGAAGTGCGATTTTTAGAGGCCACATTAAACAAGGACAGAAAGAGAGTCTCTCTCCTTGTTTGACATCAAATTTAGTTGGGTTATGTTATTGTTTGTCCCAAATGTCACATGAAATCTTATTTATGTTGAAGTTTTTTAACAATTGTGTCGCATTTTAGACTGTTATCGTTAATAATTAATTAAACTTGTCGTCTAAGACACATTCTGAAAAATATTATATAGCTACTGTTGATAAGTGTCGGAAAATTTAAATTTGGCGCATTCGCCTTTCCGGATATGTCCGCCATCAGAGGCCACTTTTTTTGGTCTCCTTTTCATAAGGATTAGATTCCCTCTTTTGTCTTTTTGCTCGATGCTTTAACCCCAGCGAGTTAATAAATAGAAATGACAGCCTATCTCTCTTACGAAGACTTTAACCAATCATTTATTTTAACACAGTCTCGGGGTGTCAATAAAATAATCAAACGAAGTTTAATTCCGCAATGTCAATTCTGTCAAAAGTAATGACAGATCTTCCGTTTGTTTACAAGTTTTCAATTTTATTTTATTATCTTTAACTTTCCTTTGCATTTATTCTTAGTAATTTCAATTTAAGTTGGTTACTTAGTTTTTAAAGTTTAGTTTGAGTTACCTATTGTAGCAAAGAATTTTTGTGTTGTGCTATTCTCTGTTCACATATTGTTGATAGCACGAAATATGCCTCAAAATCATCAAACGGTCGTAAAATTTGTATCATCATAGGCGTTCCTGAGGTGTTTATTCATTAAAATTAATATTAATATTAATAATGTTTTAATACTGATATATTTAGTAAAAAACAATTAAAACTTTCACGGCTAATGTTGGTTATTATATTATATTAATAAAAATAATAATTTAACCATTAACAATTTTGTAAATAAGAATAGTTTATCTCTTTGGATATTTCAATACTAATCTTCGCGTTTAATTACTTTACTAGAAAACCTGGTATTTACATCCGAAGGTACTATCGGTTGCAAGATGGAATTAGGATGGAATTACCCAGATTTTTAATAATATAATGGGATTTGGCCACGTACTTCGTCTGTTTAGTTTATATTTGAAACTTAACTTAAAAGGGTGAAGTTATTACGAACGAAAACAATTTGTTAGAAAACAATATGCAGTGCGTGAGTGATTTTTTATTCCATATACCTACGAACATATACGTACCTTTCGCTCGTGCTCGTTTTGTTGGATTGTTTGCGATGGCTTCATCATCAACATCATCAAGTTTTACACCGGTATTGTTGCGTACAGTCAGTAAGTCTGTCTATTCACCAAGAGAGAAGACTATTGTCCTGAATGTTCACGATGCTCTGGTTTCTCAAAATCCCACAAACACTGTTCGCAACATAGTCGAAAGTTGTGCCAACATGACTGACGTAGGGGAGTCAACTATATAAAGGTTCCTATCAGAAAGAAAAAAACACGGTATAGCTAACCCAAACACAAACGAACACTTAAAGAGAGGGAAAAAGCCTATTGAACTTGATGAATTTGCCAAAAATGGTATTCGAAGGAAAATTCATGGATTTTTTTTTTCAAAAAAGAAATATCAAATCTAAATAAAATTTTACAAGAAGTTAGAGATGATCCGGATTTGCCTCATATCGGACGAACTAAATTGTGGCAAGTTTTAAAAGAATTAAATTTCCGGTGGGAGAAATCAGATGGAAAATCACTTTTGATTGACCGGGAGGAGATAATATGTTGGAGAAGAAATTATCTAAGATCCATACGAAAATTCCGGGCTGAAGGAAGGACAATCTTCTACCAGGATGAATCGTGGGTAAACTCAGGTCATACTCTAAAAAAAGTTTGGTCAGATAAAAATATATTAAGCTCCAGGCAAGCCTTTATGGAAGGTTGGTCTACTGGTATCTCCCCACCTTCTGGTAAAGGCAGTAGATTAATAATTTCTCACATTGGCGGTGAAAAAGGATTTGTTAAGCATGGTTTGTTGGAATTTCAGTCCAAAAGCACAAAAGACTATCACGAGGAGATGACAGCTGATGTTTTCGAAGAGTATTTTGTGCAGATGATTGAACACATACCACCAAATTCAATTATAGTATTAGATAATGCACCTTATCATTCACGACTAGTAGAAAGACTTCCAACGACTGCGTGGAAAAAACAGGATATTATTGACTAGCTGCGGAATAAGTACCTGCCTTACGAAGATGGAATGGTAAAAGCAGAACTTTTAAAAATTTCCCGGCAACACAAATCTAAGTTCAAGAAATACGTAGTTGACAAAATGGCGGAAAGGAGAAACATCACAGTCCTTAGACTTCCACCCTACCACTGCGAAATAAATCCAATTGAACTCATTTGGGCACAAATGAAAAGTTATGTGGGCTAGAAAAAATACGTCATATAAAATACAAGCTGTACGTGAATTGTTATACGAGTCTTTATAACACATTACAGAACAAAACTGGAAAGATGCAGTAAGACATGTAATAGAAGAAGAACAAAAATGGGATCTTAATTGATGCGACCGTAGAGACACAACCGCTAATTATTAACCCTCAAGACGACTCGGTTTCCGAAGTTGATCCTATTTATTTTGAATTTGAATAGTTTTCTAATCGTAATTATATAAGGTAAGTGATAGTAGTTGTAATCGTAAGGTATTAAAGGGGAAAGGCGCAAAACGTCGCCTGTCAAAATGTTCAATGTGTTTTAAATGTATCGATTTTTTTTCAAATCCTGAGAAAACTAAAAAGCCTTTTTGGAAAAATTTAAAGGCAGAATAAAATATTTATTAGAATAAATAAAAAGTTTCTTTTGCATGCAATATTTTCAATTAAAAATTATCCCATTTTCTCTCCTTTATTTTCACCCCTGTTGCATAACATAATAAAATAAACATTGTAGAAGTTTTCAGGGACTTTCTGTATTATACATCAGTATACACATATATAATACCCTCAGTAATAATGTAATCTTTCATTCGGATTTTAAATTTTTCAAAGATATTTATTAGTTTTCTCCAAATTCGAAAATAATGGATACATTTAAAACACATTTGGTGCCTTTCCCCTTAATTAAATAAATGTATCTTTTACAAATGGCAAAAAACTTTATTTTTGAATAAAATATTTTATTTTATTATACGTTTTATTAAAACAAAAATACAATTTAAAAAATATATTTATTTAGTTCAAATAAATGTTTCAATCATATACTCTACGACACTGGTCGGCCAAAATACGTTCCTAATCGGATTATAAGCTTGACCGCTGTATTGTATTCCGGCAGATACAAGGTGGGTTAGTCGAAAACATCTTAAATCGTCAGTTTCAGGTTGGTTTTTACTATTATATCGTATTACCTATCCTAGTGATAGTGAGCTATCAACAAATTGTGAACCGAGTATAGTGAAAAAACTGAACAGGGTGAAGTATTGTATTATTCCGTTGTGCACAAATCATGGAAAAATTTCAAAAAGGATGATGATAGTGTAAGTTGTCAGGAAGCAAACAATAATAGTATTTAACATTTGTTTCTGAAAATATGTGTAATAAATATTATGTAATTAGTTTATAACTGTTTTATCTTAAACAACAAACAAATATACGTATATCTAGAAAAAATTGTGCATCTTTTATATATCCTTATTTTCCAGTAAATTTTAATTATTAACGAAATAGCCCGCAAGAGGCGCTAAAAGGTATGTATGTAAGGGTTGTCCATTCGAATTTGCCGCCAAAAGATGATTAGTATTGACCCCAACCGCAAGGGGTCCGAATGAACGAAATTTCTACATTGAGTTGCCTATCTATTTTTACTATTATATTTTGGTACTATTATATTATTTATCTATGATCTTTATTTAACATAAGATAACATAATACACTCAAATTCAATTCTAGGTTATACAACAATTCAAAGAATTTGAATATAGTTTTACTATGATCACAAATCACCTACCTCACTGTGATCCTTTTTAAAAATAATTTATGATAATTTCTAAACATAAAATTGTAACAAATGTTTAAACAATAAGCCATTTTGTACTAAGCAGGATCCCACTCGATTGTAAAATTCTCATTCTCGATTTTAGATGCTCCTAGATAAAATAATCGTTGGGGCCTAGATCTCCCGATATCGGGGTCGACTTAATATTACAGCCAGGTCATAAATTCAACATAAAAATTCAAATTTGGCAATTCAAATATTGTCAAATATCAGAATCATCAATATGACCAAACGCAACATGTCATACACATTCTTGTACCTCGTGTGGCCTGACTTTAAGGGATAGCCTGAAAAATGTATAGCATTTTTCAGATAAAAAAGCTTGCACGTCATTCAAGATTTACGTCGTCAGAACCCCACAGCGTTGTCAAAACATCAGAATGGTTACTATAAGTAAGGAATTTTTAAAATGTCAACTATTTGTCAAACTATTATATTAACAGTAAATACACTTAGTTTTAAGACTACCGCAACACATTAAAATACATAAGAAAACATTTTAATACAAAATTATATATTCTAAATTTTAAACTTACCTCTTTTAGGGCTTTAATAACACAAACGTCCCGTCATTACTTTTTGTTCCAAATAATCTATCTTATATGAAAGCTTATCAGCTTTCTACAGACTTTTGTTTGTTTTGACATATCACAATCACAATCCACAACAATAATTAGTTTTAAAAGCTATTAATCCAAATTTAGAATGCATTTATAAATACAATTTATTAATATATATTATACTATGATCAAATTGTGTAAGAAATCAAAATATAAACAAAATTTCTACTCTAAAAAACCGGCAACACTTTATACACTTTTGCCACCCGCTGAACTGTCAATAATATTTTATATATTTCCATATCAGTTGCGTACAATTGTCTAATATATTTAATTAAAATTATTATTTTGTGGAATATTAGATTTCTAGAGTTATTTCATAAAATTTGTATTATTATTAATAATAAATGTGTTTGGTTATTTAATCAATATAATTCTAAAATTTCCAATATAATGATGATTATATTTTTCTTATTATTACACCATGTTGGCACCTATGAAAGATCGAGCAGTTCCGTATGGGTTTCGTATTATTAGCTGTGTTAGGAAAATTTGAACTATAAGGTTGATGTTCTGGAAATTTTAAATACAAGTGACGTCACTTTGTATAAATCGTGACGTGCAAGTGTTTTACTTTGAAAAATTGTATATTATATTTTTGCAAATTTGCGAAATACATTTAATTCGTAGAACAATTATTTTAACATTTGTTTTCGATGCATATTTCAGTCCTCTACAAATAGTTGTTTTTACTTTTGGTGTAAAATAACAACTATACTCTGTTTTTTAACCAGGAGGAGTAAACCAAAAAGACAGATTCACACTCAAGAAAGTTACTAGAAAAGTAACCAAACACATCTTCTTTTTTTTTTGTTGATTATTTCGGCCTTGCGATAATCGAGTAATTAATATTGGACAACCTCACACGTCAATTTTAATCTAATTTTGTTTATTTATGTTTGAATAATAAAATAATTTTTTTTCAATTCACTTTCAATATTACAATTATTACAATAAAAAAGGACGTTTTTCACATTTGGTCCCATGTATATATATTTAAATATCGGGTGATCCAGTTTTATAGATCTCTTAAATCTGTATTTAATTATAATTTAGAGAATATTTTGATCGGGAGAGTCAATAATGTTACAGATCTAAGTATGGTTTTTCTGAGAAATTTGTCTTTTAATAGTAGAACAAATTCTTATTCTGGTATGATCAATTTCTTGAATCTAGTTTTTTTTCTTACCAAATACTTTGTATAAATATAAGTGTGTACTTACAATTTCTTTAATGCTGGATTCTTGTTTAATGTTGACAGTGAGTTTGTCCCATTTGTTATCAATAAATAAAATTTACTAAAAATACTGGATTTTTGTGAGATAATCAACAAATCCAATCTATTATGTTACATTCTTGCATAATTTTGCAGTTTTCTTGTGATGATCTTCAACCAGGAAGAACAAAACCAACTGTATCATACAATCAAACTAAAACACAACATTACTTTACTAATGTCCTTTTATTGTGATGAAAACAAAATGGAAATGCTTCTTAACAAGTATACACTAAATTTAAAAGATAGTTGCCGTTTTTCTTATGATAATTAGATATGAATAACATACATTTATAAATTTAGTATAAATATATTTAGTATATATTTAGTATAAATATCATCTAGAAAAATATCATATTAAATACTATTCGCATATCACCAAGTCCAAGTTATTACAAAGAGTCAGAAATCGATTTATATATTAGAGGAAAATAATAATAATAAATAAATTTCACAAATGTCATTAGTGTCAATATGTCATAATTTAGTGGAGTAAACTTGCCTGCGGTTGGACCCACGGTTCGTAGACTTACTCCGGTTGCCTCTTCCGACTGGGGTGGGGATGCTTGAGTTACGTCACAGGAGTACACAAGAATACAAAACCAATTTATTCGCGATTGAAACTGAATGTAGAGGGCGGGGCAGGTCGATTGCAGTGTCATGGCCGATATAAATGGTATAAACAAAAACAAACATAACATTCGAATATTTACCATTGCTTTTCCATGTTTAGTTTGGTTTAAGACGAGTTATTTGTATCATTTAATAATGGAAATTAACCATAATGATATCTTTGAGTATTGTGGTGAAGCAAAGAGTCCATTGGTTGAAGGGGAAGCAGTTTTCAAGTGATGAATTCCTAAATTTTAACTTTAATGTTTGGAACTGGCTTGTGTATTGATGATGAATCCTATTTTGTGTATACCTGGGAACCCAGAATATAATATTCTGTGTAATGTTTGCCTTAACGTATATATGCATTATTATATCTTATATGTTTTTAATATGTTAATTTTTATTTTATACTATTTTTTACCATATGTAAGTACTTTATTGTATATTAACATAAATAAATAACTTTAACTTGGCTTTATTGTAAAATAGTTCATTTGATTACATGAAATTAACCTTAACTTGAGATCACCTCTCAGAAAATATAGCACATGATTTGTCTGTAAAAAATTGCATAATAAATTATTTTTTTATATAATAATTGCATAATAAATTAGTTTTTCAGTTTATTCTAGATTGGATTTAAAATACTTTAACGTAGTCATATTGCTGAAATTTACTAAAAATAATTAATAATTATATTCAAATCAACAGCTGTCTGGTTTGTTTATACCACTTTTATGCCTGGTATTGAGGTATTATAAAACATTTTACTTGCCAAGTAAAATTTAGTTTGAAAGTAAAATAATTTACTTTGCAGATTTACGTATTTTAAACACATAGTAAATTAATTCTGGAAGTAAATCTGCAAACTAAACTATTCCTTAGTTTTCTACCAAGTAAATTTTATTTAACAAGTAAATATGACAGTTTCAATGTCTTTTCGGCTGGTGTGAAAATATTTAGATTTAATAATATTTTGAAATGTCTTCAGTATCATCAGTGTCAGATGGCCTGGTTACTCCCACAATAGTCATGTATTTGATAATTCTCTGATAAGAGCTCAGTTTGAAAACAATGAGTTTTGTGAAACATATTTACTGGGTGATAGTGGTTATCCATGCCGAAAATATATTTTAACTCCCTTACATGATCCACAAACGCCAGCTGAAAGGAAATACAATTATACACATATCCACACACAGAATACAATTGAAAGAATGTTTGGTGTCTTAAAGAGAAGGTTTCCTTGTTTGTCTACGGGACCAATGGAATAGAAGCACCACTAAATTGATAGAAATAAAATCTTCCGTCCTTCCATGATACTTCAGGCCTTCAAAGCGACAACATCAAATCCCAATAAGAAGTCTCAGATTAGGACACACCTCTACAACACATGAAGACTTGTTGAAGAGAGAAAAGTGTGTTATGTTTGTGAATATAAAGTGACAATGAAGCACATACAGTTGAAAGACTATATCACCTCATTCCAAAATGTAAAGAGTGTCTAGTCAGTGTAAATAGAGCTATTCCAATTATAGTGGCAATTTGTGTATTGCATAATATATGTAGAAGGAGGAATGATGTGCTGACTGATAGTGAAGATGGCAGTAATCACGCGGAGTCAGAAGATAAAAATTTAAACAAGGTCACTAGAAATCAAGATAATTTTGCTGTAAGAAATGCTGTCATTCGTACTGCATTTATTAATTAAATAAAATGTTTATTTTAAAATTATTTACGGTTCAATAAAACATAATATAAGAATTATGAGTGTTTTAATTATTGTATATGTATTTTTAATTTAACAAAAAAAGTGTTGACAATTCAAATAGTCACAGAAATAAAATTAACTTAATTGTGTCAACTTTTTCTTATTAAACTCTGGTAATAAATCTATGAAACAAACTAAATATAACACCAGTAACTTAATGAATATGATATTTATGATACTATAATGAACATGTATTTTTATTACAGAATTTTTCTACAATAAATACATACTTATAAGAAAGTGTTTATACCCACTTTTAACAGATAACTTTGTGAAAAATAGGCAAAATGTTACGGGATCTATTAGTATTTCATTTATTTATAATATTCTCAAGCGATACATTGTCATTTCAAGGAAGTCATGAAAATAAGATCATATCAGCAAGTAGATACATAATCCTTTCATTTTACGGTATTTGAAAAACAAAGTATGTACATATATTTCAGTTTCATTGTTCAGTTTTTTGTGTTTATTATTATTCTTGAGTAAAGTGTTTGATTTTAAGACGGCAAAATGGAATTTGTGTTGTAAAAATATTAGATGAAATAAGCATTCCTTAACTTTTCCAGAGGACACAGCAAGGTTTGTAAATTATTATTTCCTCTTAAATATTGTTTGGGTACCAGTATATGATGTCATTTATATGATACTTCTACAATAATAAGATAACCAATTTTTATTTTAATAACTAATTTACAATAATATAAAATTAACCAAACGGTATTAAATTTCTAAATTCTCGAACTCAACCCCATATTGATGTTTCAGTTGTAGAATCTTTTCTTTAACTGCCAACTCTTTTGTGTCTGTTTCTCTTTTCTCTGTTTCCGTTTCTGTTTTTCTAATTTTAAAACGTCTCTACTTAACTCTTCCTTTTCTTTTCTAATTTTAAGAATACTTAATTTTATTTTTTCCTTCTCTGAATCTTCTTCACACTTATTATTCTTTTTGTGATGTGGGACTTAAAGGCAAACTAAATGCACGACCAAATACTTACCATGTCGAGATAGCATTATGAGGTTTTTTCCTGGTTTTTCCCTCATAATTTACTATGGAATCACTAACAGGAGAATTTTACTGTCATCATGGCATGTGTTTGTCTTTTTAAAGATGAATTACATGCTATGATTTTTTTCTGACAGATATTCTCAAGTTAATGTTGATTTCATGTAATGGAATGAACTATCTTATAAGTAAAGTCGTTCCAAGAGCACAACTCAACAATATTGGCAATATCATTTTAAAGTCGTCTACTTTAAAATGCATAATGTATGTCTGAATTGTCAATATAAATGAGTCAGATAAAATTAAATTATTAGAAGAATTTTTCACTAAGTAACAAAAAAACAAAATTTGTTTTTAGTGTTTGTATTTTGAGAACAATTTCTGAAGTGGAAATTGAAATGTTAATAAACATATTTTAACCTTTAATTGGGGCTTATTCCCAGTTAAATAGTAATTAATTTAAAATGCCACAAGAAAATAGCTTCAGAACAACATTAATTACATATGTTTTACCTTTCTGTTACTGCTTGGCATTCTGCAGGGGTGACAAGAAATTTAACATATCTTGGCAACAGATGTTCTACCATCGCATCAGTTACTTCTGTCAATACTTTACTAAAAGTGGACCTTTCCATGGTAAAAAAAATAAAATATAGTATATAATAAAATAAAAAGTAAATAAAATATAACATATTGGAATATATTCACTCAATTCTTAATATAAACAACATATCTTGGTTTCATGTGCTAAAGCATTTGATCTTTGCACTTGTCTTAGATGGGGCTGGAGACTTTCGAACCAAATGCAAAGACAATTCCCTCGATAACTTAAATATCTTTTGAAATACGGCTTCCACTAATTCCACTGGATTTACCAAATCTCGCAAAAGTCTTCTCTGAATGTTTTCTTCATCCCTATCAATAAAATAATTTTGTTTACAAAACATAACCTAAATAAATAATATACTATCAAAGAATATAGACGCTTATAAGCGTCTATATTCTTTGATACTATAATTAAAAATATCTTTAACAAACCTTCTAATAGCATCATCTAATTCTTCTAATAACTCATCGTTTAGAATCCGGCCAACATTCTGGACTAAATAATTCATTTTATATTTTTATTAACTACACGTTATTCCCATCTATAAATAGTATGAGATTATAAATCATCTCTTTAAATTGAACCTGTTATCAGAGAATATAATATATTATGTTAGCAAAATAACGTAAAACGTTACCACATAACGTTTTTTTTTTACAAACGTTATCTGTGATACATCACATCAATTTTTAGAATATAACGTAAATGCAGGTTAACGTGCACGTTATTTAACATTTATTTTATTTATAAAACATTTTTGTTTTGATACATCCATCCAATCACAGGGCTGATTTTTAAGATTCAAATTACGTCACAGGAGTACAGTTCAGCTTAATGTTCATTGGTTAGGCGGAAGAGGCAACCGGAGTAAGTCTAGGAACCGTGGGTTGGACCCACGGTTCCTAGACTTACTACGGTTGCCTCTTCCGCCTAACCAATGAACGTTTAGCCGGATTGTACTCCTGTGACGTAATTTGAATCTAAACATTCAGCCCTGTGATTGGATGGATGTATCAAAACAAAAATGTTTTATAAATAAAGTAGGTTGATTTCATATTTCATGTAATCAAATGAACTATTTTACAATAAAGCCAAGTTAAAGTTATTTATTTATGTTAATATACAATAAAGTACTTACATATGTCAAAAAATAGTATAAAATATATACTATTTTATACTATTAATTGCCTATACGTTATTATTTGCCTATACGTTAAGGCAAACATTACACAGAATATTATATTCTGGGTTCCCAGGTATACACAAAATAGGATTCATCGTCATCAATACACAAGCCAGTTCGAAACATTAAAGTTAAAATTTAGGAATTCATCACTTGAAAACTGCTTTCCCTTCAACCAATGGACTCTTTGCTTCACCACAATACTCAAAGATATCATTAAGGTTAATTTCCATTATTAAATGATACAAATAACTCGTCTTAAACCAAACTAAACATGGTAAATATTCGAATGTTATGTTTGTTTTTGTGTATACCATTTATATCGGCCATGACACTGCAATCGACCTGCCCTCTACATTCAGTTTCAATCGCGAATAAATGGGTTTTGTACATGATACTATAAACTACAGATAAACCCACGCGCACGCGATCAGACGTGTGACGTCACTTGGCGACAAATGTCACCAGAAATTTTCTATGTTGTATGGAGTTTTGTCAGATTTAGTCAAGGTTAGTAGATATTTAAGTATGTACTTAAATATCTACTAACCTTGAGATTTAGTTTTGTTTTATCGATTATCTTGTACGTTGACATCGGTTTACTGGGTAAACCATCTTTCCGAAGGAGGTTTACTTAAACCATATCCAGATTTTCTAATTAAATGTAATGAACTGGACCATATTTTTAACAATTTTAACAAAGGGTCATTAAAATTAACCAAGAATTATTTAAAATCGCTAATGGATTTAGCTGTGTTCAGATGTAATGTTAGTAAAGGTGTAAATTATATTTTAAAATTAGAAAATTGAATAGATATATTAAAGAAACATCCAAAGTTAAGAAGAAGAAAATATTAAAAATTGTAAAATAAATTGTTAAATAAACTTGTAAATTATTACAGTGTATTTTATTTTATCAGTTGTATTAAATTTTTATTTTAATAAATCAATCCATTGTATATAAATTTCCATTTGCAAAAGGATGTTTAGTTCTTACTTTTTTATATAATTTTAGTTTACATTACTAGGCTAACAAAGATGTATATATAACATATTTTTAAGATTTAATTGCAGATATTTTACCTAACATCCCTTAATATTCTAAATATTTAAATAAAAACCCTCTTTCTTCCATATATGTTTTACCGACTGTGATGATAAAAGGTTGGTGATAAAAGTGACTTTTATCACCAATTGACGTCATGCGCGTCGATGTACAAAATTCGATTACGAAGTGGGTTTATCTTGGAAGTCTTAGTATCATGATTAGAAGGTAACAGGAGCGGCCTTCCAATTTCAATTAAAAATAAAACATCTTCAGAAAATATATGAAACAAGATCAACAGTATTTAATATTTAAAAATAATAAAAACAAAATTAAATATAAAAACAAAACTAACTATATATAATCGAAAGATATAAACAAACAGAAATAAAGTTTTTAAAATGTATAAGTAGTATACAGGGTGGTGAATCATCAAACGGGCCATAGGAAATTTAATGGGAAATTATAAATTGTTGGATTCCTGCTTCCCTATGGTCTGTTTTTTAACCAGGAGGAGTAATTCAAATTTTCCGCGCCGTATTGCTTTTTTGCAATTGGTCCAACCATGATACTATGACTATAAGATACAATATTGCGCATGTTTTTGTGACGTCATTGGAGACTTGCACGTTCGAAAGGTCAGTTTTTTTATATATCAATAAATAATCTTTAATAAATAGTTTGGAGATATCCTTATCTGTACGATTATTGTAATTATTAAACCTCTTAACTTATTTTCGTCTAGTAATTTCATCAGAGAATGCATACAAATCTCATTTAACTTTAACAAGAATTCAAATTCTAGTCTCCAATGACGGCATGCGCGAACCCGACCGATTTTGAGCTACGGGAAGATCCTATCTTGTTATTCATAGTATCATGGGTCCAACCCACGGTTCGTAGACTTACTACGGTTGCCTCTTCCGACTGGGGTGGGGATGCTTGAGTTACGTCACAGGAGTACACAAAAATACAAAACCCATGATACTAAGACTTCCAAGATAAACCCACTTCGCAATCGAATTTTGTACATCGACGCGCATGACGTCAATTGGTGATAAAAGTCACTTTTATCACCAACCTTTTATCATCACAGTCGGTAAAACATATATGGAAAGAAAGGGGTTTTTATTTAAATATTTAGAATATTAAGGAATGTTAGGTAAAATATCTGCAATTAAATCTTAAAAATATGTTATATATACATATTTGTTAGCCTAGTAATGTAAACTAAAATTATATAAAAAAGTAAGAACTAAACATCCTTTTGCAAATGGAAATTTATATACAATGGATTGATTTATTAAAATAAAAATTTAATACAACTGATAAAATAAAATACACTGTAATAATTTATAAGTTTATTTAACAATTTATTTTACAATTTTTAATATTTTCTTCTTCTTAACTTTGGATGTTTCTTTAATATATCTATTCAATTTTCTAATTTTAAAATATAATTTACACCTTTACTAACATTACATCTGAACACAGCTAAATCCATTAGCGATTTTAAATAATTCTTGGTTAATTTTAATGACCCTTTGTTAAAATTGTTAAAAATATGGTCCAGTTCATTACATTTAATTAGAAAATCTGGATATGGTTTAAGTAAACCTCCTTCGGAAAGATGGTTTACCCAGTAAACCGATGTCAACGTACAAGATAATCGATAAAACAAAACTAAATCTCAAGGTTAGTAGATATTTAAGTACATACTTAAATATCTACTAACCTTGACTAAATCTGACAAAACTCCATACAACATAGAAAATTTCTGGTGACATTTGTCGCCAAGTGACGTCACACGTCTGATCGCGTGCGCGTGGGTTTATCTGTAGTTTATAGTATCATGCCTTCTAATATGTAATCTAGCCACGCGAGCATACCGAATGTTTCATTCGAATAAATTACTCATCACTCATCGACTCATCACTCCTCTGTCGAGGGACAAGAACAGTTGACTACATAGGATAGTTCCATCGCCCAAATTTGTCTGTCACTCTAACACGCAACTGTGACGTAGGTGTGGGGATGACAAGCAATTATCGACGATAGAGCGAAGATGAGCCTAATTTGAGATTTAAAAGTTTAAAACGAAAAATTTACGTTTTGTTTTTGTAAATTGATGGTAGATTTTTAACAATACCGAAGACATTCAGAGTTATAAATTCTTAATGATCTGTTTTACATGGCAAATAAAATGCCATCTAAACCACAAATTAAGATCCAAAAACATTTGATGATAAATAAAACTATTCAATACTGAAATATTTATTTCATAAACATACATAGGTAAAACTAAACAGTATACAATACTATGATACTTTAGAAACATTCCCTATCGAACAATTTTATTTAATTTTCTAATTTTTGACCTAGTTGAATCCAACACAGATAAGTTTTTTCGCTTAAAATTTTCAGCTTCCTTGGATTTTAAATTTTTATAATTTATTCTTATTATTGTTCTAAGTTTACAAAAGTTTTTAATAAGAGTATATGGCAACACTTTTTCTCTTTTAAATTCCTTTTTGAAATGTTTCCAACAACTCCACTATTTTTCCTATAGGTATCAATATATTTTTCATAATATTTATTCCATAATTTTATTTTTATGAACCACTCATCTGTAGGCTTGATAAGACCTCCATAAGAGAGTTGCTGCACCCATGATGGTAAACTATAACTATGTTCACTAAATTTGTATGTGAAATTACCTAAATCAGGCAAACTATCTTTAAATTTTTTTGGTAAATAGGTACCCAGCGATGTATCCTAAGGCATCTTCTGTAGTTTCCTGCAAATCATTGACAACACAATATGAGGAGGCAGACTGATTCGAAGATGATTCTTGGGAAGAGAAAGAACTGCTATTGTTACATTCATCATGTTCTTCTATTTGTTCTTGAGGAATTTTAAGATTAGCTTTTTGGAATACTTTTGGACTAATATATTGATTCACACTTTGTTCAACTGTGTTAACAGCAGCATCAAAAATACCAGGGTTTTTTCCTAGAAGTATCATTAGAATTCTGTGGAGTGCTGCTAATGGACTAGGACGTTCATCAGGACCACCTCGATGCCTAACTTGGAAAAAGAAATTTTCTAAAGAATCTTGATTAAGTCTATGTGTACATATATATTTAATATCAAAAGCTTGTTTCATATCAACAAATGACATTTGTAAAGATTTCATTGATAACACTATTCCTTTTTGAAAAATTTGCAAAGTATTTTTACCAAGAGCTTTCATTGAAGATATTAAATTTATCATTTTGTTAAGATGTTCATTTTGCATGTTCAACTGAATTCCATAAGCACTTTTAGAAGGAACTTGTAACGAGTCCGTTACTTAAATACCCACTTACTGTCCTGTCACTGTGTGACATGCTTAAAATTCAAATAACTTCAGTAAATTTTATGCCTAAAAGTTGGCAGCAAGTTGCGCCCTCTATGTAAAAATTCTACTTCGTTTCGGCCGTAACATCGTGTGCTCCTTACTTGGTCTTGGAATCGTGAAGTGAGCAGACGTGTTCAGAGGCGGCTGTGGGGGCCATCTTTATTCCATGAGTTTGGTTTAATTTTTTTATTTTTTGGAAAGTCAGTTGTGTTGGAAGAAGCCTTTTTGTTATTTTGTTGTTTTGGGAAAATATTTTAAGTTTGGACCACAGCCGGTGAGTTTTAAATTATAAATAAATTATATATAAAAACATGTCACATCATCCGCCATTGTTGGTGAAATTTAAATCTATTTCTTTAATCCTCTTTCAAAATACATTCTGGTCTATTTAACTATTCCATTTATTTCCTAAATACCTTAACAGATTACAAGTAATAAATTTTTATAATTTTATTTCTTTACAAGTATGAAAACCAACAATTATCTATTATAATTCCATACCGTTTAAACCGGCTAATACTTTTTTCGATTCTATAATCTATACCAGGCGTTCCTTAAAATTACCTAGTTAATATATCCAAACATTTTCATACAGTCCCAAGGTTATTTTTTTTAAAAAAACACATTATAGTTTTTGCTTCAATTTGAAGCAACATGTTGACATTTCTTGGTTTTTCTTTACTTCCTTGTATGACCAAAGGACTTTGTAGTAACACAACTGTGTTTTTTTAGCCTAGTTACGGATTCCAGGACAAGTCGGGGAGGGAAGAAACACTTTTAATTTAATTTTATGGGGATTTAAACACAGGGGAAGAATTCTATGGTTTTAGTTTAAAGAGTAAAAAGTCTCAGTACCTTTTATTGGAGTCCAGTTTTGGACCTCTACCCACCTGCATCTAGTTCTTCATCCTGACCACCTCCCAGGCCCACGGAGAAAGAAACCGGCAGGAAGAACTAGTTTTGTTTTGTTGTTTTTTTCATTTAAATATTTGTAATAATACCTTTTAACTTCCTCTTCAAGGCTTTAACTTTTCATTAATAATAATTACCTTCACTTTTTCATAAAATATTAATCATTGTAACTTAATTTAGTAAAACATTTATTGTCCACCAAGGGTTGAGATTGTAACTCCCCTGGACTCTCTCGTTATCAGGTTATAGTGTGCACACATATCCGGAGAGGTTTTATTTCATTTATTCGATAATTGTAACATTTATATTATTATATATTTCATTTTATATTATATTTATATAACTATTGCATAACCTTAGTCAACATTTCACATAAATAGGTACATTTGGGAAAGGGGAAACTGTTTTATCATTGTATTTAGGGTTTTACTGTAAATATAGATTAGTTAATTGTACATAAGAGGTGTTGGGTTATATTGTTAAATATAGGGGTTAAATAATTTGTACATAAAATAGGTCTTTATTAAAGTTGGGTTAAAACAATTTAAGATTTCACTTGGTACCTATCCTTTAATATTTCAGCAATACAAGATATCTCGGAAGAAACCATTTAACTTCCTGGCGCCCCCAAATATTCAATCGAGCAACTTTATCTTTCATCTGTTTATTTCTTGGTAGATTTCTTGTCAATAGTTCTTATATCTTACGGTCACTGTAGGGCATGCAAATTGGCCTAATCCCTCTTGAGTGTCAAGTGGTCATTCTCCTGCATAGTCGCTAGCCAGCATTAATTTTATTATATTTTAAAATTCATATTTACCCTTTATTTATTTCTTTCATATAATTTATTTCTATCTAATCCCTTCCATCTTCTGTTAATCCAGATATTAATCCATTGGTGTATCAAGGTACATTTTAGAGTTTACCCTATTGCTACACTGTAGATTTTTGTTACATTTCCCTACTCTCACCCTTCTTATTACATTGTTTCACTAGAAACAATTCATTCTTGTGATATTGGCGCTCCAGCCAATCCATTTTTGTTACATTGGCGCTATAGCCAATTCATTTTTGTTACAAACTGTTCCTTGTGGTGTATAACTATTGAATATATCAAACCATAAATTTACATCAGCATGAAATTACCCAAATTTTCGGCTAACTGTCCGTTTCCAGGTTTATGTCTCGTAAGAGCTGTTGCAGCAGTATTAGACAAAAGCTGAGCAGCGATTCGAACATTCTGTCTCTGAGATTTTTCACATCCAATGTGTTTTTTTATTAATTTTCCAACACTGATTAACCTCTTGGTCAGTAAAAGCAATTAAAGATTCTAAAGGCTTTTTGATAATAACAGTACCATCCTCTAATTGAAAACCAACATCTAGTAACCAGTTTCGTAAGAGTTTTAATAAATGTGGGGCATCTGCAAACATATACACATTTTGATCAGTCTCAGGATGTTTGAAAAATGTTTTATCTACACTAACTCCAAGTTCTTTCCACAAATCAATTGTCGAGTTAATACTTAAGTAATATGTTTATTTTAAAAATCCCTTTTGTAATCAGCGTATCGTCTCTCCGGCTAAGGGCTTGTGAAAGCAATTAATTTTAATGACTTTCGTCTGAGAATGTAGGGTATTGAATTTCATATAGTATAAGAATATATTCAATTTGTTTAGAGTTAGTTTTTAGTCGAATTTATACCACCGAACCGAAGGAAACTGAATAAAACTTTTAAAGTCACATTTGTGTATTTTAATACGAAAGTAATTTTTGTAATAGAAATTTAATTTTGTATTCTTTCGAACCAGGAGTCTCTTGCGATAATTAATCGTAGGACATTCCAAACGTAACATTTGGCGACCGTGACAGGACTTATATACGGGTGTGCTTAAAAGTTAGTTATTTTCGTTTATTTTAGTGCAAACTTTTTTCCGGCGAATAATTTTGTTTTTGTCGTGAGGCTCGGCCAAAGTTAACCTTTTTAAGCGAAAAAATGGAATCAGTTAAAAAACGCAGAACGGTTCTTCGTAGTGCATTTACGAAAGTTGCTACTGTTTTGGACAGTTTGTTAGCTCAACCGGTGGACATTCGACCCTGGCAGAATATTAGCGTACAGTGGGAACTTTTACAAGTAAAGTACAATGAGCTTTGTGAAGTGGAAAGTGCGGTACTTGAAAGTATGTTGGAAGAAGCTTCCGAAGAAGAATTAATCAGTGAGATGGAGACAAAAGATAAATATAGTGCAAGGTACTTTGAACTTAAGTACAAATGTGATGACAGACCAGGTTCAGTAAGTTCAGAGTCATCAAGTATAAAAGGTAAGCGCAAATTTAAATTACCTCCAATCGAATTCAAGAAATTTAATGGAGACTTGAAAGATTGGCTTCCTTTTTGGTCACAGTTCAAAGTAGTGCATGACGATCCATCAATTGATTTGACTGATAAGATAGCTTATTTGAGACAAGCCACTGTAGAGTCTAGTAAGGCCAGACGATTAGTGGAGAGTTTTCCTGCAGTAGCCGACAATTACTCAAAAATTATCCAGAGTTTGCAGTCTAGGTTTGGCAGAGAGGATCTCCAGATTGAAGTTTATATTAGAGAGCTCTTAAAGTTAATTTTGAGTCGAGTTTCTAGTAGTTCTTGTAATATTTCTGCTCTTTATGATATGATTGAAAGTCAACTTCGTTCACTTGAGACCTTAGGCATAACTGCT
This sequence comes from Diabrotica balteata, assembly GCA_918026665.1. Taxonomy (NCBI): domain Eukaryota; kingdom Metazoa; phylum Arthropoda; class Insecta; order Coleoptera; family Chrysomelidae; genus Diabrotica; species Diabrotica balteata. Next base: position 73,418,848 of record OU898279.1, read on the forward strand.
GACAAGTATGCGGCGATATTGTATCCTCTTATCGAGTCATGTTTGCCAGAAGATATGATTCGACTATGGCATAGATCTTCACAGTTTTTAAGGCCTTATGTTTCCGGGTCCATGGAAAATATCGCAGAAACGGCAGAGGTTACAACTTTAGAAACAAGATTGGATGGGCTAATGAGCTTTTTACAAAGTGAAGTTCAAAATGAACAAAAAATTGATTTAGCAACGGAAGGTTTTGGTTTACCGACTGAAAATAAATATAAATTTAATAACCTCGTTGCCAAGAAAACTGTAAAATTACATAAGCAAGGAACTGATCAGCCCTTAGCGACCGCTGCTGGGTTAGTAAACTATGAGGTTTACAGGTGTGTATTTTGTGAAGCGCAGCATGACAGTACAAATTGTTTTAAAGCACAAAAATTTACTATGGAGCAGAAACGTCGAACATTGTCAGAAAAGAAAGCATGTTTTCGATGTCTGAAAGTAGGACATTCTTCTAAAAAGTGTAGAGGACGTTTGAATTGTATATTATGTTGTAAATCACATGCTGTTTTGATGTGCCCTAATTTGCCTGTTAATAAAATTGATACATCGACCTCAAGTACTACCCGTTCGGAAGAAAATATAACTGAGGATCAGACGCTTGCTAATTTGAATAATACACAGGTTTTTTTACAAACTCTGCGAATAAACATAAGAAGTGCACATGGTACTAAACAAGTAAGGGCACTTATTGACACTGGATCGCAAAGGACATATATTTTACAAAGTACCGCGCAAGAAATGGGTTTTTCTGCTAAAGGAACGGAAAAGATTGTACACGCATTATTTGGCGGTAGAAGCACTTCTGAACAACGACATAAATTGTACGAGGTAACTGCGTGTGAAGGAACCTACGCTTATTCATTTGATGCATTAGATCAACCAAAAATTTGTGCCGATGTCTCTTCTATTTATGACGGCCCTTGGATTGAGGAACTCAGTGACATGAATATTTCACTCAGCGATGTCGGAAAGACAACACCGATTGAGATTTTGTTAGGAGCTGATATTGTAGGCAAATTGTATACAGGGAGAAAATATCAGTTACAGTGTGGTCTTGTAGCAGTTGAAACTTTGTTAGGTTGGACTCTTATGGGTAAGGTGCCGGCAGTTGCTTCTAATTCTAGTACAAGTATGATTACATTTTCGTTGTTTGTTAATAATTCTTCTGTAGCGAAACTCTGGGAGCTTGATGTTATTGGGATAACCGACCCTGTAGAAAAAATGACACGAGAGGTGGCAGCCAAAGAGGCTAAGAATTTTTTCTATGAGACTGTACGATGTGACAGCGAAGGCAGGTATGAAGTTATGTTACCTTGGTTGAACGAGCATCCTTTAATTTCAGATAATTTAGTTGTTGCTAGGAGAAGGTTAGATAATACTTTAAATAAGTTGAAAAGGTCTAATTTGTTTGAAATGTATAACTTTATATTCAATGAGTGGTTGAGCGAGGGTGTGATTGAAATAGTGAATAATCCAGAAGAGAATAATTGTGTGCATTATTTACCTCACAGGCCCGTTATTAAAAATAATAGTGAAACCACAAAAATTAGGCCAGTCTTTGACGCATCATCTCATGAACAAGGTTGTCCTTCTTTAAATCAGTGTTTGGAGGTAGGGCCTAATCTTATTGAACTTATTCCTTCTGTTCTATTACGATTCAGACAACAAAGGGTAGGAGTTGTGTCGGATATTCGAAAGGCTTTTCTTCAAATTTCTATACATTCAAAGGACAGAGATTTTTTGAGGTTCCTATGGGTGAACGATGAAGGAAAGGAATTTGTATTTCGACACAAAAGGGTTGTTTTTGGAATCAATTGTAGTCCATTTCTTCTGGGTGCCACTATAGAGTTTCATTTAACAAAGGCCCTGGAGAAATGTTGTAATGATAATCCATATTCTAAAAACACAATTAAAAAGCTTATGACTGGGTTTTATGTGGATAATTGTGTGACCAGTGTTACTGATGAAAATGAGTTGAGAGTGTTTGTATCAGAAGCAACCGCCCTTATGGAGGAAGCTAAGATGGACTTAAGAGGGTGGGAGGCCTTTGGTAATACAAAAACAGTTGTTCCGGTTCTTGGTCTTCTCTGGGACTCTTCAAGAGACACTCTGAAAATCAATAGTGAAACTTTTCAAGAAATGGCATTGAAACGTCCCATAACTAAGAGACTGATGCTTTCCATAGCTCAGAGTATATTTGACCCTATTGGTTTTACCTGTCCCGTATCCCTATTTCCCAAACTGTTGCTACAGAAACTTTGGGAGAAGCGCCAGGGATGGGATGCTCCAGTCGAGAATGATATGGCTGAAGAATTTTGTGATTGGGTTACTCATCTTCCTGAACTGTCGAGTATTGAGATTCCACGCTGGATTGAGGCTGGACCGACGGAAGCTGATCATTGGAGCTTGCACATATTTTCAGATGCAAGTAAGAAAGCTTATGCGGCTGTAATATTTTTGAGAGTGGTTCGGAATGATGTTGTCTCAATTTTCCTTGTAGCAGCTAAGAGTCGTGTGGCCCCTTTGAAGAAGATTTCTATACCTAGATTGGAACTGTTGGCAGCCACTATTGGTGTTAGACTTTATCAGTCAGTAAAAAGGCAATTTTCTCAATATGTTGAGTCTTATTTTTGGAGTGATTCCACTACTGTTCTTTCTTGGATTCAACGTAAGGATGACTGGTCTGTTTTTGTTTTTAATAGAGTTCAAGAGATTAGAAATTTAGTCAATCCTGAGTGTTGGAAATATGTACCTGGTTCTCTCAATCCTGCCGATCTCCCATCAAGAGGCTGTGGTGTTCGGCAATTGTTCGACTCTCGATGGTGGGAGGGCCCGGAATGGTTGTACAGAAAAGAAAATGATTGGCCCCAACAAAAATTAGAAGTTGATGAAGAAAAAGTCTGTACAGAGAAAAAGAAAAATGCCAGTTCGTCACTATTGAATATGACATCTGACGATTGGCATCTGTATTACTTTTCTCAGTACATAAAACTTTTAAGAATGATAGCTTAGGTGCTACGATTTTGTTATAATGCAAGAAATTCACACAAAAAACGTACAGGTGAATTGGTCGCTGAGGAAATCGATCAAGCCGAAATATTTGTATTGAAGCTAGTGCAGAACGAAGCGTTCGATTCAGATACGAAACGAATTTCCTCGCTAAACACGTTTGTCGATGAATTTGGACTTATACGTATAAAAACTCGCGTTACTGAGAGACTTGACACGGAAGATTTTCGTCTGCCTATCTTACTTCCGGGTGAACATTTTATAGTGCGTAAGTTAATTTTAAGCCTGCATAAAAGCTCTTGTCATGTAGGCACACAAGGACTACTTAGTTTGCTTCGCGAAAAATATTGGACTTTAGGGGGTAGACGGATTGTGCGGTCCATTTTAAAAGAATGTGGTGTGTGCAAGAGACAAGAAGGGAAATCGTTCAAAGTACAAACGCCTCCGTTGCCGGCTGATAGAGTTCGGGATACTACAGCTTTTGAAATTTCCGGAGTGGACTTAGCGGGACCTCTTTACTTGAAATCGGGAGAGAAAGCATGGATTTGTTTGTTCACTTGTGCCGTTTATCGTGCGGTTCATCTGGAACTCGTTACCTCGTTGTCAACAAATGCTTTTATTCAAGCCTTTTGTCGCTTTGTTGCAAGGCGAGGACGACCGAGAATAGTTTATAGTGACAATGGAACAAATTTTACGGGATTCGAGAATGCGCTTAAGCAATTGGACTGGAATACTATCGCGGAATATAGTTCTACACAACGTATTAAGTGGCGTTTCAACCCCCCTACAGCTGCATGGTGGGGTGGATTTTGGGAACGATTAGTAGGTATTGTTAAAGGGCTTTTGCGAAAAGTTTTAGGTCGAGCGTCTCTCAATTATGAAGACTTATTGACATTATTGTGTGATTGTGAGAGTATAGTCAACTCGCGTCCGTTGACGTATCTTTCGGACGATTCTACTGAGTTAATCGCGTTAACCCCAAGTATGTTTTTAAAGGAACAAGTCAGTTACGAGTTGCCGGAATGTGACTTGCTAGAGCAGAATTCTCTCACACGCAAAATACGACGTTTACAAGAGTTGAGAAATCATTTGCGAAAAAGATTTCGTGCTGAATATCTGGCTCAACTCAAAGCAGGAACGAAGAAGCCGAAGGTATCTAAAGTGTCTATCGGGGATGTCGTTTTAGTCGGCAATGACAACATCAAGCGTCTTCAGTGGCCTTTAGGTAAAGTTATTGAACTTATACCTGGTAGGGATGGCCAGGTAAGATTAGTTCGTCTTGCGACTGCACAAGGGCAACTTCTGAGACCATTACAAAGGCTTTACCCGGTGGAGATCGTCGATGCAGTTACTACTGGCGAGAATGTCCAAGGTAATACTCTACCTTGTGGAAGTCAGACGGTTCCAGAGAGGTTACCCCAAGAGAACGTTGGTCAACTCCAGTTTGAGGAAGAACCAAGTGAAAAAAGTGCGGGAGTGATAAAAAGCAGAGTACCCGACTTAAATGGAAGATATACGCGTTGTGGCCGGATGGTGAAAACTCCTTTAAGATTTAAGTAATATTTTCATGATTTTATTTTTTGTAACTCTCTTATTTTTTGAGAAATTATGTTAAATTTCTCAAGGTGGGAGTATGTCGAGTTAATACTTAAGTAATATGTTTATTTTAAAAATCCCCTTTTGTAATCAGCGTATCGTCTCTCCGGCTAAGGGCTTGTGAAAGCAATTAATTTTAATGACTTTCGTCTGAGAATGTAGGGTATTGAATTTCATATAGTATAAGAATATATTCAATTTGTTTAGAGTTAGTTTTTAGTCGAATTTATACCACCGAACCGAAGGAAACTGAATAAAACTTTTAAAGTCACATTTGTGTATTAGACGTAATTTTTTAGAAGTAATTTTTGTAATAGAAATTTAATTTTGTATTCTTTCGAACCAGGAGTCTCTTGCGATAATTAATCGTAGGACATTCCAAACGTAACATCAATATTTGAAGCACCACAATCACTAACACAAGCAACCAAATTATATGAAATGTTATGAAGTTCCTTAATTATTTCTATTAACATTCCAGCTGTCATTTTTTGGTCAAAATTGATATAAATTGGTTGTTTCCAAGAAGCAAAAAGACCTCTAATTATAACTACCTGCATTTGCTTGTGTGAACCCAAAATTCTATCTTTAGTGATGTCATACTCTTCAATAGATTTTATTTTCACTTCATCGAATTGCAGCACAACAGTCTTCTACATAGTCGTAAAATTTTCCCCAGCCAATTTCATCATTAACAATATGTCTTTCAAAAGGCCTTCACTAACACTAATCTTGGAAGCCCATTTTCTTAAAGATGAGAGAGCAGGTAGAGGATATCGCAAAGAATATTTTAAATAGAGGTAACTTTTCTTACTGTAATACCTCAGAGTAAAAGCTCTAGATATTTCTTCTTTATTCCAACGAACTTTCTTCTTTTTTTCAGAAAGAAGTGCAATTTGGTTTGTGGTTAACACTTTATTTAACAAATTTTCAGCAAAAATTTCAGATTTTTTTTATTTTTTCTGAACATTCATATTTTTTGCTTTAAAATAAGTACCTCAACTGACTTGTTAAACTTTTTATTTTCATTTGACTCTTTTCTTCAAATTGGAATGATCAGCTATTAATTTTTCATACTTGCTTAATAATTCTTTGAATTTTGCTTCAAAATCTACTTCAGGCTTTAAATCTATATTGTCACCAGCTTGTTCAAAAATTACTTCAGATTCAGTAATTGTATGTTCATGTTGATTAGAAGCAATATTCAAAATATTTGAATCAACCTTTGTAATTTCTGCTATAAGCTGCTTTCTGTTTCTAACATCTAATCTACATTCACGAGTAGAGACAGATGTGTCAAAGATATGTTTATATAAACAAAGTATTGGAACTGCAGTTTTCTTCAAAAGGCGTTTAGTAGGTAAACCTAAAATAAGTTATGTTAAAAAAATTTTATAGGCATTTATTTTTTCACCATTTTATCTAATAATTCATTTTGTAGATCTCTTTCATAGTCATTGTTTGTAAAATGAACATAGCATATTCTACTAGAATCGGGATTAAAATTATCAGCTCTTCTGCATCGGTTAACCCATTCATCCCTTATAGTTTTCGATACTAAATCCTTTCCTTTTGGAAAACTATGAAAAATAACAGGCATATTCTTGGTTTTCACACTCTTAAAATTATTGTTACAACCATATATGGCACATATATTACCACCCATTTTGTTTATACAAGTAAATTGATATATAAACAATAATTAAATAGTCTTATAAGCCCGTTAAATCGTCAATACAACAAAAAAATTGGCAGCAGACACAACTATCCTATATAAAATAAAAAGAAATGTCAACCACGAATCCATACGCCTACGTCACATTCAACACAACGCATTTCTTACATTAGAACATAGGACAAAATCAATCCTATCTGTGTTTAGTGTCCTTGGTCGAGGTCGAGGGGCATCCCCTTCTCTTCCCATTCAAAATTCAAATCGGATAATCGAATTTAAGCTGATTTTCCGAATATAATATTAATTTGAATGATCGGTTGAGTTTACCGAAAGGTGCCGAAAGTTCAAGCTGATTATAGCCGCAAATGTCAAACATGGAACAAAAGATTTCGGTATGGCAGTGTAGATCATCGAGCAAAAAGACAAAAGAGGGAATGTAAAGGTAGTGGGGGCAAAATATTGTTAGACAGGAAGTGCGATCTTTAGAGACCACATTAAACAAGGAAAGAGAGTTTCTCTCCATGTTTGACATCAAATTTAGTTGGGTTATGGTATTGTTTGTCATAAATGTCACATGAAATATTATTTATATTGAAGTTTTTAACAACTGTGTCGCATTTTAGACTATTATCGTTACTAATTAATTAAAACTTTCTCGTCTAAGACACATTTTGAAAATATTATATAGCTACTGATGTGATATTAACCTCCTTGGTACTGCCTGGCTGTAGACTTCTAATATTGTAGGCAATTTTATGCTGTCAGTGTTTGACAGAAGTCACTGTCAGTGCAATGCTAATTTTATTGTTTTGTTAATATTATGTGTACAATTTTATGTTGATTAAAACCTTATATCCTAGGTTTTGCTTGATCATTTCAGCTACTGTTGATAAGAGTCGAAAAATTTAAATTTGACGCATTCGCATTTCGGGATATGTCCGCCATCAGAGGCCACTTTTTTGGTCTCCTTTTCATAACGATTAGATTCCCTCTTTTGTCTTTTTGCTCGATGCTGTAGATCCTATATGCTTCAAATATAAAAAGATAAAGCTTTAGAAAAGTACATTTTGTTTATATTATGTTACGAATTCTGCAATTTTTGATTTATATAAAACAACAACGAGTACATATTTATTTCTGTGGAGAGTAATTGCAGTTAATTATTAGAAATTTTTTTTAGCAATTACCTTTTGATAGACTAGGGCATAGATTTGGCAATCGTTAAATCAGCAGTTGCCAGATTACAACAGATGTTTGTAATTAATCTCGAAAAAGACAAATATCTATTCGTTATTGCTTCATATAAATTAAAACTTGCAGAGTTCATAAAATAGTATAATCAAAATGTACTTTTTAAATGCTTTATCTCTTCATATTTGAAACATACAACATACAAATATGCATTATAAAAACATGCCAACACTGCCAAACCGAAATATTTTTGACATTTGCGGCTATATTCAGCTTACTTTCGGTAAACTCAACCGAGTGATCTAAAGGCCGTATGACACTACACATTTTCTTGTACAATTTCTTGTATCATTTCTTAACCAAGAAAAAAATGCATAGTGTCACAGCCACCTTTACTTCCAAGCCATGAAGTAGAAATTTGGCAACAACGCGTGGTAGTCCGACTGTGGTTTGTTTTGGTTCAACATTTCATATAGGAAGGCTTGTAAAGTTTGTTGAATTTATTGTTTTTTAACTTTATTCGAATGTTTTATTTGTAAATTGTGTTTAAATCAATTAGAAAACATTAATATAAGTGAAATTTCATTAAATTTAGAACTTCTAGAAGATTCTTAACGACAGGCAAGTATAAATATAACCTACAAAACAAACTGAAAATAATAATACTTTTGCTTCTTGTTACAAAATATGTAAACTAAAAACAACAATAATAATACTTTTGTTTTTTGTTACAGATGCTCTGGCATTGTTGTGTACCTGGTTGCAAAACCAATCTCTATTCATAGAGAAGGCTGTACAATTACCAAATCTTCCATAGTATGTGCCAAACTTTTTCATGAAGATGGTATTCAGCGGACTGAACAATGAGAAGATAAAGATGGAAATGTACACATTGAAAAGTTAATATTTCCCAAATTAAAAGGCAATGCAGTTCCTAATATATTTCCTGAAGTACCATCAATCATCATATGTAACTGTTCATCGTACTAAAGAAAGAAGGAATCCCGAAGACAGAAGAAACTTTGTGCATAAGAAGAGGGAACAAGAGATAACATAATTATGTCAATTAGACTTAGACAATAATATCCCATTGAAAAACTGGACAAGTAAAATTACAAGTGATTGTGTATATTTCTATGTATTAAACATTAATCAGTTGGGACACAAGTGTGATAATATTTGTGTAATATGTAGTGTAATAGTTAGCAGTAATTTTAGTGTAATCCTGTAATCGTCAATGTAGGTAAGAATAGATTAAGTGGTAATGATTTGAAATGGATTTTACAATATAGTAAATTAACAAGATGGTCACAATTAGAGAACTTACTTACTCGATTAGATTTGCTTTTTAGATAAGTGATAACAAATTTGAGTATTACATTCAAAAATCTTTTGAGAATATAGGCTATTTTAAATCGATATACAAGTTATAAATGGTATGTTACATTCAACACATTTTTCATGTATACCTCTTTTAACTTGGTCTATATGACAACAAACCTATTAATATTTAAAATTGCTGCTTTTGTATATCTAAGTATGAAAATTCAACAAAAGTTATAAGTAAATAGTAAAATATTTAATTTTCAATTAGATTAATTTAGAACCATATTTATATTGTGTCTGATTTCTTAGGATGAATTTTTTAATCATAATAGTTACACTAAGTTTTTACTTATCGCAAATTTTATATCTTTTGTATTTTTAATAATCTTTTTAAATGTCCTGTTAATGTTTTGTGTTATTTATATGCTTAAGTACTTAAAATATTTAAAATTTCTAGTGATTCTTGACTGCATTTGATTGTAAGATTAACTGTTTGACACTGTATTTTAAGTGCAATAAATTTTACTCTAGTGATTATTTTATTGATAATATAACCTAAATAATAATAAAACTTTATATATATTTACTAGGTATATATAAGGTTTTATTAATTTAATTTCCCTAAAAATATTTCTGTAATTATCAGTTTCCTAAAATTCAAATTAGTTTAATATTCTGGTAGACCTTACAGCTGATTATCGGACTACCGACGTCATAGAATGCGGTGTTGCCTTTTTTACTTCATGGCTTGGAAGTAAAGGTGGCTGTGATAGTGTCATACACACGTACATTTTCCTGTACAAGAAACTATACAAGAATTTGGATCCTACACATTTTCTTGTGCAAGAAATGCGCGAAATATTGCGCACACCGCGTTTTATGTAATTTAGTTATGACTATGATGACAGTGACAATCAAATCAGCTGTTTTGCGTTTCATGTATTTTGGTTGGTGTGAATTATTTTGTGAGATTTATTTATAAAGTGATATAAGAATGGATATGGATGATGATTTTGTTGTAATAGCAGCTACTGCCCTTTGTTCCACAATAGCAGCAGTACAAAAATTAAAACGAAAAAATAAAATTAAACGTTTATGGAGCAGGCCTTGGTTATTGAGAAGAAACAATAATGAATGTAATAATGTATTAAAAATGTTAAACGAAGAACTTAAAACTGAAGACCCAAATGCATACAAAAATTTTTTGCGGATGACAGACCCGCAATTAGAAACATTGTATGAGTTGCTTAAAGACGACATAGAGAAAACCAACACCTTTTTAAGGGAATCTATTTCAGGACGCATAAGGTTTGTCAAGTTCTAAAGTAAAAGTATAAATAAAGCTTATTAATTAAGTTTAGGTTGCAGGTTACCCTCAGGTTTTTAGCAACTGGTGAAACTTATAGATCACTTATGTATGCATTTCGTATTCATGAAACCACTATAAGTAAATTTATACCTGAAGTTTGTAATGCGATTTACCATCGTTTAAAAAGCACATATTTACAGGTAAATAAAAAATTTAAAAAACAAGCACAACCTACATCAGATTTTTATTTGTAGATACCCAAAACTCCTCAAGAATGGGATGAAATATCCAAAAATTTTGAAGATATGTGGCAATTTCCAAACTGCATAGGAGCTATGGATGGTAAACACATTAAATTTCGTGCTCCTATATCTGAAGGATCCTATTATTTTAATTATAAAAAGGACCACTCTATTGTTTTGTTGGCATTGGTAGATGCATCTTATAAATTTACTTATGTAAACATTGGAGTGAATGGCAGAGTAAGTGATGGTGGTGTTTTCCAAAATAGCAGATTATGTGCAGCACTAATGGAAAACAAATTAAACTGCCCTAATGCTAGGAGCCTACCAGGAAGGGTTTTAAAAATACCAAATGTGATTGTGGCTGATGATGCATTTCCATTAACTACAAAAGTTATGAAGCCATATCCTGGCAGGAATTTAACACATGATAACAAAATATTTAATTATAGGCTATCAAGAGCCAGGAGAGTTGTAGAAAATGCATTTGGAATTTTGGCAAATAGATTTAGGATATTGTTAACTACAATTAATTTATCACCTCATAAAGTTCAAACAATAACTCTTGCATGCATTGTGTTACATAATTTTTTAATGGAGCAAAGTACTGCTGCTAAAGAAGATGAATATTCTAGTAACAATGGAAGTGCCGGAATTTTAAGATCTGTTTCCCAACAAAACTTCCGTTCAAGCACAACAGCAATAAAGGTTCGTGATGAGCTACGAGACTACTTCAATTCTCCAGCTGGAAAATTAGAATGGCAAGAGGTTTCTATACAAAAACATAATTTATAAAACAAAAATAAATTTTATTTAAAATGTTTATTTATTTTTATTAAAATCTTCTAGTATTGCTTCCTGTACTGCCATAAATACTTTTGTTTCCACATTGGTTCTTACTATTGGACATTTAATTTCCTTTACTCTAGCTGCACAGAACTGAAATAAACTGTCAGTTGCATCAGGAGTTGGGGGTTTTTCTGCTGGTACTTCTTTACTTTTTTTGTAGGTTTGTATAAGAGTCGCTACAGCTTCTGTCATTCCAGCAATACTTTCTTGTTCACTCTGAACTCTTTTTCTTTTTTTGCTATTTGTTTGCGTTGTGGGTTCACGACTTGATCTGGGGCTTAAAAACTCATCTATCGCATAGTTATGATCTGAAAAGTTCTAAAAAGCAAAAAATTTTAATTTTTCATCATATACATTATCATTGTAATTACTTACATCTTGTAGAGTTGGAGAACAAATATTAGAATATGAAGTGGATGGTTCATCATTACTGTCTAAAGTGCCATCTATATTAACTGTGGCATCTATTAAAACTGTTCCATCAGAAGCATCTATACTATCAAATGATTCCCTTATTTCAATACCTGATCCCTGAAGGTACTTATCAATTTCATTAAAATAGTATAGATTTGATATATAAATCTACAAAATATTTTTACATATTAATAATACAAAAATACATAGAATTTTAATTAAAATCTTACATCATCAGCTCCAGCACCACTTTTGTTTGTAGCAACAATTTTTTTGACTTCAGCCATGTAAGTCGTGCGCAAGGCATTAAATTTTTTTGTAACATCCAGTACTGTCGTGCCTGGCCTAACTAGACTTAATTCTTTAGCAACAGCTTCCAGGGCAGTTTGTCGAGCGTGTTTGTTTTTGTATAATACTGATTTTATATTGTACAAATTTTTATGCTTGCCATAATATTCTATTAGCATTAGCACTTGATCTCTTGTCCACGACATTTTGCAAATTAGAAATAGCTTTATAACTTTAAAACTAACCAAAACAGTAAAAAATGTGGTTATAGCACGTTGTTACAGTTATAACCAATATAACATAACATAACAAATTCTTTATTTGACATGTGACGTGCAGAGGAATGCATTGTAGCCACAATAAATTTCTACCAATCACAAGGCTCGTTATATTCAATTTCTTATACAAGAAATTGCATAGTCTCATACAGCTAAAAAATTAAATGCAAGAACTTGTACAATAAAATGTATTAACACCCTATACAATTTCTTATATAAGAAATGATACAAGAAATTGTACAAGAAAATGTGTAGTGTCATACGGCCTTAATAGTTCGAATGATCTTGTTCAAATTCTCGAGATATTTCAATAATCGAATGGTCGATTATTTTTCATTCGAATTATCCCATCCATCACTAATCACTATCACACTAATGTCACAATGTCAAACAAGAAGTAGTGACAGAAGAACATTGGTTATCTAATTTTTAGTTTGCTTAAAAATAGTTTTAATATGTATTAAAAAATATTACAATAATTAGCAAATATATTCCCATGGAGCATTTATTAAGAGGTCAATTTGGGTATGTGGAACAATTTTATAAAGTTTTAGGTTATGTCAAACTTTTTATCATTTAAAAATTGTAAAATGAAGGTGTCTCTTAAGTTTTGCGACTCATTGCATTTCAACATGAATTTTCAATAAGAAACAGAAAGTAGATTTTTACCATTTACAGTAATCTATCTAAATATAGCTACACAAAAAAAGGGAGTATACCATTCAAAACAGTATTCTTTGAATTATTGAAACTATTACAAGGAACAATAATGAAAACTTATCGTCTTTATTTAAAGCAAATGTCAAGTAGCTTTAAACTGGATAAATTTGTAAAAGTCACTTTGTAAAGAAACTAAATAGTCTTTAAAGATTTTACTGAAAATTTACAGATAACTTTTATGTCTAAGTATAAAAATTGGCAAAAGCAGTAGGCATATGAATAAAATTAATATATCAAGAGATACCTTTATTATGCAGGTTTTTACAAACATATAGTCTTAATTAACAAAAAAAAAATACCTACATTTTAGTCGAGTCATAATTAGTACATATTCCCATACACCTTTAAAGTATGGTCCTCAAAGATCTTGTCAAAGAGGAATGTGTGTATTGTGGACTGGAAGAACTCTTGATAGATCTAGACCTTTCCTAAAACAACAATATATTTATCAAAGAAGAGAATATGGTATGCTTATCGCAAGAGCCCTTAGAGGAGTATTAAAAATAAGATATTTATTACTTGGTGGAGCTGTAGCAGGTGGAGGAGCATTGCAAAAGGTAGATTAATTTTTATAGATATATAGGATTTATCAATATAGGTATACAGAAATTTTAAACTATACTCTGACAAGAAATAAGGAGGGTGACATTAAAAAATGTATCTCGATATACTAATTGTAGGAGGTGCAAATCAAATATGCTGTTTACTAATAAGAAAATCAATATAATATTGGTTCACATTTTGATAGCTCTCTGTTAATTTTAAGTCTCTATTCAATGCTTTTTAAATGCATTTATTTTTTTCGTATCCTGAGAAAACTAACAAATATTTTTGAAAAATTTAAACATAGAATGAAAGATTACATTATTACCAAGGGCCGAAAGTCCCTTAGATTAAACAAAAGTGATAGAATGATAGAAAAGACATTTAAAATTAAAAATCACACTAAATTTTTTCTTCATTTTCATCCCTATAACCTATTAAAATAAACATTGTAGAAGTTTTCAGGGACTTTCAGCCCTTAGTAATAATGTATTCTTTCATTAAATTTTTCAAAAATACTTAGTTTTCAAAGAATTTGAAAAAATTGACAGAATTTAAAATTATTTTATTCCAACTTAATACATGTTATTTGTTTAGCACAAGGAATGAATGGAGTTGCAAAAGACATTGGAAAAAAGTTTCCTTTTGTAAACTTTCTGATATCAAGCATGAAAAGTATTTCTTATATCTCCTAGAAGAATTCAACTTTATAAAGAAATGCTTCAAAATATTCCACTTCCTCCAAAACCTGTTCTAAAAGGATGGGGAAAATGGTCGAAAGCTTCTTTTTTCTATTCAGAACATTTTGTAGAGTTTAAAAATATAGTTAATGCTGTAACGGATTAAAGTTTCCAATCTCTGTTAGATCCTAAACAAATTTTTAAAAACAACATTCTTTAGCAATAGCTTTCATTCAATAAATCTAATTTTAGTTGGCTTCAAACAATTATTACTCAATTAGAATCAGTAAAGTTGTCCATGGTAGAAAGCATATTCTTAATAAAAGAAACTAGATCAGCTTGTAAAAATGATAAAGGTGACAATGGAAAAGATATTTTTCAAAAATTTGAAACAATAATTCAAAAAAGCAATCCTTTTTAAAAACTTGCTGAGGTAGCTATGGTTCTGGTTGGTAATGTTTGCAAATAAATATATTTAGAACCAAATATTTTTGTGAATTTAAAATATGCTCCCATTACATCTGTTGATGTGGAAATTTTCTAAATTTACAAAAGATATGTACACAGATAGAAGCCAAAATTTTTATCATATATACTGAATACATATAATATGTAAGGAATATTAGTTTATGTGTTTACTACTTTAATTACAATTAATTACTATATTACAGTTACCTACTTAGTTTTTAAATTTATTTATTTTGTTTTCTGATTATTCAATTATCATTAATTAGCCCAGGGAAATAAGGTTTTTTTTTCTTGACACTCATCCAGCCAGGCAAACGCCAGTTGTTTTCGGTACCTCTTCGACCTCTATCCAAGAACCAATGTTTTCTGCAGTCTAATTTTTAGACTTTATTAGTTATTAACAAATTAAGGTCAAAAACAGTAAATTTTCGTTTTTCATCTACCAGCGAAAAGTGAAGCATTTGGAACACATTTGAGAAAAAGAAACTTATATCACCTTAAAATGACGTATTTTAAATGTTCCTATTCTTATTTTTTGCTTAGATAGTTGCAAAATAAGTAAAAAATATCTATTTTTATAAATATTAATAACTTTTTTAAACATAAACTTATAACCTATATATTGCACATAAGGTTGGGTCTTGTGGTGCATAAAATAGGATTGAAGTTTCAATTCGATCAATAAGATAGTTTAAAAGTTATTTAATTTGTTTATCCAACATTATGTTTTTATAAGTCAGAAAACTATGTAGTTATAGTAATTATAAAGGTAGCTTCTAAAGGAAGATGATTTATTCTATAAATATTATATAAATAAAATAAAGAAAAATAATTTTAAATATTAAAATAATTTTGCAAAAACATGTTTGAATTTTTGCTTATAAACAAATAAAATAATTTACACTGCGCCATCTTCAAAGAGCTCTAGCTCCCTTAGGAAGCATTTTCAGACTAGCTGAATTGGGTTAAATTGTCTTAAAATTATCAGAATCTCCGAATCTCCAGTCTTCTTTTGTCAGGAGAATTTCTGGACACCCTGTATATATATATATATATATATATATATTATATATATATATATATATATATATATATATATATATATGTATATATGCCATGGCCGCCAAAGCAGGTGGCGCCTCTGTATGCTAACCACTATGGTGGTGAAGATTTAGGAGACATTCATTGGACTTTCCGAGTTTGAATTTGTATCAGCCCAAGTATCTGATGAGGCCGAAATGATTCATAACACTTGATTGATACTGATTCGAGCACAGGAAGTTTAATGAATTTGTCCCCCTAGGTCATATATTTGGCCTTTAACTCAACAAAGCGATAGCAGCTTTTGCTAGAAGATTTAATTTTTTAGGCATTTCGCAAAGCGCAGAGGACAGGAAACGATATCATTATATCGTTTTTGTTCAGGGCCGCCAAAGCAGATGGCGCCTCTTTACGCTAACCACTACAGTGGTGAAGATTTAGGAGACATTCTTTGGACTTTCCGGACTTTCCTTTTGGACTTTTTATCTCTGGATCACCTGTACTTATTCCGAATCTCTTTCCCTTCCATCAAATGTAAAGCTGCGATATTTTCAAGCCCCACGTTTTGGAAGCCAGTTAATGTGATATTAAATGTCTGAGGTGCGCCAAGCAATTAATTAACTAATTAATTATTCAATTAAACTTATTTAAATAATGCAATTATGATTCTATCACACTATTTAATTCTCTTATCTCAGGGTTATGCTCGTGCTTCAATATCTGTGTTTTACATATGATAGGTAAGGTTCAAAGAATACCGGAATAATAAAAAACATATATGATACAACATTATATATTGAAATAAAATTCACACTCAAATATCTTCAATAAAAATATCTCATATAATGATTATCAAAATTTTGTTCTACATATGTGAACCTTCAAAAATTAAAGGTCCATACAATATAAATTAAAATCTCAAATCAAAATTGTTGTTCTATATCTTCTGATCAAAATATTCATATCTAAAGCAATTGTAAAAATTGTGTTGTTAATAAAGAAAAACTGATGTATAGTAAAACTATCTCTCTGATGATGAGTTGTCCAAATCCTTGTTCCTTGTAGCCTACACTATCTATTCTTAGCAGTCCCCTAGGTAATCAGCAATCTTACAACAAATTGTTGCGAGCCTACCGTCTTTAATGATCTCCCTCAAATGCAAGTATCGTTCAAATTATGCTCGCCTCGTCGCCTCTCGATAAACTGAATCTCTCGTTTTAGCCTGAACAGTGACTCTTGGAATATAAGTAGAAAAATATAGCTTACAATATTTTACTGGATCAGCTTTTCTCAGATACACTAACTCCACGAAAAAACTTACAAACATTCACTTTTACTGCTTCCTACCTCTGGAGAACTACCAGAGAACAACGACTGTTCGCCTTGTACCCTTGGAAACCAACTGATTATCTTTTTTCCCTCAAAAATCTAGCTAAACTTTCCTTCCTTCATACCTATCCCACTTTTTTCAATCTCCTCCAATCAAAGCTCGTCACAATTATCCCCATCTCTTCATTTAGATGACAAACAACAATTTTACCTAAAATTATAAATTTAATAACAACTGTTAACAAGCTTATCGGTTTCTACAAAATAAAATATCTTTTATCATTTATTAGTCGAATTATTTGAATTATTTTATTTCATACTTTGAAATATATTAAGCAAACCAATATTATTTTCCATTTTACATAGCATAACAATATATATATATATATATATATATATATATATATATATATATATATATATATATATATATATATATATATATATATATATATATATAAATATAAACTCTGGAACAAGTTAACTTTTAAATTTAAATGTGCGCTTTTTAAACATAAATTTAAATGTACAGTTTGATCCACGCAAGTCTGGCATAGTCCATAATCCTCATTTTTAATTAAACACCCCTTATATTTTTAAAAGATTCTTAACAACCTGATTTCAACGAACTATACATGTAGGGTCTAAAATGAATAATACAAGGTGAAATTTTGAAATTAATAATTTATCACATGTTATGGTATTATTTTAAATTAGCTAAATACAGACAATACACTTCTACTCTCAGTGGCAGTATATTGGGAACAAATTTTGTTTAGTAATAGTGTTAACATTTTTTGTCATGAATAGGGTAAAAGCTGTCTAAGCAGTCTGCGAATTAAACTAAATCGGTAAATAATGTGGATTGTTATCAATCAGTTGTTGGTGTGTTGACATTTTACATTAAAATAATAAATTCCTAATTAAAAGCTAATTTCTTACAGAAATAAAAATGAAATATTTAACTGAGACCCACCTAATTGAGATTTTGATGATGATTGGTTACGAGGAGAATTGTAGAAATCAAGTTAAAGTAGGTAGCAAAGTTTTTTAATCAGAGGCATCCTCAGTTGCCTCATATTTCACAAGGTATTATGTCTAAAAGTTATGCACAATTCAGAGAACTTAGACATATCTACCATTAAAAAGAAAACCGAACTTCATTGAAGGTGAGATGAAAGTGGAGATTTTGTTAAATGTATCAGAGAATTCAACGTCAAGTTCACGTCAAATTGCATGTCAAAATAATGTGTGTCACACAATTGTCCTAAGGTGTCTCTATGTAAAAACTTCATATACATTGACTTTTGTACAGGAGCTAACAGAAGACGATCCAGATCGTAGAATGGATTTCTGCAAAAGAATGATGGATAAAATTAACACAAATGAAATAGCTCTTGGCACAGTTCTTTTCTCTGATGAATCAACATTTACATTAAAAGGAGAGGTAAACCGACAAAACTGTAGATATTGGCCAGCAGAGAATCCTCACTATGCTGTATGGGGTGGAGGCCTGGACCTTAAAAAAGGCCCAGGCCCTCGACTTGAAGAATTCGAGATGTGGACCTACCGAAGAATATTAAAAATAAGTTGGGTAGACCGAATAACAAATGTTGAGGTCCTCAATAAGAAAGTTACAATATCTCGGCCACGTTATGAAAGGGGATAAATATGTGTTGCTACAAACCATAATGCAGGGAAAACGAAGTATTGGAAGAAGACGCATCTCCTGGCTCAACAATCTGAGAAAGTGGTATAATTGCAGTTACATCGTCCTGTTCAGAGCTGCAATCTCAAAAGTGAAAATAGCTGTGATGATTACCAACCTCCTTAGAGGAGACGGTACCTAAAGAAGAAGAAGGAGAATCCTCATTGGATGCGTGAGACACACACTCAGTATACTCAAAAGTTGAATGTTTGGGCAGGTATTATAGGAGATAATATTATTGGTCCTATTTTTGTAAGGGGTGCAACACCCCCTTATGCTTTAATGGTGCGAAGATACTTGAATGAAATCTTCTTCAATAAATGGATTGGACGAAGGGGCACTATTGAGTGGCTATCTAGGTCGCCAGATCTTACGCCTTTTGATTTTTTTTCTGTGGGGTTATCTCAAAAACAAAGTATATGCAACACAACCAACTAGCATTGAAGACCTCAAAGAAAGGATAACTACAGAAATACGGAATATTTCACCTCAAAACTTTAAACAAAGTTCGGGACGCGTTTTATAGGAGACTAAAATTATGGACTATTATTAAAATACAGATTATACACTATGCCAGACTTGCGTGGATTACCCTGTACATTCAAATGTATGTTTAAAAAGCGCACATTTAAATTTAAAAGTTAAGGTATCTCAACGTTATTATTTTCTAAAATAAAGACACAAACAATTTTATTCCAAAAATTGGTTTCCACACTATATACATATACAGATTGAACGAAATAAATTCGGAACATACGAAATATTATGTATTTCGGCTCAATTCTGCTGTAGGTGGTTGGCCAACAAAAGGTTGTCAAATAATTATATTATAAAAATCTAATACTTCAGCGGGCTGCTGGATTCTGAACTAATTTAAGAACTCATTCATAGGTGGTCAAACCACCTTCTTCTTCAAGTTCCACTCCTATCGGAGATTGGAAATCATTCTGGCAATTATAATTTTATTGGTTACTCGCCTGAATAGTTCAATTGAACTGCATCCAAACCACTCACGGAGATTGCGTAGCCACGAGATTTTACGTCTTCCTACGCTTCTTCTACCTTTGATTTTACCCTGCATTATATTCCTTAGTAGTTCGTACTTTTCACCTCTCATGATGTGCCCCAAATATTCCAATTTCCTGATCTTTATGGAATTTAAAACTTCGCATTATTTTCCTAGTTGTTCGTTTGTTTTGCGATCCATCCATGATATTTTCAAAATGCGTCGGTAACACCACATTTCGAATGCTTCTAGGTTTTTAATGTTGGATTTTTTAAGTGTCTAAGCTTCAACTCCATACAAAAGGGTAGAGAAAATATAACATCGAAGCATTCTTATCCGGAGCGATATATTGATATCGCGATTACAAAAAAGTTTTCTCATTCTATTAAAAGTTGACCGCGCAATTTCAATGCGGCATCTTATTTCTTTTGTCTGATCAGTATCTTCTGTGATCCATGCTCCAAGGTATTTGTACGAAGATATTTGTTCAATTTCTGTATTGTCTAGTACTAGCTTAACTTTGATGTTTTGTACTTTTGTAAATACCATGAACTTTGTTTTCTTCAAATTGATTTTTAGTCCATAATCGTTGCAATATATATTTAGTTGTTCAGCAAGGTGTTGCAGTTCTTCTAGTGTTCCTGCCAAAAGGACGGTGTCGTCAGCATATCTTATGTTATTAAGTGGCTCACCGTTTATTATAAGGCCCTCACTGATCTCGGCAAGCGCTAATTCTGAGATGGCTTCACTGTATAAATTGAATAACAAGGGTGATAAAATCATCGAGCAATAAGACAAAAGAGGGAATCTAATCCTTATGAAAAGGAGACCAAAAAAGTGGCCTCTGATGGCGGACATATCCGGAAATGCGAATGCGCCAAATTTAAATTTTCCGACACTTATCAACAGTAGCTATATAATATTTCGCAGAATGTGTCTTAGACGAGAAAGTTTTAATTAATTATTAATGATAAGAGTCTAAAATGCGACACAATTGTTAAAAAACTTCAATATAAATAAGATTTCATGTGACATTTGGGACAAACAATAACATAACCCAACTAAATTTGATGTCAAACAAGGAGAGAGACTCTCTTTCCTTGTTTAAAGTGGCCTCTAAAGATCGCACTTCCTGTCTAAGAATATGTTTGCCCCCACTACCTTTACATTCCCTCTATTGTCTTTTAGCTCGATGGATAAAATACACCCTTGGCGGACCCCACGGCGAATCTGGATATCCTTGGTCAGTTCGTTTTCAACTTTCACTTTTGCTGTTTGATTAAAATAGAGGTTACAGATGATTCTAATGTCTCTACTGTCTATGTTTTTATTTAATAAAATTTCTTTAAGTCGATTATGTTGCACTCTGTCAAATGCCTTCTCAAAATCAATGAAACAGGCATATACTTCCTGATTAATATCTAAGCATCTCTGCGAAAGAACACTTATTGCAAACAGTGCATCTCGTGTTCCCAGTCCTTTCCTAAATCCCATTTGTGTATTACTTATGCCTTCATCTAATTTCTTATGTATTCTATTGTGAATTACTTTTAAAAACAATTTCAAGACATGACTCATTAAGGCTATGGTGCGATGTTCATTGCACTCCTTTGCATTGGCTTTTTTGGGAAGCAGTATGAATGTTGATTGGAGCCATTCTTTAGGTATTATACCTGTTCTATATATGGTATTGAATAGATCCAAAAGAAGATCAATAGATTCAGTATTCACAATTTTAAGTAATTCGATAGGAACTTCATCAGGCCCGGGAGATTTACCATCTTTAGCTTGTTTCATTGCATATTCAATTTCTTCTCGTATAATGTCAGGCCCAGTATCATCCTTAAATTCTTTTGGTGCTTCTGTTCTCTCTTTGTCTTCAAATAGTTGTGCTATATATTGTGTCCATCTCTGCATTGTTTGGTTTATATCTGTTATAAGTGCACCCCTTTCATCTCTTAGTTGCCTAGTTTGAAGTGTTTTTCTCATTCCTGTTAATTCTCTAATTCTTTTATGCATGTTAAAAAAGTCATATTTTTTTTCAATTTCTTCTAGTTCTTGGCACTGCTCATGTAACATTCTCTCCTTAGCTTCTTTTATTCTCTTTTTTATTAATCGATCAGTTTCATTATATTTAATTGGATTTTTTGTTTTGAATGATTTTCTTTCATTCATTAATAGTAGTATTTCTTCAGTCATCCAATCTTTATGTTTTCTATTCTTTGGTTTTAAGTTTTCATTTGCTGTTTTAATTATTGCTGCTTTTATATTTTCCCATTTCTGATCAATGTTATAGCTACTTTTATTCAGTTCTTGGGCATTACGTATATTTTCAGTAAGAGTTTTTACAGTTTGTTCCTTTGTTTGTGGTTCCCTTAATCTCTTAATATCAATTCTACTTTGTGTGGGTTTTTTAACCAGTTTTAATTTGGTTCGTAATATGATTACTATGGGGTTATGGTCTGAACCGATGTCTGCTCCAGGGTAAGTTTTGGCAGACAGTATAGAATTACGAAATCTTTGTCTAATAAGGACAAAGTCAATTTGATTTCGGATTATTCTATTCGTTGTATCACCGGGAGATTTCCATGTATACAACCTTCTTTTTGGTAGCTTAAAAAGTGTATTAGCTATTACAAATTCTTCCGTCTGGCAAAATTGTATCAAACGGTCACCACGTTCATTTCTATTTCCTAGACCATATTCCCCCACATATCCATCCACTCTTCCCTGGCCAACTTTGGCATTGAAGTCGCCCATTACTATTGTAGTGTGATGTTTTTTCATTGATTTTAAGACTTGTTCCGAATCATGGTAAAACAGTTCGATATCGTCGTCATCTTTATCTGCCGTAGGAGCATAAACTTGAATAAAATTTACTATACGTTTTTTAGACTGTAGTTGTATTGATAAGATCCTATCAGAATAAGGAGTAAAACTTATCACAGCGTAATTGACCTTTTTTGCAACTAAGATAGCAACACCGTAACGATGATTGACCTCGTTGTTACCTGAATAATACATGGTTCCATTATTTGTAATTTGTTTGCCTGAACCTGGCCACTGTACGTCACTTATACCTAAAACATCAATTTGGAGGTTTTCCATTTCAAGCAGTACGTTCGCTAATTTACCACTTGCATATAAACTTCTGACATTCCAGGTTGCTATTTTCAATGTCTTAAGTCCACAGGGATTGCTCTGGTTTACGACCTGGGAGGCCCTGTGATCTACAGTTATTCCTCCCCTGCCGGATCTTGGATTCCGTGCTCCATAATCAGTAAGTTTGTTTACTCTACTTGTCATTTGCCATTCATGACTTTACTAGGGGTACTCTAAGAGTCTTTAATGCAGTGGTTCCCCGTTGCCTTCTGCATCCTTACGCCGTTGACATATTTTTCGATTCATCCGCCTTTAGGACCAGTTTCCCAACACTTGGACAAAAGAGTGCCCTTCCACTTATTAACTCATCCGCCCGCAGCCGTTGGTCATAAGTGGGGGATTGCTTATACCGGCAATCATTCGGTAAATTACCTGTTGGTCCACGGGAGGTATTTTATTTCCCTCCTACCCAGGTTACAGGTTCCTCCCAAACCACCTATCGCTTCCTAAAACCGGCCACTCACGGTACAGCGGTGTCGTTCGACATAATCGGACAGAGGCGCTGTTAAATTTGTTGGTATATCTGGTGCGCTCACACACCATACTGCGCCGCAGTATTTGTTCGGTTCTCGACCATGTCAAACCAAACAATCATTTTAGCATCTCTTACTTTGTGTATAACTAAGCGTAAAAAGAAACCTAAAATAAAACGTAGATTTTGGTGCAAAGAATCCAAGATTTTGGTGCAAAATAAATCTCGTCTGTCCCTGCACCCGATTTACTGGATTGCACTGCTAATTTTATTTCTCTTTTATAGAATGTTCTAAAATTGTTAATTTTTTTTCTTACATACTCTTCATTCGCATCTTTGTTTACTTCTTGGAACTTTAAAACTAGAATATCCATTGTCTGTTTTCGGACGTTTCTACCGTGATACGTTTAACCTTTTATTCGCTATAAGCATTCTTGTTTTTATATAATTAAAAAAAAAACTCTTAAAAATTCTTGCTAAATCAAGCCATTTCGATTTTCTATAATATGATCAAAGCAAGTGTGTAGTTAAAACCGCAGTTGAACAACGCCGCTGTATCGTGAGTGGCCGCCTTTAGGCAAGCCTTTCGTTTATCGGAGATGGAGATTTTGAGCGGTGTTACCAATATCATTCCACTAGATGTTTCTAAAATAACTACAAACTTCTGAAATAACTACAAACCATTAAGTTTATTTTTGTTATTAGTCTGGTGTAGTAGATTGGTAAATACAATGAAAACTATAGGCAAATATCCGAGTTATTTAAAGATACGAAGAAGATGTAACTCTCAAAAAGATCCGCAAATCGGATTATTACACGGCGATTGGCAACATTTACTTTGAGCTGCGCTCTAGACTATGGTGGGTTCTAAAAAGATAAGGATAGTTGAACGATATTTTATACAATGTCAAACACCGGGTATGGATTTATTTTTGTCCAAGTTTTATATTGGTCCACTATTTCAAATGCAGTTCATACAGACATATTAAATTGTATGATCCGTTTTAAATTCGTTCAATCTGTATAGCATTTTTCATATAAAAAGCTTGCCCGTCATTCAAGATTTACGTAGTCAGAACCACACAGCGTTGACAAAACATCAGAATAGTTAGTAAGTGAGGAATTTTTAAAATGTCAACTATTTGTCAACGTATTATATTAACAGTAAATACACTTAGTTTTAAGACTATCGCAACACATTAAAATACATAGGAAAACATTTTAATACAAAATTATATATTCCAAGTTTTAAACTTACCTCTTTTAGGGCTTTAATAGTAACAACGTCCCGACAATATTTCTTGTTCAAAATAATCTATGTTATATGAAAGCTTATCAGCTTTCTACAGACTATTTATTTGTTTTGGCATATCACAATCACAATTCACAATACACAACAATAATTAGTTTTAAAGCTATTAATCTAAGTTTAATATGCATTTATAAATACAATTTATTAATATATATTATATTATGATCAAATTGTGTAAGAAATAAAACATAAACAAAATTCCTACTCTAAAAAAATACTTAATACTTTTGCCACCCGCTGAACTGTCAAGATAATTTAAAGTATTTCCGTATCAGTTGCGTATAATATATTTAATTAAAATTATTATTTTGTGGAATATTAGTACATTTATACCGTCGATGGTGACGTGTGTTAGGTGGAGGATGGCGTGGGTGTTAGCGTGGGAATTGGTGTGCGGTTAGCGCAAACATTTCTGACAGTAGGATTTTTATTGGCGGGTGAAGCGGACGATATTTTCTTTATGAGAGGTCTCCATGTCGAAGGTAGCCGTATGCCTCCATCACTTTTATTGAGACACTTTGGTCTTTTTTTAATTTCTATGGCTTCTCGGATAATTCTTTGTTTATAAAAGCGGATGGGGGCTATGGTTCTAGAGTTTTCAAGATCAATTTTGTGACATGTATGAAGATGGTGTTGACCTAGAGCTAGATCTTTCTTGTTGTTTAAGACGTTCTAAATGTTTGGCATTTCTTTCCTCACGTAGCTTAGCTTCCTCCTGGATAGTTAGTGTTAGGTTTTAGTTGTTGCTCTGGAAACCTCTGAGTCTTCTAACATTGTTACCACAAATTGGTCGCAATTGCTTATGTAGTGATCCTTTCCCAAGTTAATATACTCCTTTTCTAACTTGACTGCACCGTACTGAAGCCAACCAATAGTCAGAAATACGTATATACGCTTGCCTTTCATTTTATACACATATTTTATTATATGTATATATATATATATATATATATATATATATATTATATATATATATATATATATATATTTTCCTTTATTTCGAGCTATGCCGATACCTTGTACCTTTATTTTACTATTAACTCGCATTAACCTTTTTCTTTTTATTTGAAAAGTTCTAAACGTGTGGCATTCCTTTCATAAGATAGCTTAGCTTCTTCCGTAGATGTGTTAGCTGTTGCCCTGGAAACCTCAGAGTCTTTTAACAATATTGCCACAAATTGGTCGCATTGCTTCTGTACTGATCCTTTCCCAAGTTAACAAGCTCCTTTTCTAACCTAGCAGCACCGTACTGAAGACAACAAATAGTCAGGAGTACGTATATACGGTTGTCTTCCATCATCATCTTATACACAAATTTTTTTATATATATTTTTTTCCTTTGTTGCGAGCTATGCCGATACCTCTACCTTTATTTTTCTAATTAACGTTTTTCTTATACAGTATTGGAAGATTCAAAACGGAACATACGAATTATTAATACAATTATTAAGATCCCCTGACCTGCAATTACCCAGTGTAAATTTCAATATAACGTCGCGATGTCTTATAATTAATTCATTTGTTCGACTGGATTGCTACTCCTTGGCGATTTCTAGTAGCGTATTCGACAGGTGTACGTCGACACTGTTGTCTATCGTCCACTGATTTTCTGTGTTTTTGTGCAGATAATAACAATATTTTATTAATAACAATTTTTTTGTGTTCATTAGATATTATTTGAATTGGTTAGTGTATAGTTTAATATATTTATTATTCTAAATATTATTGATAATTTAAAATTTAAAAGGATGTATATGATACATCAAAGTCTACAGATTTTTGCCGAAGGTATCTATCGATTTGGCAACAGTCCCAAGGAACATCACTGGCCGAGCAAAACAAATACATGTCCTTTGCTTTGCTTCTCATTATAACGCCATAAGCTGAAATAAAAGTAGTGTTTCTAACCATAAACCATGTATACAAACAAAGAAAAAGTACAAATTTTAAAATGGTATTGGACTGGAGAAGGAGTCCAGTCGAACAAATGAATTAATTATAAGACATCGCGACGTTATATTGAAATTTACACTGGGTAATTGCAGGTCAGGGGATCTTAATAATTGTATTAATAATTCGTATGTTCCGTTTTGAATCTTCCAATACTGTATATATATATATATATATATATATAATATATATATATATATATATATATATATATTTGCTTAAAATTGCTGTTAAGAATGCCAAAACTGTTAGAAATTTGTTCTCTAAAACTAAAACACCCTTGTCCACTTTGGAACAAGTGAACACAATTTATAAAATTCCATGCGCTAATTGCGATTTATGTTACATTGGTCAATCTGGTAGATCATTAAAAGGTCGTCTCACTTCACATCGTAGCGACATTAATTTATCGAAACACACTTGTGCCCTAGCACAACATGCGATAAATACAAAACATGAAGTGGATTTCAATGAAGTTAAGATCCTTGCCACTGAACGCAATCTAGCTAAAAGACAGTTTTTGGAAATGTGTTCAATATTAAAACACCCTAATGCTTTGAATAAGAGAACTGACATAAGTAACTTGAGCCAAATATATCATGCTTTAATTTTGCAGAATTAGGCTACTTGATCTTTTCACTATATTAATGTCATATTAGGTGTACTAGTTGAACCTTTTTCCATTTTTCATAAAATAATTTATATACATAAATAGAAATAAAATAAACAAATATATCAATAAAATAACTTAATAGTCTTTACTTAATTTTACTATTACATATGCAACCTACATTGCATTTCAATACACTAATTACTTTAATTAGTGCTACCAATTTTATACTCAAATAATACAAATATTGTAATTGATTCATAGAATCCTTTGCAAATCGCAGTTCCAAGTATATTGAACCTTGGGCTGTTTGGAAATTAACAAATCGTTAACCACCTGTGGCTGTTTAACTAGCCATAATGATTAACGTTATTACATACTTATGAGGTTGAATGAAAATCTCCTGTTTGTAAATTTGGGCTGATTAGTGAGGGGAGTTGTTATTACACTACCAACTTTTTTCACTGTGTTGTCCTTTGCAACCGGGTAGTCTTCCAAACTCATTTAAACTTAAATTAACCGCCCAAAATTTGGGTTGGTATCTACACCTTGTTGATCTGTCAAAAGTATTTTTGACCTCAAGGTTGGCTGTCTTTTTGCGGTTTAGTTCGTTCCTGTTTCATTAAACGCCATTTTCTCGGCGACATTCATAGGGCTTTGATCGGTAACTTCATTTTTACTACTTTTTAAAATTTTATTAATAACACTTATAATGCTACCTAAAGTTAAAATCAAAGCTTAATATCCATTAAATAGTTGGAAGTTTTCTATGATTTTCTTGGTTCTTACTCACTTATTAACATTAAATAATATTGAATTTACTTTAGACCACATGGTCAATTGCTGTGCTAATTTTTTACAAGTTCATATATGTTGTTAGTTGCTTAACTGTTTATACAAGATCAGCGTATTATGTCCATTTACTTAGTTTGATTCACATGTTTGTTAATAACATTGACTGCTACACATCTTTTTAAGGTAACAATTAACATCGTTTCCATGATTGCGTGGTTCTCATATTGTAAAATTTTTTTAGATGAACTGATGATGCTTTCAAAACTCGAAAGCGAAACGTCTTCAAAATAGATAAAGTAGCCTATCAACTTTGTCTTTTATTTCTCCACCTAGAGACCGATATAAGAACCCACCACTCGTCTGAGTGATCCTTATATATATATATATATATATATATATATATATATATATATATATATATATATATATATATATATATATATTGGATTGACGGTCGTACTCCTTTTTCCGATATATATATATATATATATATATATATATATATATTATATATATATATATATATATATTATTACATATCATTAGATTATAATAGAAATCTTTTCGGCCTTTTAGAAATATAATGACTGGAAAGATGGTTTGCCTGATATGAAATGGCTAGACGATGTTTTGCCCGACAATGAAAAATTTCAACAATGGAGAGCCAATTTAGTTAGTTTTAAAGATAATATTAAGAATAATATTGAACTTGGTAAGTAAATTATGTATTGATATTTATTATTTTAACACAAATATTCCCTCAAAACTGCTTACCTCTCTGATAATTTTGTTCTGTCTTTATCTCGTCTGCTTCACCTAAACTGTCAAATAAATGGTATATTCTATAAAGTGTAGTGTATTCTTAATAATATATTTAATAAAAACAGATGAGATTTGGAAAAAGTTACAGAATAAGATTCTAAGTTATATTAAAGCCAACACAATTTAGTTTAATTTCTGCTAATTATTCATTTTTGTTAATGTTCTTATACTCTTAAAAGTTGGGTATTTTGAAAAATGTGTAAACTCAAATGTGCATACAGTAAAGTTAGGACTGTAAAGGAGGAAAAAGATGAAGACAAACTCAAGTTGTTAATATGATCAAAGGCATTACATCCAAGAAAACGAAGACGTGGTGAAAACGGACACGCACGAAGTTAACACTCTCTCAAGTAAACACTCTAAGTACAACACAATTCAAGAAATTAGTCAGCAGGAAATACTAGAACACTCAGACCTTAGCGGGAAATTTTCGACAAGGAACTTTTCCAAAGATCATCTAATACTAATAACTTCTTTGAAATGTGAACATATATATATATATATATATATATATATATATATATATATATATATATAGATTTAGAAATAAATGGTAAAAAGCTTATATTGTTGGTGGAGACCGGAGCGACCAGGACTCTTATACGTCCAACAATTATAAACAGTCGTAAGAATCTTTTACCAACGAGGTTGCGACTGCGGGCTGCCACAGGTGAAAATGCCAACATCCGTGGAGAAATTCAGATACAATTAGGAGCTGGGGCAGAAAAGTTCGTCTATACTGTCATAGTTGCGGACGTCGAAAAGGATGTTATATTAGGAATGAAAGTAATGAATTTGCATGGGTTTTAATTGGATTTTAAGAATAGAGTAATCAAAGTTGGCAACCATAAGGTATTTCTTCATCCACATGATAACAGCACTGTGAAATCAGACGTTAAAGAAGATACAGTTGTGCCTGCGAGAAGTGAAACAATTAAAGAAGATACAGTTGTGCCTGCGAGAAGTGAAACAATCATAGTAGTGCGGTTGCAGGGCCTTGGAAATATGACGAGGTGGTTGACCGAGGAATCGTAATTGGAGAGGAATTGTTACTTCTGCTTTAAGAAATTCCTGTAGGACTTATTAATGTCAACGACTACATAGTGACCATCAAAAAAGAGACAATAGTAGAAACCTTTGTACCTGTGACGTATGGAATCCGTCAGACGACTACATCCGATAATTTTAACGGCAAATTCGACATCATAGAAGTTGCTGGCCAGTCTCTAAATCAGGTAGAAAGAAGGAAATTAAGGGAATTTCTTCGGCAGTATCGTAACATCGTCAGAAAAGACGGGAAGAACTACCGTTGTCAAACGTAAAATTGATATGTTAATTCTGAGACAACTCGTCAAACAGGTGGAAAATTAGCACTGGATAGGAGAGAGGAACCTGAAAGGATTGTTCAGGAAATGAAAGACGGAAATACGAGGTTCTGCGTGGACTACCGTTTGTTGAACAAATGTTAGCAAGAAAGATAATTATTCTCTGCCTCCGATCGACGACACTTTGGATACATTGGCTTGAAGTAAATTGAAGTAAAAGCTGCCCAATTGATTTTAAATCCCAAGAAGTGCCAGCAATTTCAAAGTAAAGCCAATTATCTGGGTTATATATATATTATATATATATATATATATATATATATATATATATATATATATATATATATATATATATGACCCAGATAATTGGCTTTACTTTGAAATTGCTGGCACTTCTTAAATATTGGGAAAATCTGCAAGAAAAACTCTAATGTGTATCAATTGTTTCGCCGAACGTTTTCGCCAAAGAGAATTAATTTGGCTTCTTGAGGGCTGAAAGAGAATAAATTATAATTAGCTACCATATATTATCTAATAAAAAACATTTACCTTACCGTAAATTTTAGAAATGTATAGTTAAGATGTTAAAAAACTTAGCTAGTAAAAACATAGTGGTGTTTTTTTGTTACTATGTGCAAAAAAGTTTTTTTGTTAACGTTGGAAATGTATGGTAGCTTTGAACTTAAAACGCAAAGGTTTACCCAAGGTTAATCGAAAAACCCAATGTAACTACATTTAAAGGAAGTAATTCTTTGAATTGTCGGCAATAACTAAATTTTTGATTGTTATAAAGTTTGAATGTGAGGTTCTGTTTTATTAGAACGCAAGCGCTGACAAT
Source organism: Diabrotica balteata (assembly GCA_918026665.1). Taxonomy (NCBI): domain Eukaryota; kingdom Metazoa; phylum Arthropoda; class Insecta; order Coleoptera; family Chrysomelidae; genus Diabrotica; species Diabrotica balteata. The sequence goes on from OU898279.1 coordinate 73,449,848, forward strand.
TACAAGTAGTTATTTTGAATATTTATGTCGTTAAGGTTCATTGGTAAAACCGATGAAGTTAGATCCCAGTCTGGGGAGATATTAGTTTAAAATTTTCTTAATTGAAATTCTTTTTTAATTAGTATATTGTTCATGTATTATTATAATAATATCTTATTGAGATGTATCTAAGAAAAGCAAGGGAATATTTTTTTTTAGTTAATGAAAATTATTATTAAAGTAGGTTAGTTGTTAATAGATATATCAGTCAAGTTAGTTATCTGTGATGTTGTATTGTTCTTGGTATCTGATTTAATTAAGAAGTGGTATATGTCGCTTAGATTCTTAATGTCACTCTTAACATTGATGGAAAAATCGTTAAGGAAAATATAAGACATTTCAATGAACTCTCTTTTAGATTTATTGTTCTCACGGTGGAGAATTGTAGTGTTCACTACATGTGAATAATGTGAATAGATGTGAATAAATCTAAAAGAGAGTTCATTGAAATTTCTTATATTTTCCTTAACGATTTTTCCATCAATGTTAAGAGTGACATTAAAAATCTAAGCGATATATACCACTTCTTACTTAAATCAGATACCAAGAACAATACAACATCACAGATAACTAACTTGACTGATATATCTATTAACAACTAACCTACTTTAATAATAATTTTCAATAACTAAAAAAGATAACATTCCCTTGCTTTTCTTAGATACATCTCAATAAGATATTATAATAATACATGAACAATATACTAATTAAAAAAGAATTTAAATTAAGAAAATTCTAAACTAATATCTCCCCAGACTGGGATCTAACTTCATCGGTTTTACCAATGAACCTTAACGACATAAATATTCAAAATAACTACTTGTAATTGTCAGCGCTTGCGTTCTAATAAAACAGAACCTCACATTCAAACTTTATAACAATCAAAAATTTAGTTATTGCCGACAATTCAAAGAATTACTTTCTTTAAATGTAGTTACATTGGGTTTTTCGATTAACCTTGGGTAAACCTTTGCGTTTTAAGTTCAAAGCTACCATACATTTCCAACGTTAACAAAAAAACTTTTTTGCACATAGTAACAAAAAAAACACCACTATGTTGTTACTAGCTAAGTTTTTTAACATCTTAACTCGACATTTCTAAAATTTACGGTAAGGTAAATGTTTTTTATTAGATAATATATGGTAGCTAATTATAATTTATTCTCTTTCAGCCCTGAAGAAGCCAAATTAATTCTCTTTGGCGAAAACGTTCGGCGAAACAATTGATACACATTAGAGTTTTTCTTGCAGATTTCTCCAATATTTAAGAGTTTACTATATAAATATATATATATATATATATATATATATATATATTATATATATATATATATATATATATATATATATATATATATATATACCGGTATTTAGGTGGCCCGCCCTTCCGGTAGGGATCTATGGACTGAACGACTCCAAGAATACGATTTCAAGATTGAGCATTGGGCCGGAGTCACAGAAATGCTGATTCCCTTTCTAGAAGGTCGTGCCTAGCAGACCGTTCTCACTGCAACAAAACAGAATCAAAGAAAGCAGAAGTGTTAAAAACAACGGTGGCCAACGACGAGTGGACGCCTACTAAGAAAACTCCAAAAAGAAAACGCCTTTCTTCGAAAATGGAAAGAAGAAAACTGAACTGTTTTTACAAATCTAATTTATTGACTTTATTTATTATAAAATGTTTACAAGTTTATTTACATAGATTTATTTTTAATCTATCAGTTTTTACAAACAATAACCGTGTTTTTTGACAATATTAAAAATATTTGTCCAACTAATGTCTAATGTCATGTTAAAAACAAATATGTTACAGCTTAGGCTAATGTCACATTTATCCTAACAAAACCGTCGGTTTATTAACAAAAAATATTAAGCCTATGGTCAGTAGTTAAGAGGTATTGGGCCCAGTGGGACTCTTTTATCAAGAAAGACAACTTGCTTAAACAATTACTTAAGATGATGGTTCGGGGAAGAGAACACCGTTGGTGATTCCAAAGAGCAGAATAGCCGAAGTCCTTCGCCAGTTACACGACAGTCCTTCAGGAGGACATTTCGGTGTAAACAATCCTTCAGAGAAGTCGAGAACGGTTTTATTGGTTGAATAGTTCCGATGACATAAAGACTGGTGTAAGAATTGTACACTTCCCGTCATATAAAACTGGTACACTTTTTTTTCCCAATGTAAACCTGTGTTCAGATTGGACACAATGGTTCATGAATCAATTCGTTGTTGCCGTCATAGATAACGGAATTTCAGTAAATTTAAATAAAACGTAAAACGTAAAAAATAACGTTCAAAAATGTATAAAGTTTTTAGATAGGTATTATTTTTATTATTAACAACAAAAAACCGTATCTAATAAATTTAATAACCAGAAAGAGGATTGAGTTAATATCCAAAATGTTGAACGATATTTAAAGTTAGGGTATTAGCACAGGGAACATTGGAATGCATCTACTGTAATTTTATACTTCAATTACGTACAGAACACAAACTGTTAACTGTATGTTATGTCAATAAGTTTCGTAACAGGCAAACTATCTAAATTAATTTATTATTTATTACATGAACGATAAATGTGAAAAACTAACATTATACTTTATCCTACGTAGATTATAAACTATAAAATATCCGGGGTGAAAAATGCTTTTCAAAACGTGACAGTATTACATTATCCTCTCATAACTGAAAAATGTTGGTTTAGTATCTACAGATATTAGTGCGTGAAAATTTCTCGAACATATCCGAACAATTAGATATAACAATTAAACGTAAAAAATATTGCTTGCCATCAGTCAGACTTGACAAGTTTGTCAAAGTGAATTTTTAAAGATGCCACGTCAGTTAAGTCAGTTTGATTAAACGAGAATAATTTCAAAAATATGGTTGGTCTATTCGACAACTGGCTCAAGAGTTAAATAGAAGCAAAACCACAATCCACAACATTAAAAAAAGATGGGAAAACGAGCAGACTTTGGATAGAAGGAGAGGAAGTGGGAGACCAGTTCTTACTACAGCCCAGCAAGATGAAACATTAATATATTAATCATGTTTCACTAATTGATATATTTAAATTCTTTTGAAAAAACTTATGTTGCATGAGACTGGCTGAATGACAATTGTCCAAGCCAAAAAGAAAAAAAAAAGATAAAACATTAACTAATTATTTAAGAGCGTATCCCTTCCATACGGCAAGGCAAGCAAAAGTTAATACAAACTTTAATGATTCTATAACTACAGCATTAAGGAGAATTAGAAGGACAGATTTTAAAAATTGTGCAGCCGTCCGAAAATACAAATTTAGCGAGGAACATAAACAAAGTAGACTCATATTTGCTTTAAATTACGTTTTAAATGATCCAGTCAATTTTTGGGACCGTGTAATTTTTACTGAAGAAAAAGTATTCCAGTCTCATTATGATGGCCATATTAGGGTTTATAGACCACCTCGAAATAGGTTTAACGAAAACTATATTTTATCAAGTGATAAGTCCGGACGGTTCCCTATAAATGTTTGGGCTTGGATTTATAGAGGAGGTTTAGAAATGTGTTGGAGAATTGAAGGACGATTCAATACTGAAACCTATTAACATATTTTAGATAATGTGATGTTGCCATCAATTAGGGAAATTTTCCCCAACAATAATTTTATTTTTCAGCGTGATAACTGTTCAATCCACACAGCCCACCGTGTACGGAATTACCTTTTGGAAAATAGCATTGAAGCTTTTCCATGGCCCCCTAAAAGTCCAGATATTAATCCAGTAGAGAACTTTGGGGACTTATGATCAACAAAATACAAAAATTAAATGTAGTTCCCCAAAACAGAGATCATTTATGGACCATCATTGAAGAAACCTGGGAAAGCTTGACCGAAGATAATAATTTGTCACTAAATTTAATAAACTTTGTTCCCAGAAGATTACAAGAAGTGATTAATAATAGAGCTATGACAAAATATTAACTTTTCGAATTGTAATACATATATTTAAATCCCATACTTGTTTACTGTAAAAACTATTCATTTTTTATTAGTTTCAAATTAAATTTTAAGTTTTTCCAGTGGGTTTTATTTACTGTAGTATTCCACAACTCAATACAGTCACAGAATAATAAACAATCAGAATGCCCACTCTCCATGGAAAATTAAGTACGCGCATCTCGTTCGCGCAGACGTTCCGCTATGTTTTAGAGGGAACCAGTGTTGTTTATGTGGTGTGCATAGAAAAATTAACACAGTTTATTTGACTTGCGGCAATCATAGACATACTATACAATTATATTAACATTGTTAAATATAATAACATAAATAATAATATAATTAAACATAAATATAAACAATTACATAACCTCACAAATCATATGTCTGTGTTATGTGTTTCCTTCTATAACATGGCGCGCGTGCTGAAAAATTTCAATGGCGGCATCTGAGAGTGATCATTCTGATTGTTTATTATTCTGTGATACAGTTTTGTGCTACACTTTACGAGAAACAAATCACACCTGTCGATTTGAAATTAAACATAAATTTAAAGTCATGTCTAGATTTATTATCTATCATTATTTTTGAATTGAAATATTTTCATTTATTATAATAAAACACGAATCAATGTATGGGTACTGAGATAATGGCAAATTTCAAAATTAATAGAATTTTTTAAGATGTATGTTTAAAAAAATGTATAAATATAAATGTGACTAACTGATCGAGAATGCTCGATATTGTTTTAGTTTTTAGTATATTAAAAACTTGCGACCTGTCACACAGCCCTGCTTTTTAGAATGACACATGTGACAAGCTCAACTTACACAACTTGAAAAACACGATTTTCGGTTATAAGAGTTGTACCAGTTTTTTGACGGGAACGGTACTACCTGTGCTACGAGTGATGGACCTTACCTAGAAGAAAGGCTAATAAGATAAAAAAACAATGGTGCAAGTCCATTTGAAAGAATAGCTTTGGACATTGCTGGGCCATTTCCAGAAAGTAAAAATGGAAGTAAGTACATGTGGGTTGTAATTGATTACTTCACAAAATGGGTAGAGATCTACGCGATTCCAACAAAAAGGCCCCACTATTGTAGATTTCTTAATCAAAGAGTACATCAACCGTTTTTGAGCACCTGTGTAGATCCATAGTGACCAAGGAACAAACTTCAAGAGCGATCTATTCCAGGGAATATGTGATTGACTAGTCATGAAGAACACAAGAACTACAGCCTATTACCCGCAATCGGATGGAATGGTAGAGCGAATATATAAGACAGTCGGCAAGTATTTGATAAAAATGGTATCCATTTACCAACGAGACTGGGACCAGTATCTTCCGTAACGAATTGTGAAGAAAAATGGACAATATACATGAGTTCGTTCATTGTCATCTTCAGATCGCTAGCGATAGAATCAAGAAACGGTACGATACCCAAGTCGAAAAAGGATATTTTAGGAAGACTGACAAAGTCTGGCTCTATAATCCAAAGAAGCGAAAGGGTTATTCTCCCAAGTTGCAGCAGTTCTGGGAAGGTCCGTTACTAATTAGGGAGAAGGTTAATGATTTCATCTGCCGAATAAGTAAGACTCCGAGGGGAAAGCCGATGATAGTACACCATAACCGGCTGGCGCCCTTCGCCAGCCGGTTATGGTGGTTAGAAGTGGAAGTAAACCAAGTCCAAGACGTACCTGAGCTCACGTTTGAGGAATTCATGGGGGCATATGGAGGTACCGGTAAAGCAAGACATTGTGTTACCTCTGAAGAAAAGCATGATCTACTAGCACTCCCAGATGACTACTCACTGGCCCATACCATTCCGGCCAGTATTAAATACGCACAAGGGTTGTTTGATTAATTTGCAGAACTTCAATGCCAACTGTCAGCTCCCGGAAAAACTTTGAAACTCCAAGATGCGTCACGTTACCCTTTCTATTTGGTAACAAAAGACATTGCCCATGACCAACCCTCCTACCAAGATGTATGGGAAGCGGTATGTTTTACTATAATAATTAATAGTATAAAATAGTAGGGATAATTAAACTGCAGAAAATATAAAAAATTAAAGTTATTCAATTTTAGTATTTCAATAGAGATTTATGTTTTGTTCAGATCTAGTTTATTTTGGGTTGCTTACTGTTAATAATAGCTTGTTACTGAGATTCTTCTGGCCAATTCATCATCTCTTTTATTTCCATGTATTCCCCGATAGCCTGGAAACTATCATTCTCCATGATTGCGTCTGGCTAGCATTAAGGTAGTCAACACATCTCCTGATTCCAAGTAAGCTTCGAGTCTAATATTACCCAAATGTACCTTACTTCACTCACCAGATTTCGACTTGTGTCATTCAGGACTAGAAGATCTACTCCCTTTTCTGATAATTTTCATGATTTTGGATATCTGGGGGTTTAGGTTAAATCCTACACTTGTCCCTACACAAGTCCATTCTGTAACTACAGTCAGAGCCTGTTCTATTATATATAACATTCTATTTTTGGGTTATGTAATGTCCCAGCCCAGGACATAATGACTGTATGGGTACAGATTGCTTCGTCTGAAGGGATTAGAAGAAACCATGAAGGTTGGACTGTATATTTGCGCTGGTTATGAACTTTTTGTTGAAATAAACTTGAATAAATTAATTAAAATTCTGACAGAATGAAAAAACGTGTTTGTCAACTTAAAAGGAACAATTTATTCTGACATTTCCATTGTGCCAATTTTGCACTAGTTGGCGTGTAATTTGAAGTCTAAACATGCCCCCACCTTGAAAGGGGTAACTTTCAAAACAATTTACATTATAACAAAAAAGAAATACATACATAAGGTGAAATATATACATAAGCTAAAATAGAGTTCACTTAAAAATGTATTTTCACATTATTTGTCCGTTTCAACCGGAAGAGGACATAAATTTGACACTGCCCTCCGAAGAACACTATTGGAAGTCTGCACTGACACAACCCTAGTAACGCCGTCATTTCCAGGGTGAAGATCTCGTACTCGACCAAGAAGCCATTTCTTGGGTGGTAGCTGCCTGTCTTTGATGAGAACTAAGGTATTTATCTTGATATTTGAACGATTCACCTTTCACTTCGGTATCTGCTGAAGTTCTGAAATTTATTCTAAAGACCACCGTTTCCAGAAATGTTGCTGAAGGAACTCGAGCCTTTCGTATAACTGTAGACGAGTTTCCCTTTCCTTGGATATGTTGACTTCAGAAATTGAGTTGATTGGTCGGCCAATTAAGAAGTGAGAAGGTGTTCAAGCGGATTCAAGTCGGAAGGATCATTGGAAAGAGGAGAAAGAGGTCTAGAATTTAGTATTCCTTCTATTTGAACAAGAATTGTTTGAAAATCTTCATAAGTCAGTAAAGAATTGGAGAAAACTCTTTTCATATGTGATTTCATTGATTTGACCCCTGACTCCCAAATACCACCGAAGTGAGGAGTATAACATGGAATGAATTTCCAAGAAATTTGGTTATGATTGCATTCATCCTTAATTTTATCTTTATTTAATTTTAAAATTTACTTAATGCGTTGAGTTCATTGAATGGACCAGTAAAATTTGATCCATTATCTGACATCAGCTGAGTGGGTTTACCCCTGCGAGAAATGAAACGTTTTAAGGCTGATAAAAAAGTTTGAGTTGAAAGATCTGATACAAGTTCCAAGTGTAGTGACGGGAATTTCGGGTCATCTTTAAGATTCGGGTCACCGGTTCCGGTTCACTTAAGAGAACCGGATCACTTTGTCGGGTCACGGGTCAGTCGGGTCAGTACAGATCACATGCATACCAAATCTATAATTTTAGCGGTATGTGGTCGGTGGATAATCGAGTGTAAGAGCATTATGTTATTATCTAGTTGTTATTCAATCTTACAAGTAAATGTTACGGCAACCAAAAATTTACTTTGATCTATTAAATTTTACCTAATTAAACTTAAAATTTAAGTTTTTTAAGCTAATTATATATCATTAACTAAATGTTCTTTGAGCATGCTAATTTAAGCATACCTATCTAAGGTCGCTTTAATGTACAAAGTACAAAAGATCTTGTAGGTCTTTTACTAAATTATTATTATTATGCAACATAACAATACACCATGCCATAAAATATTTCTGGGAATATCATAAATGTTACTTTCTCTTTGAACGAATACCATTGTCAGCAAAAATACAAGAAATACAAAAAAATATAATAACCAAAATAATTACGTGGAATGCCAACAAATATACAGTAAAACCTCCGTTAACTGAAATAATTGGGGGGAAGGGCGTTTCGGATAACAAGAATTTCGTTTAAAAATAACATTATTTTTTTAGCATTTTTAACATTTAGTATTCTTGGTTAAAATATTGGTATTAAAAAAATATTATGCGGTGCTTTCGTAATGTTTTCTAATACGTAAATACAGAATAAAGTATTAAAATTAAGGAAAATGAAGAAGTTTAACATGATTTTTTAAAGAAATCTTCTATCTTCTTTTACGTTATCGTTTGACAACGATGTTTTGCGGCTATATATCTCTATCGTTAATTTGCAGAACGTCGTGAGTTTGCCTCATTTCATCGTTCGACTAAACGTAAAGCAATCTGAAAAGGACAAAACTTTATACAATGGCAACAAAAATTAAGAACCTACTCGTGTCCCTAACTAATTAGCCCTACTGTATAAAATTCTTTTCCTTAAGGCATTGAAATCTCATCGGCGGTCTCATGCTATCTGTTGTCTGTTGGGTCGTCATCTTCGTCGTCTGATACGCTCAGGTTGTCTGGATGAAGAACCATATCAATGATGACCTGGTCGATGAATTCATTTTCTAAGTCATCGGCTGCTAACCACTCACGTATCTCTTCTTAACGTAAATTTTTTATTAAAGGTTTAATTTTTTCTGTCGTTTCTTTACCAGTTTTTTCTTCAGGATCGTCAATCAAAATCCTATCAAAAAGTTAGTTCCAGCATTTTTCCAAAGTTGAAGATTTGATCTTGGCCCAGAACTCAGCACACCGATAAACAACATGTTTCATTGTTGAACAATTGAGGATTTCAGGAACACTTTTGCATTTATTCGTCCCCTGTAATAACAAATGTCTTAAGAATGCTCCTCTATAATGTCTCTCGAATGTCTCTATTACTCCCTGGTCTAATAGCTGAATTAAGCTCGTGACATTCGGTGGCAAAATCTGACAATTATCACTATTGCATAGATTTTGAGGGTGGTTGGCGCAAAAGCAACAATGCTTTTATGGGAAGGTTTTTTTTTTATTTTAAAAAGGATTTTACACTTGGGACGAATTCATTTTCGAACCATTCTGAAAATAAAGTGGTCGACATCCATGAGCATTTTTGGCTTCTATAAAAAACTGGAAGTGCTTTTTCTCAAATATCTTTTAGAGCTCTTGGTTGTTTTGATTTCCCAACACACATAGGCATCAATCGGTAAGTGAAATTAATGGAATTGTTTACATTTTGCGATAATTTATTACTTTTTATTGACGAAATTATTTAAACTGTCAGCCGTTTCGGTTAAACGATGTTTCGGTTAAAGGAGGTTTTACTGTATACATATTTTTGTCGATAATTTATATTATAAGTATAGTTTTTAATTATTATTTTACACCTTATAATTAATTATCAGTAAAATAAATAATATTTTGCTCTCCCAATATCCTCGACCTGACAACGGACCATATGTGCACGATTCAAGTTCCTTTCAAACGAGCAAAACCACAAAATTCTGAAAAAGATTCGGATCTGTTTATAAGAACTTGGGATTTAGTGTTGAGCTGACTCCTCGCTTTCGCTTAGAACTACATCATTCCGCGCGTCATATGTGTTTGTTACTGACCCGTGATCGCTTAGATTTAATTTTGAGATTCGGGTCAGTTGGATCTTTCTGAAGATTCGGCTCATTGAATCGGGTCAGTTCTGATTTGCACATCACTATCCAAGTGTAAGGCCTTGGTGCTGAGGCATACAAATAAGCATACATATCCCTTATAAGTCTTGCAGCCACGTCCTCGCCTGTCTTTAAGAAGAAAAGGACCGGCATAGTCGACCCTAGTAATAGCGAAAGGAAATTAAGGCTGTACACGGTCTGCAGGAAGATCACCCATTATTGGACTAATAGAAGAAGGTTTCAAGTCCTTGAAACAAGTTACACAGTTACGAACAACAGCCTTGGCAGTGTTTGTACCATGAATTGGCCAAATTTTTCCCTCATGAGGTATAACAATTGCTGAGGACCACAATGTAATGATCGAATGTGAATGTCCTTAAAGAGAAGTTTGGTAACATGATGACTGAAAGGAAGTAGAACAGGATGTCTTTTATCCTGACTAAACAATGAATTTTCTAAGTCTACCTTCTACACGAAGAAGACCATCATTATCGATGAAAGGATGTAAAGAAATTATGTTGGACTTCGTATGGAAAATTCCCTTTGATGACAGTGTTTGAATTTCAAGCTTAAAGGCTTGATTTTGTACTACTTTAACTTTAAACTTTAAAACTTTAAAATTTGCAATTCTTCAAACGAGAGAGGAACAAACTGTCTAAGTGAATGATTCGGGCATTTTACATTATGAATGAATCTAAAGCAATATGCTAAACTACGCTGCAAAATTGGATTGGAAAAACGCTCAAAAGCAAGTAATTCTATAGTAGGTGATATTTTCATTCATGGACGTATAAACATAGATGGACACAGCAATAAGATACCTTTAACACACAATGTTTTGAAGCTTTGATAGAATGTGATGCTTCCGCAATGAGTATAAGCGTGCTTGAATTTTTACTCGCGGGTAATTATTCAGATTTTAAAAATTGGAAGTAGTAATAATGTATAAAAACACGTTCAAAGAATTTAAAAAAAAAACGAGAGTTTAACTATTAACAAATCACGTCTTTATAGAAAAATTAAAATACAATTTTATTTGCTTTAAAATTAATACAATTAAATATAGTTGAATTCAAGTTAATTTTTTAATAGTATCAAAATAATGCTACAATAAAAAATCTTTATGTTTTCTCCTTAATTTGCTACCCAAATAGTTCGATCGTCAATATTATTTGGAAACCTACATAGAAAAATAAATAAGTTTTATTCATTTCACTAATTTATTTGTATCCATGAGAAATATTAAAATTAAAAAGGTACTAAACAGATCTTTTTTAATCAGATGATGTCTACTTACAATTTATAAATGTCTATCATATCTTATTCAATACATTAATGAACATGAATAAACCCAATGGTACGCCTATTAAAATGTAAACAAACACGCTTCCTCATTTCCTCATCTTAAATAATGTAAATTGTATGTACTTACAAATGAAATGAGAGATTGGGATGTAAATATTTCGTTTATTTTATTTCACTTTTCACAAATATCACTCAAAATACAGCCAAAATATCGAAAAATAACTTTTTCCTCATTTACTGTTAAAAGTAAACAAACATGGAACAGCATTTGAAGTTTGACGTAGATCCATAAGACAGAGAAATGTAAACAACCGTTGCCATTAGTTTTCAGTGCTTCTACATATAAAATAATTGATTATTATACGCTATTATTAAATGATAATGCACACTATGTGCACACATGATATTTTGATTACAATTAAATATATTAATATAACCAATAAATTATTATTTTGGTTTGATAGCACATGTAGAGTATAAAATACGGAGTAATATTTTCAGCGACTCGCGAATAAGAAATTTTAAAACAAAACGTGACAACAGTTGAAGGTGCTCAGATTGTGACTTATTCAAATAATTTTGACTTCACAATTTTATGTAAATAACTGAGTCCATCTGTGTTTATACGTCCATGTTTTCATTGTTATGGATTCTATCTTTAACTCAGGTAGATCTTTATTGCATTGAACAGGTTGAATTGGTGTGTCAAAGGGATCGACAGAAAGAAAACTGGGACCTTCCCACCACAAGCTAGAAGAATGTAGAAGTGAAGGTTTCAAGGCCTCTAGTGAGTAAGTCTGCAGGATTTTGCCTTGTACCAACATGAAACCACTTGCTGGAATTGGTATTGGAGACAATTTCTGACACTCTGTTTGCAACAAATGTTTTAAGAACGTTTGGTGGTGTATTGATTCATTCAAGAACTATAGTGGAATCTGACCAGAAAAACATATGATATTTAATAGTCAATGAATCAATAACCTCGGCGGCTAACCTAGAAAGAATAAGAGCTCCACAAAGTTCTAGTCGACGAAGACTTACTTTCTTAAGAGGTGCAACTATGCTTTTTGCACAAAGAAGATTGACACAAACAACTCCAGAAGAATTAACACTACGAACATATATACAAGCTCCATAAGCTTATTCTGTAGAATCAGAAAATCCGTGCAACTCAAGCCTAATTGCGTCTCGGCATTTGAAATTGCGGACTATTTTAAGTTCATTTAGAAAAGAAAGTTGGCGTCTGAATGATGACCATTCAGTATAAATGCTAATTGGTACTGAATGATCCTAATACAACTGCTCCAACCACAATTTTTGAATTAATATTTTTACCTTTATTACACAAGGTGCAAGAAGACCCAAAGGATCGTAGATTTGTGCAATTGAAGAAAGGATTGAACGTTTAGTTACTAAATTAGATGGGGATTTATTTATATGTTACATGAGGGTATCTGACTCTTAACACCATAGAATACCTAATGTTTTCGTTATCTCTCCAATGCGAAGAATGTTAGAATCAGTAGAAGGGAAAGAAGAAGAATTAATACTATCGATGATGTTAGGATTATTAGAAACCCATTTATGAAGTGGAAAACAACCACGATCAAGAATGGTAGTAAATTCAGAGCATAAACGTGAAAGATCCGAAGAAGAATCAGATCCTGTTAGAAAATCATCTACATAGAAATCTGAAGATATTATCTTCGATGTTTCAGGAAACTCTGTGGCAGATTCTATTGAAAGTTGTAGAAGACATTTAGTAGAAAGAAATGAAGCAGCTGCAGTACCATATGTAACTCTATTTAGCTGATATTTACATAAATCTTCTGATTGATCGAATCGCTATAAGATCGGTTGAAGGTTTCGCTGTTCAGGAGCAATGAGAACTTGTCGGTACATTTTGACTATGTCCGCAGAAACTACAAATGATTGCTGCCTGAAGCGAAGAAGTATTGAAAATAAGTCGCTTTGTACATTAGGGCCAACCATTTGAATATTATTTAATGATAATCCAGTAGAAGTGGAAGATCCGTCAAAGACGACACGAAGCTTAGTAGTCAAACTATCTTCCCTTAGAACTGCATGGTGTGGAAGAAAGTAAGATATACTTGAAGAAGAAATTAAAGGAGATTTTGACATGTGCCCTAAATCTATATACTCTTTAATAAAATTTGCATAAGCTGATTTAAGAGAGGAATTGTTTTGAAACCTTTCTATGCTATAAAACCGTTTAGAAGCAGATTGACTGGAGTCACCTAATTTGTTCGGAGATTCTTTAAGAGGAATTGAAACTATGAATCTGCCATTGGAACTTTTTTGAATGTTGAGATGAAGTGCTGTTCACAGAACTGTTCTTCCTCTGACAATATATGCCTTGAAGTAGAACACTAAAAATTACAATTAATATTATTTGTATGAGAAATTGGCAATGGACCTGAAATAATCCAGCCAAATTTAGTTTTTTGAAGAACTGGCATATTTTGCCCTAAACGAATTTGACCAAATAGGAGAAGATCCCAAAACACATCAGAACCAATTAAGAGATCAATCTTAGAAGGTTTAAAGAAATTTGGGTCTACCAGACGTACATTTTGAGGTATATTGAATAAGTTGGTATCTAAAGGAAAACTTGGAATTGAGTTACATATTTCTTCTACTACCAAACAAGAGATTGAGAGATTGAAATTAGAATGAGTTGCTTGAATAGAGACAGAACATTTAGAACTTATACGTGAAGGTACCTGACTGATACCAGAAACAGCAATATTCACATGTTCTGTTTTTATACCCAACTTATTGCACAGTTCATCAGAAATAAAGTTTGATTGTGAACTAGAGTCTAAAATAGCCTTACACGAATGATAACGGTCATGAGCATCACTAATAAGAAGAGTAACTGTTGACAGCAATACCTGAGTATCAGAAAAACAAGAAGAAAGAGTGATGGAAGCATTTGGAGGCTCCGTAATGTTCTGAGAAGAAGAATCATGCTGTGGATTTGAAGGTCCACTTGAATCATGTGAAGAACCAGAAAACTCATTATGAAGTAGTGTATGATGCTTCATACCACATTTTTGACATTTTCCGTATTTACAGTTTTTATTTATATGCCCCAGATGTAAACAGTTCAAACATAATTTATGACTTTTTGCCTCATCGGTTCTTTGTTTTACAGATAAATTAAGAAACTCTGGACAATTTGAAACGTTGTGTGAATTTTGACAGAATTAACATACATCTACTAGGTTTTAAAGTGGCCTGAGAATTTAGGCAACTCTACTGTAGGTAATTTAATGTTGCTATGGTTACCATTATTTGAACAATTTTGACTTGAATTATTAGACATTTTAGATGATTTATTAATGACAAATTTTGATATAAGCACTTTTGCTAATGCTACAGCAGAATAAAAACTATTTTCAAACTCTTTCCTTGAATTAATATCATCTTCACACACAGAATCTTCCAGACAATCGATTTCTCCTTGAATATTTTCAAACGTTTCTATTAAATTATTTATTTTAAAAAGACGTATTTCTATCTCCGATACTGGAAGATTCTGCTCGTCCAGAACTTTTATTTTATCTAAATAGTTATTAAAATTTGTTAAATTTGTTTTGATTACTGACCGTTTCCTACGTAGCATTTCAATGTCTGACATTTTATTAGTTTCAAGTTAAATATTAGGAATAATAAATTATATTGAAGGAAAAGCAAAGAAAATTATAAAATAGAAAAGTTAAAAAAAGATATTACTTCGTATGACTTCGTAATACTTCGTATTTTAACAGCACTAGACCGATACCTTCTTAGAGGGGTATATTAAATTGCATTTACCGCAGCACTGAAGAAAGTAGGTGTTACTGTTAGGAACTGGAATGGGACGATCCAAACGAGTTGAGCAGGTAAATGTTGATTTCCGTTATGAAGAGAACTGTTGAATATTTTAATGGACCAACAATACTTGCTTTCTCGATGTATGAACGCCAAATTTAGGTTGATTACTTGAAATTATGAATTATATTTTTCTTGTCATTAACCAAATCCTGTGAAGAAGAACCAAACCATTACTTGAAATTATGAATTATATTTATCTTGTTCACAACCAAATCCGGCTCGAAGGACCAAACTATGAAGGGATTAGAAGAAACCATGAAGGTTGGAGTGTATATTTGCGGTGGTTATGAACTTCTTGTTGAAATAAACTTGAATAAATTAATTAAAATTCTGACAGAATGAAAAAACGTGTTTGTCAACTTGAAAGGAACAATTTATTCTGACATTTACAATGTGCCAATTTTGCACTAGTTGGCGTGTAATTTGAAGTCCAAACATCGTCTATACTTTTTAGACGAATCGCCCTTGTGATTGCTGTATAAGAGATTGTCGTTTGTCCTTCTATATCGAGAACTACACCTTGCATCACCTTTGATATATCGGACTTTCAACCAATATATTGTCTCTAACGTGGTCGTCGAGCCCTTAATATGTATATACATATAATATGTATATTGAGTCTTTAGTACAAATAACATAATACTGTTCGGACTCCTGTTCGGTCATTATTCCATACCTAATGATCTAGAATCTTAGAACACTAGCACACAATAGGCTCGAATATTCCGTTGCTCAGTACTGGTAGATTATGGGCGGAGTCGTGAATGCAAAACAAAATTAACCTAGGTCTATAGAGATCTAACCTACAAAATATAAATACTGAACTTCTACTTATATAATTATATACAAATTTAAATATTGAAGAGTTCCGTCCAACAGTCTGAAATCTTACTAAGATAAGCGAGGCTAATCTATCAATACTAAAAGATCTCTAATCGGTAATAATATATAAATTACTAAAAGGAGTTATATGTACAATATAACTGGAGACTAAAAACTTAGCTAGCAACTTTACCAAGAAACAGACTCTTATTGATCTACATAAATAGTTTGATATTAATCGATTTCTTATACAAAAAAAACTAGATTTAAAGGCCTATAAGAGGAAAGTGGAAAACGAAATACCTTTCTTTCTAAACAAAAAAAATATATCATGTAGCACAACAAAAGGGTGTTATAGGTAGTATACATTGAAAGATGAATATTAAATTAATAAAAAAAAATAAAGGGGTAAAAAATAGGGAATAGTCAAATTCGGGTAATGTCAAATATCCTAACGGGAAAATACAACAAACAATGTTTCGAAGAATATTAAGGATGAAAGGTTATTCACTAATGGTGTACTATTTCAAACTCATAACGGAAAAGAAAATTCAGAGCATATATATATATATATATATATATATATATATATATATATATATATATATTATATATATATATATATATATATATATTATATATATATATAATATAGCAAATGAAATGAAAGTCGTCAACTACTTCATTGATTTAATTGAATACGTTTCGCTTTTTGTTTTCAAAAGCATCATCAGTTCACTACAAATAAAATAAAAAGATTTAAATATAATTAAATAACCAAAAGGGTTCATACTTACAAAAACAATTTGTAGGTTTTTTTAAAGATGTTAAAAACACTCTACGATAACTTAACATTAAAAACTTAAAAAACTAAACGATAGAATCGAAACAAAAAACACACAAGAAAAAACTGAAAGAGCACTATTGTGTATTTAATTTTTACCGATGGCTTCATCTCAATGTGGGTGTAAGGTCTTTCGAAGATCCAACACAATAATCTCTTGGATTGTTTTCTATCGGTTGTAGGCTGTCATATTTGCACATGTGGCTTGTGTCGTACATATGTTTCTTTGAAAAGCAGTGAGGTACTATTATTAAACAAGTTAGTAAACAGAACGGAGACAGCCCTATTTTTCAAAAAGGAATATTTTTTTTTCTTTTTTTTTCCTCCACCTTTGTCTTTAAAAAACAAACAAACAAACAAACAAAAATTTAAAAATAGGGAAAGAAGAAGGGGAATGAAGTTACTATCTTGTGTTTTTTTTTAATTATTTGTTGTGTATGATGAGAGAGTGATATATCTGGCTCAAGTTGTCGATGTCAAGTCTAGTTTGTTTGTTTGTTTTTTAAAGACAAGTTATCGTAGTGTTTTTAACATATTTAAAAAAAACCTACAAATTGTTTTTGTAAGTATGAACCCTTTTGGTTATTTACTTATATTTTAAATCTTTTTATTTTTATTTGTAGTGAACTGATGATGCTTTTGAAAACAAAAAGCGAAACGTATTCAATTAAATCAATGAAGTAGTTGACGAATTTCATTTGCCTATTATTGACCGATACAACCTCTGCTATTCAACTATTGAATATATTTTTTTATATTATATATTTATATATATATATATATATATTATATATATAAAGTAAGAAGAGTGTCTTGGGATTGACAAGACTAGTCCCAGTGTACACCGAGACTATAAACGGGACCTAAAGACACCTATCATTCTGGCAAGTCGACAGACGGGGTTTCGCGATCGTTACTCATAATCTTCCTTCGTGCCTTGTCTGCAATAGGGAGTCGTTGTTTAATTTGCATTTGTTACACGATTGGAACTAGTATTGTGTAATATGGGAATCCTTAATTGTAGAAAAATCGTATTATAACACGGGGTATTTATAATCCTTGGTACTATATTCAAACAGTAAACAAAGATATCTATAAGAGGAACCATATAGAATACAACATATATACCTAATATCATATTAGTGTGTTCACACACATAATCGTGCCAGTGCTCCCACTTTTCACTAATTAAAAACTGATTTGCGCCTCCTAGACCAAAATACATAGATATGAACATATGGTAGCTCTACCATATTGTAACATACGTAAACATTACCAAAAAACATAAGTGAACTTTCGCTCCTCCCTCTGATACTCACAATATAGTTACTAAGTATTTCCAACTAATTCTTTGATAAGTACCGGGGTGTACAAAAACTACATTATTCCTTCTGACTTATTTAAAGTCAATAAAACAATAACCAAAAACATACAAAAACATATCCAGAAATCGAACCTCTACAGATCTCGTATCTATGTTACACGTTATCTCAAAAAAATCTACCAACAGGTAATGGTAAAATAGCAACAAAACAAAAAAAGCCATGATAACTGGTATATACGATAACGCCGGCTACAGAGTCTTTCATCTGAGACTAACATCGCATTTCAAAACACATAAACACAATGAACGGCTACAGAGTCGTTCATCTGATACTTATATCACATCCTAAACAAACACAAACACTATGGATGACTAGAGAGTCTTTTATCTGAGATCACACCCTAAAAGCACATATATCGCAAGATAGAGAACTACAGAGTACTCACATATCGTTTCTAATATAACTACCTCCGAAAGTTGAGAGCCAATGTAGAACAATAAAACTCACAACTTCCTTTGGGAGCCGATTGTGAGGCCTCGTTTAGCTCAGTCTCTCGGATGTGAGAACGTCTTATCTTAAAAGTAAATATGAAAAATGAGTTTGGTTAGGACAAATAAACCAAGATAGTAACTAATGATATTTCTTGTACATAAAAAATATAAAATTTTAATATTAAATTAAAATCAAACAAAACAAATCTTGCCTATATATAGCTTTACATAAAAAGATTTTTAAATGATACTTATGGCTTCAGATGTTGTCTTCAATTAGCTGAAAATAATTGCAGAATTTGGTGGTTAGTTGCTGATTTAGCTGAATCTAGATACTTTTATTTTTGTATCTTCAGGTGGTAATTGAGTTCTTAATATAGTAGCTGCAGTTAATATTACATGGTCGACCATGTACTGTAGAATTTTTCACACAAAAAGGTGGACAAACATTAGGCAAAAAAAACTAGAAAAATTAACCTTGCGTTAGCAGCTGCATGTGTTTAAAATATTTCCTTGCCATTTGAAGATTGAAAATAATTACAATATTAAATATAAAATAGCAAATTAGCAAGGATAAAATGAACATAATAATTACTAAACAATTTAGTTAAATTATATTAAAGATACTAACTGCATATGGTTTGAAAAGAAGCACGTGGTTAAGCTTGGATATGTATATATAAAAAATGAAATTATAAAAGACAGATATAAAAAAATGATCAACTTAAAAAGTAAGTACTTATCCCAGGAAAAGATTTAATATGTAAATGAACAGCAACTTCCTCTTGTATTTTGACTTGCAACTGAGATTACAAAAGGCAAAGAGTAGTCAGCCGACAAATATACTTGTTAGACTGAAGTGTGGCATAGAAATTTATATACACATTTGGAATTTTATTTACGGAACATAGGATTTTTAATACAATTTTTATATAAAGTGCACACATTTATTTGTCAACGTACAGGATAAACAATAAAACAATACTAAATCTGACAAAACTCCATGCAAAACAGAACATTTCTGGTGATATTTGTCGCCAAGTGACGTTACACGTTCAAAAGAGATAGGCTGATCGCGTGCGCGTGGGTTTGTCTTTAGTTCATAGTATCATGAATTTAACTAATAGAATGCAATAAGATATAAAAATCAAATAGAGTAGCGTGGCGAAAGGGCCTAGTTATGTGTCTTCTATCCTATTAGTCCAATCGTGACGTACAGTACCTCAAATGATAGCATATAACCAATAAAATACTACGACGTATAAATCAAATACAGCACCACGTCTAAAGAACCTTAGGTATATATCTTTGCTCCTATATATGCTGTGTCAAAAGAGCCTTAGTTACGCATCTCCGGTCCTATAGGTCTAATCATGATATAAAGAGCTTAAAATGATAGGATTTGACGGAGATAATACGATGGTGGAGACAAATTAAACATGGCGGCATGTAATAACACCGTAAACTGGCAGCAATAAAACGTATTCACCCACAGAGGTGTATGGCATATTACTTTGATAATATTATTATTATTTGTTATTATGACAGGATTTAGCGAATAGTATACGATTACGTCATACATCTCTTTACATACCTCTACTTTTAGTTAACTACTGTACATATGATAAACTCGAAAAAGTCCAACGTTCACTGTTAGACATATGCCTCCCGTTAACTACTCACATTTACTGCTCCTTGACGCTGTGACGTGAATGGGATAGGATTTAACAAACAGAATGACAGAAAACTAAAGAAGACAGTGTATCATACGTGGAATGCATCGTAGAACGTGAAATATTGGCGTAAAATTGTATGTAATATAATGTAACGGTATGACAGTATGACAAATCTTTTGGTTTCGCACGGGAGCACGCCTATGTAGCTTTACAAAGGGAGTCATGCATAACCTTTAAGTTGATCGTAATACATAACTGCAACAACGCGAATGTTGACGACTTGCGTTAGTATACACAGTGCATTCGGTACGTTTTTTAAACATGATTAGAAAATTGTTGACTGGAGGCTATTACAGAAGTTTTTAAAATTTTAGCGTATCACCGCCTTTTCTGTAAATGGCGTGAATATTGTTATCCATTTAATTTTTTCCACAATTTGTTAAATAATTCCTGCTGGTATTTGGTCTAATGGTTTCAAATACCAGAAGCTGCGAACATAATTCATGCGGCACAAAACAGAGAAACCTATCGTATGATGGTCGCCAACCTTCGGTAGAAGACGGCACATAAAGAAGAAGATTTGGTCTAAGCCTACTTCTTTTCTCCATTCAAGGTATTTCATAGGTAATTCTACTTCCTCTGTATGGTGCCTTGTATATCTGTTTTGGTAATTTTCGGCTATTTCATCTCTTATAACAAAAAGCAGTTGTTTCGGATACCTTTATCGCATTTCTTTTTTTATGGATGAATATGCTGCCATTTTCATCGTCTACTATTTCATATGGAGCTACCCGATCAAGAATTCCAAATCAAGAAAACACAAATAACACTTCGCATTATATTATATAACTAATAGTCGGAAAATGAAGAGCCAGAGTTAGATAGCAAAGAAGCCAAAATCCTAATGACAAACACACATATAATCGACTAGTCGGACAATTAAGATCAGCGCTACATGATGCACGCAATGCCACATTTGAACACTACATTAGTACATTGTCTAAAGATCATTCAGTATGGATAGCAACAAAAACCCTTAAAGAGACCTGAAGAACACAACTCACCAATTAAAAAACATAACGTTGGTTGAGGAAGATCAGACCAGGAAAAAAGTCAACATTTTCAGAATACTTAGCTAGTATTTTTAAAATATACCAACCAGATAATAATAATCAGCAATAGAACACTGAAAACTTTTGTTTTTAACTGTCCGCCCGTGAATGACTTGCCATTTTTTAAATATCACTTCATATTGCACTTTTTTATTGTATTTTTCTCATTTTTCAAGATAATTCTTGTAGGAATATATTTATTTATAACATACGGTCTTATGGTCTCACGACAAGTATTACGGCTTCATTATACAACCTAAATATATCTTGTACCGCACTGCTAATTGAGAATTATGTTTGTAATGCGATAAGAGGACTGTATATACGAGACACCAGTGACTCATGCCACACATAAAAGTTCAACAGGAAATTCTATTTCTACATTTCTATAAAAAAATAGATTACTTGTTTTGTGTAATAATTTAGTTTAGGTCGAACAAGAGTTGCAGTAAAAAATTTTTCTGAAATAGAATATAAATCATATTTCGAATGCTTTGTGAAAGATAACCAATTTATAATATTCCCGACAACGTAAAAACACATTTCTTTTGGAATATGGGTCGATGAATTCAAATCATAGTTCAAGAAACGAATTTATGTGCAGATGTTCAACTACAAAAAATTTCAGACTGAAATTAGCGAAGGCGTTTGCAAATAAAGAAATGTTGAAACCCTGATGACTAATTACACCCAGAAAATATCATCTCAGGCAAAGCGATGTAGATAATAAAAAGAGAAGGAAGTGTACCAGAGGTTACAAAATTTTAAGAATAAGCGTGACTAGTAGAAAGGCCGACAGACAAATTTAATAAAGTTAAAACATACTGTGAACAATGTGATGGCAAAACTGCAATATGTCTAGTGTGCTTCAATGAAGCTCATTAAAAAGCAATTTTACTTATACAGAAACTATTATTGAGTAAAAACGTGTTGTGCCTCAAGTGCCCTTATAGTATTGGAAAACGTAAATTGATGGTTTCTAGTAGTATGTTTTTATTGTTAATTACGTATGTTAAATTAAGTTATAGTATTTGTAAAAAAAATGGATGTAAATAATATTATGTGTTCGACATCTAAAAAAGCTAGACGTAAACATAAACCTAGATTGACCACTGCTGAATTACAATCATTTTTAGAAGCATCTGGTGAGGATGATGTAGATTAAATGAATCGTGGAAGTGACACTGACGAAATATTTGCACAAAGTCGTTTAGAAAAATCGAGGATTGCGTTTTGGAAATAGACAACACAAACAGAATATAAGACTTTTCTCGGGCTTATATTTCAAATGGGGACAATTAAGATGAACCGTCTAAATGACTACTGGAAAAGTATGGGTAACTTCTATAATAGTATTGACTTTACTAGACAATTACTGATAGCCCATATTAAGAAATAACCGAATAGACAATCCCCACTTGTCAAAGAAACTAAAAAAAACGTAAAGTGGTCAGTATTTACAGTCCTGAAGAAATATGTGGGACCATTTCAATTTCCAATTCGGAAACCGTTCTCAAAATACAAACGTATTTTCGTGTTTTGCCGAAAAACTCTTAATTATTTTGCAGTAATTTATACATGTTAATAGCTTCGTTTGTACATAATGACATTTAATATAACTTTATTCATATATTATAGATCTTAATTCAAAATCGTTTCATTTTTTAGATCTTAGTATTAATAAACAATGAAAATATGATTGTAAGAATTAAATGCTATCTTAGTTCTTATTGGTTAAATAAGGTTCTGTTTTTGTCTCTTTGTTTTCTTATAAGCCATGAAAATTGCAAATTACAAAATACTTGAACATACAAGTATTGGACAAGTATTTGGACAAGTACAAAGTAATTTGCT
Organism: Diabrotica balteata; assembly: GCA_918026665.1. Lineage (NCBI taxonomy): Eukaryota > Metazoa > Arthropoda > Insecta > Coleoptera > Chrysomelidae > Diabrotica > Diabrotica balteata. Next base: position 73,473,114 of record OU898279.1, read on the forward strand.
TAATATTTAGCACACCTTAAAAACCCATTAATTGCCATAATTTGAAGTAGCTATATTATCTGCCGTTGGGCAAAAAAGTGGCAAAAAAACGTTTTTACAAGCAAAATTTTTTTTTGTATCTTTTAAGATTGAAAAAAAAAAAGAACAAAGCATAATAAACTGTACCGAGGTTCTGTGAAATACTTTCTTGTTGCATGGTAAAGTTAAATATTATTTTTTATGTATATAAAAATATAATATTAATTACATTTTTAATTAACTAATATTTATTGTTTATTTTACAAATTATCTAAAATGTGTATACAGATTTTGTACAAAAAAACGTTTTTGAGAAGGATTTCCGGAATGGAAATCAAAATGTCAAACATAAGTTTATTAAAAATGTGACTCTTATCACAATTACAACCAATAATTGAGGCGTAATCCCATAAAAACATAATATTTACCTCAAACTATTCACCGATAGATTGGATTAAAGAGGTTGTAAATTGAAATTTATGTAAAATATTCCCCTACACAATTCTCTGGGAAAAATATCTACGTTAAATAAATATACCTTACATCTAAACACAGAAAAAACCAGTTGACCGCAACTTGTTTGCAGGTAGTATCAATGTCCTACTTTGAACTTGACAGAAAAAGGGATCGATATTTATGTATCTAGATATTATTTTAAGTATTAATATCGGCAACATCTATTGGCTTTAAAATGATAGCAAATACAGTGATTTTAAATGATCGATGTTAAAACGTAGGTTTGATGTAAAAAATTAAATATATAAAAAAAATCAGAATATTGAAAAACCGACAACGGTGCTAAGCCAACAGAGGTGCACTAAACGAACATACACGACTTATATATAGAAAAGAATATATTTTCTTGGTGAGGCTAAAGTACTGCAACGTGACAGGAGTTTAAAATGATGGCGGGATGTATATATATATATATATATATATATATATATATATATATATATATATATATATATATATATTATAAGGATCACTTAGACGAGTGGTAGGTTCTTATATCGGTCTAAAGGTGGAGAAATAAAAGATAAAGTTGATAGGCTACTTTATCTATTTTGAAGACGTTTCGCTTTCGTATTCTGAAAGCATCATCAGTTCATCTAAAAAGTACAATATGAGAACCACACAATCATGGAAACGATGATATAAATGTTACCTTAAAAAGACATGTAGCAGTCAAAGATATTTACAAGTTTGTGAATAAAACTCAAGTAAATGGACATTATACGGCGATATTGTATAAACAATCAATAAACTAACAACATATAGCAACTTATAAAAAATTAGCACAGCAACTGACCATGTGGTCTAAAGTAAATGAAATATTTTATTTAATCTTAAGTAGTGAAAAAGAACCAAGAAAATCATAGATTTACTTCCAACTATTTGATAATTATTAAGCTTTGATTTTAACTTTAGGTAGCATTATTAAAGTGATGTTAATAAAAAATTATTTTAAAAAGTAGTGTAAATGAAGTTAGCGATCAAAGCCTTACAGCTGCTGCTGGAAAAATGGCGTTAAATGAAACAGACCGAAATAAACAGCGAAAAGACAGCCAACCTTGAGGTCAAAAATTTTTTGACAGAGCAACAAGGTAGAGGTCATCCAAACTCATTTAAACTTTTAAATAGACCGCCCAATTATTTGGGGTGGTACCCATATAATAAATTATATAAACTAAATTATATAAACTAAATATCTTACACTAATATACTACTATTTTACATCCGTAATTATATTTAAATTAAATATCTCAAATAAAATATGTCAAATATGTAAAAATGTCAAATAAAACAGTGTATGTTTGGTTGCCTATGCACATGGCTCAATTAAATATGTTTATAATTAAAAAAAAACTTTTAACATTTATTAATATGCTAAATTCTTAAAAATACCCCCATATAATTATTTTTTTAATAATATTCGCTAGTATATGACTTATAAATTATTTCTTTAACCACTATTTAAGTAAGTTTATTAGTTAAACATCATAATATTACTATGCTAATTTCTTGTATATCTAATTATTCCAATATATATAAAAGAGCTTTGAGGTTTATTGGGATATGCAGCGGTTGCATGCATAACCGCTGCATATCCCAATAAACCTCAAAGCTCCGTTTTCTAACGTTGTCAGCAAAGACTTCTTCTTCTGTTCTTTATATATATATATATATATATATATATATAATACGGTCTGAATAAAGGACTTATAAATATTTAGTAAATAGAAACTTGATTGAAGGGTTGAATGAAAATTTGAGCATCAACTATTTTTAAAATCAAAATAGTAACATGAACGAAAAAGTTAATAGAATAGAATAAAATCAACAGAAATTGAAATAAAATAATTGTTTAAAGAAGAATAACAAACATGTGACGTTTATATTTAAACAAAAAGAATATATTTTCTTATTAAAATTATAAAATATTAATATATCATTAATAAATTATAAGTATATAAATCACTTCGAAGAATATCTCTGAAACAAAAATTACTCGATGAATTTCGGTATTCATTAAACTAAAAATAAATTGGGTACTGTTATAAGGTAACCAATAAAATGGTATGGTATAAGGTTTTTAGAGGGAAACGCTCTGGGAAATTATACATTACTCAACGGATTCTAGTATCCGTCCTGAAATATGGGGAGAATTAATAAAATTAAATTAAACGGGCATTTGCAGACTTTGGTGCTGTACATGGATAATACCAAAGGATCGATTGAAGCCATGTTGGCATGCGCCCAGTAGCCCATAGTTCACGGTTAAACCACGACAGCGTTCTTCGAAGACGTCAGTCCTATGTACCATGGACCCCCGACACCATACCCTGCAGACAACCTACCATTTAAGTAAGATCCACTTATACGAATGTACATCTGCACCAAAGCTCAGACCCACAATAAAAAAAAAACAAAAAACAAGGAGGTAATGTATCTGACATACTCAGATAAATATTGTTGAAGTAGAAGTCTGTACCAGAAATTCTACTTCGGAATTACAAAGACTTCCTTTGCAAGACAGCATACTACACACACAGTATAAAGTCTAAGTAATAATTAAAGTCAAATCAGGTAAATATATATAATAAAAGTTAAATAAGCATTCAGGTATGAACTATATAAAACAGAGATCACATCTCAAATAAATGAATAGCTTTAATCAACTAAAAGGCAGATATCGAGCACAGTTTATTTATTAAATCTTGCCCTAGTACTTTCGCTCCTAGAGCATCTTCAGGGACGTTTTAGATTTGGCATATCCAACAATAAATGAAGAATGTCATAAACATTAAAAATCATACATTAACACAACACAAGGACAAAAAGTTTAAAAATTAAAAAAAATGACGAAGCTACATATCGGTTGGCCTCAGGAGAGAGTATGGCTCCTCATTCAAGGAATTGATGGAATTAATGATAAACAAAGGCAAAAATAAATACTAACTGTACTATGTAAAATAATACAAAGTTATCACAAAAGAGGTGCATTTGTTGCACAAAACTAGTCCTAAGAGACTGAACGTAAGTTAATAATGAAAGATAATAATACACAATAAATGTTACTTCCCCTAAATGTAAACCAGGGATCTACACAAAAGAATACAATACGGCACATAAATATAGTTTACAAAAAATAAAAGATAACAAGTGGGAGTAGGTAAACTTCAATCGAACTTAAAAGCGCCATAATTCTATTCAAGATTTCTAAAAGTAGGGTGTACTAAAAAATGTAAACTAGGGGTAAATGAAAACAGCTCAAACTCTCTATTCCAATATCCCACTTATTAATATTCAGTATGTAGTTGTAGCGGCAACACTGCTCCTAACAATTTATAATATTTTATAGGGTTAACGTTTATTTGCGAAAGTAAGCTCATTTAAATTATTTACTACACTTACTACAATATAATCAGACGAGAAAACCAAGCTAACGAAACAAAGAACCTCTGTTTTATTAATAAATATGCTTATATTGTTAGTCTTAAGGTTGACCTGCACCCCAAAAGACAAACACCACATTCGAAAAATTTGAAAAAAATTGTGAAGGTATATGTGACAACTAGAAACGAGTATTTTGACAAATTTTGAGCAAACTTCATGTTTTCGTTTTCGAACAAACTCAAAAAAAAAACTAAGTGCCCTAAGAAATACTTATGAATTTTTTGAAAATTTTTGAATGTAAAGTTTTGTCACAATGGGAAAAAGTAATATGTTTCGGCTTTATAATAAAGCTACCGGTAAGAAACCGGAAAAAATTTTAATAAACTGTAAAAGTGGAAGATATTTGCAATAAAACGTTGAGTATTATTTCCTAAACATATAAAAAATTTCGTTAAACAAGAATTATATCTTGAACTGCCGCCATCAAATTTTGTCGTAGGGAGATGGCTCCATCTGAAACGTGATTAATATTTATCATCGATAGATTGCATTACTTTCGGCCTCGAAACGCTTCAAACGAATCGTCATACCAACAGGGTTGCCATATCTTGAGTTTTTAAAAACCTATTTAGGCGTTAGTTAATTATTTTTGTATTTATAAACAATAGTGTTCCTTGCATAACATATTGGTGGTAATTTTTATATTAGTATTAGTTTTTCTTAAGGAATTCACATTTGTCAACTTGTATGTTAAATCTTGTTTCTCTTAATTTTTCAAAAACTTCTTAAGATTTACCATGTGTTCTTGAAGAGAGGTTGAAAATACAATAAAATCGTCCATGTAGACTAGATATATTTCTCCTGTAAGTCCTTTTAGTAAAATTCTCCTTTATTCTCCATAATGGCCATTTTCAACATTAAATGTAGTATTCTAGATATTTTCTTCCTTCCTCCATTTCAATTTGATGGAATTCGCTGGTTACATCTAGGGTGGAAAAGTATTGGCAGCGTCCTAGTTTCTCTAGAATGTCTGTTATATTTGGAATTGGAAATAGGTCATCGATGGTTTTCTCGTTCACCTTCCTGTAGTCGACAACTATTCGCCATTTAATTTTTCCTGGGGCATCTGGTTTCTTTGGAATGTACATTGGGTATGATCAGGGCGATTGACTCGGTCTGATGATTCTTTAATCAATCATCCTTATGGATTTGTGAATACCGATTTGACTTGGTGTAAACCGGAACTTCATCTCTGGTTTATATGGTGTTTTATTTGGTTAGTAAATGTTAACGGACTGTCTGAATGATGAAATATGCATGATGTAAATTTCCTGCCCTGAGATTCTTCTTCTGTATTAAAATGATCGGTTCTAAGGAAAGGGTCGACATATTCCTAAAATCGAGATTTGCTTTCAGAAGCCTTAAGATTAAGGCCATTAAATGTCTTGTTGAAATTTGAAAAGATAAAATTTTAAGTTTATATCCGAATTAAATTCGGGAAAAATTGGAATTTCTACACAATAATCTTTGAATGATTCTGAAAAATTGATAACAAGTGGTTCATATTTAATATTATTTTTGTAGAATTTATTGGCTATATCAGGATTAAGGAAAGATTTAGTGGCTCCTGTATCAATAAGAAGTGTAAGAGGAGGTTTTTGAATTTTAATGTAAGTAATCTTTCTTTTATCAACATTGAAATGCAATTGTACGTTCCTTCTTTTTCTTTTTGAAATCTTTGAAAATTTTACGTCCTCATATTCTTAGATTTTTTGTTCATAGTAAGAGTAATCTGGGTATCTGTCTATATACCTTCATCATAATTGCGTTTGTTGTTCGATATTAAAGAGCGCTTCTACGGTGAATCGGGGCTGCCTGTTTGTTGAAAGTGTAAGTTTCTTTGAGATTGGAGTCTATTGCCGGTTTGCGTGTTAATACGCTTGTAGGTGTTGGCTTATATGATTGAGACGGATCTAGTTTATGAAAAGTGGATTGATTAGTTGTAGAATTTTGTGCATATTGAGTGATTTGTTGATTTTGTTGGAGTCTAGTGGGTTGAAATATCCCTCTTGGACTATTGTGGAATGGCTGTTGTTGCAAAGCATTTGATTTGGCTCAAGGAATGGCTGTGGCCATTGGGCTTGAACACCTCAGGCTGCCATCGTGAATACTTATAAGATTTTTTGAGATATCTAATATTATTTTTTTTTCTGAATATATTGGATAACAAGCGCGAGATTTGGTGGTCTCATGGATCGAATTGTTGATCCTAGGGGTGTTCTTAGACCTGCCAAAAAAACATGATTAGAGCTTGTTGAAAAAATTCTTTTTTACTTCTTTTAACTTCCTCATGTTCTGTGTGCAATTCGATGTGATTTGAAGTAGTATTTAAAAGACTCATGACTTTTTCATGGAATTGATTAGGATTTTCGTTTGGAGCTTGATGAAAAATGACTAAATCTCTAGTTAATGAGTTTTCGTTACGTTGGTCTGCAAAATTTTAAACAAAAATATAATTTCATTGACGGCCAGTATCTACAGCCGTATACAGAAATAATTTTTATGGCTCTTCCTTTAATTTTGTTTATAATTCCTCGTGTAAGCATATTATTTTGATAAGAAATGGTTTAAAAGCATGGAAATAACATCAATAAAATTGTGATTCATTTGGATTGTCGTCGTACTGATACAATAGAAAAATTTGAATTATCAATAAACCAACACTATCGTTTCAAAACAAAATTTGATTGACTTATAGGTTAAAATGTCAGTTGGTAGTTCAGATTTGTTTTGTTTCGATGGTGGCACTAGGAGTTTAAATCTAAACTAACAAAGCTTTAAATTATCTTGCTTATTAAATATATCCTTAAAATTACTGTTACCAATATTATTAAATTACATTAACATCTAATATTGTTAGTATTATTAATTAAACGTATCGTTTTAAGAACAAAATACTATGGAAAGGCCAAGTGGTAGTTCAGATTTCTTTTCTAGGCGGCGCTAGAAGCTATCTTATTTAATCCAGCTATTTTATATAATTTTAATTAATTTTCTTTTATTTTATTATTATTTATTATATATAATAATTTATTATATATAATAAATTTTATATAATTATTTTGGTAAAACGTTGACGTTTGTTAAACGTCATTTTATTTTTAAAATAAATGTACATGTAAATCTTACCTTACAATTATAGTAACCCATTATTTTTAGTAATTTTACGAACAATAAATACTGATGAAGTAGTAAAATTACCGAATAAGGATATTTGAATCAATTTGTAGAATGACTTAGCAATAAATCACGTACCGTTTCAATAACAAAATATGATTAAAATGTCAGATGTTGGTAGTTTTCAGATTTCTTTCCTAGGTGGCACAGTTACCCTACCGGACAAACAGTGTTACTTGTCGTCCTAGCCTTTTATATAGATAGATTATTCTTCTTATATTTAAAAAAGTCGCTAACTGTAACTTTATTTCAGCTATTATTATGATGTGGTAGGAATTTTTGTGTTATAGTTTTAATTAAATGTATGTACTTATTGTAGATCCTAGAATAAAAGCACTTACTGAAAATAAATATAGTGAGTTTAAATCATGGTTTGATCAACGACTGGATGATGCCATTGCTGCAGCGGAAGCCCAAGAATCTGCACAACCTAATAAAGAAGGTATATATATCATCTATATTATCCCCGACTGAGTACAATCTTCCGTGGAATTTTTATTTTTAGTATAATTTTGCTTTTTCTCTTTCTCTTCTTCAGGTGCTGTTGCCAAGCTTTTATACAGACTGTACTCAGGTATGCTCGTTTATGGAAGTTCTTTTTTATTTTAAAAAATAATTACTTTTGTTTTAGAAGGCAAAAAGGAAATCGTACAAAAAACTATGGTTTACGCAGCTAATCCATTTTCTGCTGATGAGAAAGCTAGAAAAGAGACTCAAGAGAGGTTAAATAATATACAAGACGAAATGATGCAAACTCAAATTAAGTACCAAAGAGAATTAGAAAGGTAGGAAATCCATTTTGGTAATATCTTCTTTATATATTTTGTGAAATAGGCAGAGTATATTGCAGAATATGTTACAAAAACTTAAAACCAAAAAAAGTGCCAAAGAATAATAATCTAAATAAGTAAATTCATAAACTCTAATTTATTAAATTACCATTTTAATAATAAGAAGGACTGATGTACCCCGTGTTATAAACACACTTTAAGCCTTGCCTGAGTCACAGTCACGGGCTTAAAGGAATCAGTTAGTTCACTCTCGCATTGTAGGTCCCAATATTGCATCGACTCCTGGATAGTAAATTTTGAATGCGTAATAGACTAAGAGAAAAATTTGAACTGTTATAATATTTAAGGTATTCCATCAGTTTCAAAGAATATTCCAAATTTGTAATAAAATAATTATTATCGAATTTCTTCGAAAAGTTTGAATTTCATAAATAGTAAAATTATGCACCTACCTACTATACACACTTCTAAAGTTTGAAAAAATATGTGGTAATGGATTTGGATAATGGAACAAGAATTCCTAACTATCCCCATGACGAATTTGCACGAAATAGTGGCCAAAGCTTGTGATGTTTCTGTCAACACGGTGAAACGTACTGTTCAAGAATCATATAAAAAATTTCCTGGTGAACGCTTTAAATCACATCAAAAAACTATTAACAAACCTTCAACTTCCAAACGGTCCGTTAATGAGTTTGAAGCAATCCACAAAAGAAGACTTATAATTAAAAGTATTGAAGCATTGGAATTGTGGGTTCATACCTGAAGATACCTTGGACAGCAAGGAAAACTAATGAGGTCAACAAAGGTAGAGCACTGCTAAAGACTGTTAAACATCTAAAAATGTTTTATCTGGGACATATAGTAAGGGGAAGTCGATATAAAATATTACAACTAATCCTTAAAGGCAAAATAGAGGGCCGTAGAGGTGTAGGAGGAAAACAAGTTTCTTGGTTAAGAAACCTTCTTGAATGGACTTAAATGGATATCAAATGCAGGACAATTATTCCATATTGCAGAAAATCGAGAAGCCTTCGCAATGGTGATTGCCAACGTCGGATAATTCTGATATGGCACGCGAAGAAGAATGAAAAGAATTTTTGAAGAAGTAAAGAATGGAGAAGGAGTAAACTTTAGTGATAAAATACACTCGTGTAGAAAATTAGTTAAAAAATAAGATTTTAATGGAGAAAAACTGTAAAAGTTTTAATGGAGAAATACGATATAAAATCAAAACGGATTGAATATTTACAATATTACAAAGACGAGGGACTGTTAAATTTGGATTAGGGCTTGTTTTAAATAAGAGAGCTTAGCGGGTCTACTTGCATAATCACAAAGGCCTATTGATCTGGTACAAGGGTATTAATTACTGAAGTTTAAGATCATTTTTGACAAACTCTTAATATATCAAGCTTTCTATGTCAACATAATAAAATTTTCTACAAGTTTAAAAACCTCGATTTTTCCTTACATATCGAAACGTAGAACTAATTATATATATATATATATATATATATATATATATTATATATATATATTATATAATTATATATATATTATATATATATATATATATATATACTTCTAGCGGTTAATGTGGGCTCCGTACTAAAACGGTATTATACTAACTCCAGGAGAATATACGCCGTGTATATTATTATCTGAGTAGCGCTTTATGTAGACTCCGACCAACACGTCGGATCAAGTGGACTCCGTAACTGGATAAAACATTTTTGGGATCCGTATACAGCTTTTAGCGTACACAACTAAGCTCCTGCGATGTTGCCAGTAGTTGTATTAGTCGTAGATTTTCAAATTTTAGAGCAGGTACATTTTAGAACTTAAAATTTATTTAAATATCCACCAGGTTAGTCATCGAAGAATTCCAAGAATATTTGGCTACTGTTTTTAAATATATTATAATATAAATTGTTAATATAATTTTATTTTATTTTTATGTTTAATAAGCACTTTGATAATTTAAATTACTTGCTCTAATTATTTTCAAACTTTAGTATCCATTATAAACTTATTAATGCTAATATATAGCATTATTTTATAGCATTCTAATATTTTAGCTATGGATTAAATCCGAATAGCTTTTTGATATTACTTTACTTTCTCGGAGACATTATATTGTAACACAAGGATCTTATTATATTACCAAAACCTTCCTTTCATATTTTATTCACTTATAAGGGGCAGCACTAACATCAGTAAGATAATAAGGCGTACCTATAGTTCTGGGCAGCTTAATAGAAAACTTGAATGTAGCAATTTTATTGGTTTCGGGACTGCTAACTGAATTGGGGAAGCAGGATATCAGCATTAAGTTAATGCATATAGGAATTGTTGCTTGACGGTTGAAATATCAAATACCAGAAGGTACGACGGTAGCAGTCTGAGAAAGCAAAGCAAAACAACTTAACTATTATTAGACAATATCATATTTCCTAATAAACTAATATTCACTTTATAACGAGACAAGAAGATATCGAAACAGTATGTACATACCAACGGGTTTCCTATGTCGGCATCCAGCAAAATTGTTGTAATATTGATACGGGAAACAAAAACCTTGAGAGAGAAATTGGCCCCAAGAAACTCTGCCTTAATAAACAGTCGAATAAAATACAGATTCTCGATTTAAATAGTCAAAAAATTAAAGAACAATTTATTAAAATAGAAACAGCGCCGATTTACGATGTAATCCATTAACGGCCCAAGGTACAAAGCAGCTCCTAGTTATGCTGATGATTACATCTATAAATATGTAAACGACATACTGAACAAAGTCCAGAGAGCACGAAAAAAGTTTCAAGTAAAATCAACGAAGTGAAAACCAAATACCAGCGCATAAACATAAGAGACCGTCAGTAAATCTAGATACAACGTTAAAGTCAACAATTTCAATTTCGAAAGTATGGAAGACGTTAAATATCTTAGAACAATAATCGCAGTTGGTAATACTACCACTGAAGGAGTTTAGAGCATAATACAAGCTTTAGACCTATTTTTATGTACGGATGCGAATCATTACAATGACTAAAACAAATAAAAAAAGACTTCAAATATTGATAGATAATTGATAGGGAATAAGCACATCTATAGATAAGAATGAACAGATCATACAAGGTGGATAGCAAGGATTTCGGATTGGAGCCCAATAGGAAGGAGAAAAAGAGGTAGACCCCGAAGATCATGGAGGGATGAAGTGGACGAGGCCATGGAAAAACGAGACCTTAGAGATGGAGAATGGCAGAACAGAGAGGACTGGAGACGTTGGCTGAAAGAAGGAAGGCGGCGACAGCTGTAAAAATCCTTATATAGATAGATAGATAGATAAGAATGAATAACATATCTTAGATAAATAAGCGGAACAAAAGAAACTGTGTATAAACTTGAAATTTCAGAAATAATAATTAAATGAATTAATGTAAATCGTAGGAAAAGAAATAAGAGGAGCCATAACACAGTGAAAAACTAGAAATCTTATGGAAAAATACAATAAACTATGAGATTTGCTCTTTAGCACCGTGAGAAGATCAAAATACAAATCTGCATACATAATTATATTAAAGAAAAGTTAATAAAAACTTCTGTTCGTCAGCAGCCAGAGAAATTACACATTATAATATATTGAATAATGATTTTAGCGTAAAAAAAACGGTGTTATAGTCAATAACAAGAAAACCAAATAAAAGTTCATTAACAGACAAAAGGTATGATATAGAATGGAGCATTAATGTAACAATAAAACCATATACTTTTGAAAGATTTTAGCTATTTAGATATCGCTGATAACTTCTTGAGGTTCTTCTTCGTCCTGGACTGCATTTGCCTGCTATTTTTCCTTGCATGATATTTTGTAGCAGATGCTTGATGCTTTTTATGATCTCAGTAGTCTTGCTGAGACGTTCAAGTATTGTGGAGTTACGAATCTTCTCCACCCAGGAAACTTTTAAAATTCTTCTATAGCACCACATTTCGAAAGCCTCAAGGCGATTTAGATCGATTTTATTCACAGTCCAGGACTCGACAGCATAAAGTAAGACCTAGAACACGTAGCAGCGAAGTAGGCGGATCCTTAATGCCAATTTTAGGTCTCTGTTACATAACACCTTGGACATCCTTCTAAAAGCAGCTCTAGCCTGCTCTATTCTGGATCTAATTTCGCCGTGATTTTCTGCATTACAATTTAATTGCTGTCCAAGGTAGACGATTTTATCAACTTGCTCAAGTTTGGTATTATTTACATATATAGACGGTTTTATATTCTGTTGTTTACTTATTACAAGTATTTTGGTTTTCCTTATGTTAAGATCCAGACCTGCCTCCCTACAACTCTCAACGACACTATCAAGTAGTGTTTGCAGATCTTCTTGACTATGGAGTACTGTATCGTCCGCATATCGCAAATTATTGATGACTTTGCCGTTCACAAGTATTCCTTCTTGTTTTTCAGAAAGTGCTTTTCTGAAAATTCTTTCGGAGTAAACAAAGTAAAAAGTAGGGGTGACAAGAGGCATCCCTGCCGTACTCCTCTTTTAATATTGAGAGCTTGTGATTCCACACCATCTACTAAAACTGATGTTGTTTGATTCCAATATAAATTTGCAATTATTCGAACATCTCTGCCGTCCAAGCCAATGTCTTTTAGAGCTTCGATCAATATAGAGTGCTTAACACGATCAAATGCCTTTTGAAAGTCAATAAAACAACAGTATATGTCTACAGATATATCACGACATCTTTAAGCAAGTACGTTCATTCCAAACAGTGCCTCTCTCGTTCCAAATCCGTTACGGAAACCAAGCTGAGTGTCATCCAGGTATTCCTCACATTTATTGTAGATATGACCATGTATTACCTTCAGAACAATTTTCAATAAGTGGTTTAATAAACTGATGGTTCTATAATCAGCACAGGTTTTTGCTGTTGTCTTCTTAGGTAGAGCTATAAACAGTGAGTTAGACCAACCATTAGGTAGTTGTCCGCTGGTATAAATGGTATTGAAAAACGAAGTTATAGCCTCTAAAACATTGCTATCCTTTATAAGCTTATATATTTCAGTTGGAATTTCATCAGGACCAGTCGCTCTGCCATCTTTTGATGATTGTATGGCCTTTATAACCTCACAGCGTGTTATTAGGGGTCCGTCGCAGTTAGTAATATCGGGAGGTGAAGTGCTATCTGCCAAACAAGAGAGTCGTGTCTTGGTTAAGGGGTAGCTGCCCTTTGCGCTATCGCCGATTCTTTTTTGGTTGCTGTATGTCAAGGGGTAAGGTCAGCCTACATATCTGTTGCTAAAATTACTTCGCTGCTGTAACGAGTACCATTTACTGGTATATGAATTTTGTTACGAATTTATCTTATGTGCTAAACTCTAATAAATCTTTTACCGCGATTAAAAAACATGTTTTAACCTTTACGTTTATCTAAATAAATATTTACTATATTGTATACCTAATAGTTGTTTATTATGTTTGTTTTATTATTTGTATCTCTATAGGTATAATTTAGAATATAATATTATTTGTCTTATATACAAAATCATACGATTTGCGTTACATTGATATTTATGTGGCAATTAGCTATACAGTCATTAGTCTTTCCTGTCATATCATATTTTCCTTAATCAACAAACCATAATCAAGCGGTATAGTTTTTGTAATACAATATCCCAATTCGTCTCATAATATTTAGTTTTCAAAACAGCTGTTACGCTAATAATTCGTTCACCTTTGTTAAAGCACTTTGGGTTATGACTACTTTTTCTTGGCTACGCAATTTTAGTTTTTAAATTACAGTATTTATTGATATGTTATTGATAGGTTATGCAAGTGTTGAGGAATAGTTTGGGATTGATATATGAGGTTGTGAAATATTAGGTATTGTTGATAACTGGGTAGTTGTTATATTTTTATCTGTGTATGTAGTTTGAGAAGTTGGGAATAATGTTAAGGGTGATATTTGAGATGGAGTTAATATTGGCATAGTTAATTAAGTAGGTATAGTCGAGGATTGTAAGGAAAAGGACTTCGCTGAAGATGCTGATGTGATCAGGACGTCATGTGTGGAAGAGTATTAAGTACTGTATTTATAGTAGTAGTTGGCACTGTTGTTGTAAAGTTCTGATTTGGATTTGTACAGAATGACCAATTTGCTACAAAATGGTCAGATTTTTTACAATAGTAACACATCTGTTTTCTAAAGATAAGAAAATACGATTAGATGTTTGATCGTGGTTTCTGACAATTGAGGGAGAAATTAATGTAGCTTTCAAAGGAAAGATAAATGTATGTCTTGGAAAGCTCAATATATATCTATATACTGGGTTTGTTGTACCTCTTCGTAAAAAATTAATTGGAGGTAATAAATTGAGGCCTAATTTTTTAAGTTCATATTCTATGAAAGTGTGATAAATACTAGGACAAACATTAGAGATCAGTAATCTTTCATTTGGTGTAATTAAGCGTCGAGCATAAATTATTTGATGATTGATAGTTATTCTTTCGTTGTCAGCCTTCATGACAGTTTTTTCTAATTCTTCACTAGCTAGGTAAATACAAATACGGTGATTTGAAATTCGTGATTAAAAAATGTACATATCTTGGTTCTATAATTTTTCACAGTGCAAGTAGATATTGGAATTTTGGAATTGAATTGATTAACGCTACAGAATATGAAGAAGTTTTATACGATGTCAATAACGTTTGGGGCCTCGACGCCACTGGACTATTAACATCATCCATTTTCGTTGTTTAATGACATCAGGTGATATAAATAATATGAACTTGTTTTGAAGTAAGTATCTAATTAGATTAAAATTCCTTACCGATTTTCTCCATTGTTATTCTCCATTGTTATTTACGGTATCACAACAATTTATTACACTTTTAATATTAACTGGATATAAATAAAAGCACAAAAACTAGGTGCGATTAGACTGGTAATTAAATAAATCTAGCTTCGACGAAGGTTCAAATCGTTGTCTCTTATTATTTTCTTTTCAAATATTCGGAGTTCTTCCTCACTTGCTTTAGTCATTTGCTATTACTCGTATCCATTTATTAAAATAGGTTTGAAATTAGTAGCAATATTTTTTCTCCGAGAAAGTGAAGAATATCTATTTGCTATCCAGATTTAATCCATAGAATAAATATTGGAATGCTATAAAATAATGCTATTAGCACCAAAAAAATTTGCTGATAATCAGTAAAAAACTAAATAAATGTCTTTTAACATGCAAAAAAAGATGATATAGAGTAGAGCATAATGTTACAATAAACCCATATCATTTTAAAACATTGCAGTATTTAGTATATCGTACATAACGTTCTCACATAAGAAATAAAAATGAATATTTAGGTAGCTAACTGATGTATATATTATAACCCTTATAACACTTTTAAATCCAGAAGTCTAATAGGAATCTATAAAATCAGGATTTATAAGAAGATAATTAAATCAGTGCTACTGTGTGGATATGTGACGAGAACACTGTCAAAACAATGTAAGTAAAACTCAAGTAGTAATTAGATCAGGATTGCTAGAAATGTCATCGGAAGTATTTTCCAACTTATATAGGTCCGAGTACTAACCAATACCAAACGAAACTAATGCCAAGGTCAAACACATATACAAAGGTAGCAACGTCTTACAAGAAACTAAATCTCAACGCCAAAGTTGCGCCAAGCTTGCGCTGGCTATATCCAAAGGCTCTCTAATAACTGCATTGTCAAGCTAAATTGGAAGGATCGAGAAAAAAATGCCCTTAGGACGTCCACGAATGAAGGAGGGAAGTAACATATGGTCAGATTTAGGAATAATGAGACTACCTACATCTTATCAACACATCCCTGTTCAATCACATGCTATCCTACCTACAATCAACAACTTATTTGTTAGGGATTATCAAATCAATTACAAGTAATCAAATGAACTAGACTTTAAAAAGTTATCCCAGGAAAGGCACTTCAGAAATAGGGAAATAAATTTTTACGCCATTTACGTGGCTGAGTTTTCAATACTAATGAGGAGACAAAAAAAAGAAAAGGTAATAGAACCTTGTTGCGTTCTGACTATATGATGACGATGACCTTTATATAACATATAGGGAGAAAGAGAGACGAATGTCTATGTTCAATCTAAAACTCGCTGGTTTTTCTCCATTTCGAATTGGGTTTGTATATGTATTACTATAGAAAATAAACGGAAGAGAACTACAATTATGAAATTTTATCTAAAATGTAAAATCAATAAACAAATTATATATACAAAAAGATTATATAAGGTGGCTTTACAAAAGGTAAACGAATGAGAATAAAAGCACAGCTGTTTTTAAAACTTAATATTATTAGACAAATTGTGGAAATCCATTACCGCTTGTCTATAAAATGAATCAGAAGACTATGCTAAAATATGATACGGCAGGAAAAACGGCAATGTAAAGCAAATATGATGATTTGTCACAGCATAAGCAAGAACTACGAACGCGTGTTCGTATGTTCTCTGGCATAAGAATATTGCCTCGTACTGTTATATAGCAATTTGTTGTCACAAGTTTATAGTTTTTCGATTTATGAACTCAGATTTAAATATTTAAACGTCAAATAAAATATAAAAACCTATTTAACCTTATTCCCAGCATTATTCTTAAACACTGACATAACGTCACAAGAAAATAATTTTAAAAAATCATTGCGAAATTCAAAATTTATATTTATACCGGTATCTCAGAAAATAATAATATTTGTATAAAGTACAGTCATATTTTGAGATAAAATCTTCAATTCAGAGCAAAAAACTGAGCACACAAATATTTATTATTTTATGTACTATGTTGTAAAATAAGTATACTCAAAACAAATAAATATTATCTACCAAGTGCTCTACTCCAGTTTAATATCTTCTTCTTCTTCTTCTTCCTTCTTTATAAATAGGCTTAATGCTTGTTTTACTTCGGTTTTGAGCCTCAATTGACGTTGTCTGACCATCTTTTCCTCGGTCGTCCCAATGATCTCCTTCCATTTGGCGATTTGTCTCTTGCTATTCGTACTATTCTATTTTCTGTCATTCTTTTGAAGTGTTGATTCCATTCCGCTTTTTTCTTTTGGTCCACGCGTTTATTTCCTCTAAACCACATCTCGCTCGTATTTCTTCACTTCTTACTCTTTCTCTTAGAGTTTAGTTTGTTATTTTTCGTAAGACTTTCATTTCTGTTGTTTCTAGCAGTCTTTGTGTTTTCGCCGTATCTGCTCTTGTTTCCGCTATGTACGTCATTATCGGTCTTATTGTTGATTTTTATATCCTCAGTTTAATATCAGTTTAATATCAATGCATAAAATATTATAAAAATTTCGTCATAGTTGTAAATTTATATTAGATAAAACCAAATGTAGGGCATATAGTGAAATCTGAATATCTTAGAATAACTATAACGAACGAGAACATTATTGATAAGAAAAAGCCAGGCCCATCGCTAAGAAAGTGAGAAAGCAATTGGCAAAAGCAAAGGGTACTTTGTACTAAAGTAGCCGTACTCTAAAGCATAAGCATGTCATTTTCTACTCTTTTAGTAAGTGATCAATCCGACCGTTACTTGATAAAAATTCATTTTATCTAACAATAAAAGATGCATGCGTTTACACTTTATTGTTTGTAACTGAATAAGTTAAGGACGGGAGAATTGTTTGTCTCAAGTTGGCCATTCAGAATTATGTCTTTATTTTTTAATTTGCTAATTTCCATAGATTCTACTTTTCATAGAATCTAAAGGTAGCTTCAGGGCTTTATTATAAATATACTATTTTAGGAATGAAAATACGTAAATAGAACCTGGAATATGCATGTAACGTAACCTTTGATCTCTGAGATAAACCCAACTCCTGAACAATGGCGCCGATATATGTAGTTAAATGTAATGAGTTGTGACCGATATTACAAACTCATTTATTTTTCACAAAGAGACTCTACAGATTGAACGAAATAGATTCGGAACATAGGGATATAATGTATTTCGGCTCAATTCTGCTGTAGGTGGTTGGCCAATAAAAGATTGTCAAATAATTATATTATAAACCAAAGTTCGCCAAAGCCTAGGGGGTGGTTGCCACCCCATCTCCGGGGAGAAAATTTTTTTTACGTTTTAACTACAGGTTTCGATTAAAAAAGTGATTCTAAACAAAAAATGTGCTATACATTTTTTTTATAAAATGATATTTTTCAAGTTATTCGCGATTGAAAGTAACAACTTTTAGACAAAAAAATCGACGTTTTTAATCGATTTTTCGCGAATAACTCGAAAATACAAATACAATTAATTTTTTAAATGTTTTTGCGATATAATGGGAACCGAAATACGGCCTATCAATGTTTAGCGGTTTTCTTCAAATGCCAAATTTGAAAGATTCAAAGTCAAATATCGGGAAAATCATGCATTTTTGGAAGAAAACTCACAAACCTTTTTTAAAGAGCATAAATAGACCTATCATAAAAGAGACTCTAGCTCAAAAATTGAGTGAGTTATTATGAAAATAATGTTAATACCTCATTTTTTACGAAAAAATCGATGAAAACAACCCCCTAACCACCACCATAATTAAAATCGATCTTTACCCTTCTGCAATTCCCTTTGTACATGTATTGTTAATACGTCCAAGAAGTTTGACCCATTTAAAATGCTAAGTTTTAGAAAAAGTACAGCTTAGAGCGAGAAACGATTTACAATTTCATATTTTTTACCCGTTTTATAATATGCCCGAAAATACTGAATATATGAAAAAAATAAAAATTACCAAATTGTAGCTTTCTTAATGACTAAAATTATCCTTTATTTAGATTTATTTGTACAATGAATATTTGGCGAGATATAGCCGTATAAAGCATCGATTTACGATCAAGCACCATCTTTTTCGAGCCCTTTAAACTCATCCCATTTAAAAACCAAGGGTTCCAAAAAGATTTAATTCACAGATCCTTGTAGCTCTTAAAAACCTTTACAAAATCGTTTTTGTAGAAACACTCTATCGTTAAAAATTAAAGGAAATACGTTAAAAAAACCAGTTAATTTTTTTCCGGAAAATTCCATTTGTATAGTACAGTACATTTCGAAGCATAATAATCTACAAAACCGGTATATTAGCTAGTAGGGCGTTATACATTCGAAATTTTAAGCGTTCTTATTTTGAAATCCCATACCATAGAATAAAACATCTGCTCATATGTCTATGGCTTGGCAATGAAAATATCAGAGCAACAGATTGGGGATGGTATTCCAAAGATGGTTTGTTATTACCCGTACGCATGTACAAACAACCTGCACCCGATGAACGTTTGAAAATTATTTTTTGCCAATGCAAAAAAGGATGCGGCGTTTCATGTGGGTGCAGAAAAGTTGGTTTATACTGTAACGCTACTTGTTCTGGGTGCTCAGGTGAAGGGTGCAATAATAGTCCACCAATAATTGAAGATGATGAGGATGACATAAATCACGATGAAGATGTAATTAATGACGAATAAAATTAATATTATAATTGTTTTACCTGTAAATGTAAATATTTTCAACTATTTATGTAAATGTATAAGAATATATGGTGCCTTTTTCTGTTTATACATTTTTTTAAATTTAATTCTACTTTTTTCAATTAATATCTTATAAATTAGTTTATAAAAACTGCAATGTTGTAAAGGGTGATTTTCAAACGTTGAAAAGTTGCAAAATTTTGGCAAAAAATTGTTTTCACCTATAGCACTCATAATAATTTTTTTTAAGGGTTGAAAATGTATGAATTTGTATTTTAAAGTATAACAAAATCACTATTCAACTAATCCAAACCAAATTTCACTTATCTCAAGATTTGTACTATTGAGTTGAGCTTAATTCCAAATTTTTATGCAAATCGTTCCAAGGTGAAATCATTTTCTTCGCATTACTAATTTTTTTTATATTAATCTCTAATAAGGGTCGCTTTTTAAGGGTTGAAATATGATGGAACTTTATTCAAAAGCAGGAAACTATCATTATTTAATTAATTCAAACCAAATTTTACCCATATTCAGGTTTATTATGTTATTTTATAATTTTTGACAATTAGGGGTATTTTTCACCACTAAAACCCTTCAGCGCACTTCGGTTCGATATAGATTTTGATCCTTGGGCTATCACCTACCTTCTGTTAAAATTTCAACTGGATACATGCAGGACGAAAAAGGACGAGGTTTTAACTTTTTTCGAGATTCATTTCCTGAACTATTATCGCTTCCTTAGACAAACCCGTCTTACGCAAACAACATTGTTGCGAGACAGATAGTTGATCGATATTTTATACAATGTCTATACCCAGGTATGGATTTATTTTTGTCCAAGTTTTATATTGGTCCACTATTTCAAATGCAGTTCATACAGACATGTATTAAATTGTATGTTCCGTTAATTTGGTTCAATCTGTATATTAACTACATTTATTACTAAACAAATCTGATCGAAATATTGTCTAAAAGTAACAGTATGTAAAATTAAAATTTTTAATGAAAAGTAAAAGATTAGCCCTATTTTATAGGGTTTAAAGATCGGCCAAATCGGCCTTTTTAATGCCAACTATCCTAATTATTTCTATAAACATTAGAGAAGGGAATATCCAGAGATAAAGATAGGTACTTTATTTTACTTAACTTTATCAGACATATGCGGTTAACACAAATGTGACGTATTTCTAGTGCAGGAAACACATTGAGGGCCAAACATAGGCAAAGAAGAAAAGAAAACTTAAAATGAGAGGGGACAAAATCAGTCAGCTAAGGACATCTTTCAACGGTGTTGAGCTTGGATCTGCTATCTACGTATATAATGAACAATATTACGGCTTCTGACTAAAGATCTGAGCACAAAAATAATTCTAAAATTTGGATCAAAAATACAACAATGGCTTGTATTGTCCGGGTATGCCTACAAAACAGAAGATTTTTCGTATCATTCAATGGTAAAAATAACAGATGGAAAACGCAGCAGAACGGTCTCCTTTGGGGTAGCGTAATGGTACCTACACTGTATAATATTTACACAACCCATACCAGTAAATACTAGGACTTTTATTATGTAGACGATACATCGATATTGTTGCACAACCAAAAACTTTTGTTGCTGAAGTATAGAAAAATCTAAATCATACTTTAAACACAATAAAAATAGACTATGAATAAATTTTAAGCCAAACCTCAGAAAAAGTCAGATGTCCTGCTTTAATGTCCCTAACAGAGATGCTTTTAAAAATCTAAACATCCAATAGTGTCATGAAATTTTTAAACTCTGGACTTGCAATAAATACCTTGAAGATAGTTTGTATCACACTTTGTCATTCATAGAACATTGTTTAAAACTAAAAGGCAAACTGAGGACCAGAAAAATAATCTCTGCAAACTTGTCAGCTAAAAATGAGAAGCATCCTTTCATCCTTAAAACGTAGACGCTTGCACTCTATGCTTCTGCTACCGAATATACCTTGCAAGTATGGATGACACCAACACAACACGAAGATTTAGCTATAAATTAGACAGCCAAATTCAGCGAATATTAAGACACACACACACACACACACACACACACACACACACACACACACACACACACACACACACACCACACACACACACACACACACACACACACACACACACACACACACACACACCACACACACACACACACACACACACACACACACACACACACCACACACACACACACACACACACACACACACACACACACACACACACACACACACACACACACACACACACCACACACACACACACACACACACACACACACACACACACACACACACACACACACACACACACACACACACACACACACACACACACACACACACACACACACACACACACACACACACACACACACACACACACACACACACACACACACACACACACACACACACACACACACACACACACACCACACACACACACACACACACACACACACACACACACACACACACACACACACACACACACACACACACACACCACACACACGCACACACACGCACACACACGCACACACACGCACACACACGCACACACACGCACACACACGCACACACACGCACACACACGCACACACACGCACACACACGCACACACACGCACACACACGCACACACACGCACACACACGCACACACACGCACACACACACGCACACACACGCACACACACGCACACACACGCACACACACCACACACACCACACACACCCACACACACACACACACACACCACACACACACACACACACACACACACACACACACACCACACACACACACACACACACACACACACACACACACACACACACACACACACACACACACACACACACACACACACACACACACACCACACACACACACACACACACACACACACACACACACACACACACACACACACACACACACACACACACCACACACACACACACACACACACACACACACACACACACACACACACACACACACACACACCACACACACACACACACACACACACACACACACACACACACACACACACACACACACACCACACACACACACACACACACACACCACACACACACACACACACACACACACACACACACACACACACACACACACACACACACACACACACACACACACACACACACACACACACACACACACACACACACACACACACACACACACACACACACACACACACACACACACACACACACACACACACACACACACACCACACACACACACACACACACACACACACACACACACACACACACACACACACACACACACACACACACACACACACACACACACACACACACACACACACACACACACACACACACACACACACACACACACACACACACACACACACACACACACACACACCACACACACACACACACACACACACACACACACACACACACACACACACACACACACACACACACACACACACACACACACACACACACACACACACACACACACACACACACACACACACACACACACACACACACACACACACACACACACACACACACACACACACACACACACACACACACACACACACACACACACACACACACACACACACACACACACACACACACACACACACACACACACACACACACACACACACACACACACACACACACACACACACACACACACACACACACACACACACACACACACACCACACACACACACACACACACACACACACACACACACACACACACACACACACACACACACACACACACACACACACACACACACACACACACACACACACACACACACACACACACACACACACACACACACACACACACACACACACACACACACACACACACACACACACACACACACACACACACCACACACACACACACACACACACACACACACACACACACACACACACACACACACACACACACACACACACACACACACACACACACACACACACACACACACACACACACACACACACACACACACACACCACACACACACACACACACACACACACACACACACACACACACACACACACACACACACACACACACACACACACACACACACACACACACATCCATACATACGTATATCACACAGCTCTACAATATCGTAGCTATCAATTCACCTAATATCCAAGATAAGTAGCTAGACTGCTAGAGAATAAAAGATACAAAGTCTAGAATCGCAACATCCACTCAACGAATACCAGCTCAATTTATGACTAAAATCGAGAAAAAACTGACCAAAGATTATTGCAAATTTGACACTAACTCCACGTTTATTGATTACATATTACCCCTAAATAGCAGATAAAACATTTAGAAGTATGTAATATTGGTGAACTGGTACATTCTTCTTATATAAATTAAGCATTATTTCCTCTTTTGTGCACTACTACCAATTTTTACATACAAATATCTATTTTTGCACTTAAATATTTATTTTAAGATAACCTATCCAGAATTATATGTATTACACAGATAAAACCAGAAATAAAATAATAAAGAAGCTGGATACAAGATATCGTAAAACAATGGATTAACTAAAAGATCTTATTAATCGTATTCTTAAATAAAACTTATAAAGACATATTCATGTTAACAAAATACATTAGGAAATATTCGCAGATGAAAAAACACGTCCAACTTGGTAATGAAATCCTTTTGTATTTATAAAGCTATTTTTAGAATAGCAGGTACCTACCAAAAACAGGTATTTGGTATTATACATATCTATTACATATTGTCAATATGATCGCCAACATTCATAACGGATAGGCACATCAAGAAGAAGAAGAAGATTACATATTGTAATGCGTATGAAAAGGAGTCCGTATGAACCGTTTAAAATATATAAAATATATATATCAAGAACGCTGGCCTAAGTGCATAGTTGCCAAACTATCAGAGCTTACTTAAACCGATATTCCTATGGTTCCAATATACAGTGAAAAAGATCTGAACGACCCCTATAATATATACACGTGAACTAAGCGAAATACATTTATGATACAGGGGTACTTATGAGCTCCAAAATTTTATTAAGAATTATGAAACTATACATCTTAACGAATCGACAGAGCCAATATTATGGAATGGTCATGTGAGCTCCGTATATCGGTGTCCACTTGACCACGGAGCTCACTTGAACCTGAATTTTAACATGGGCGGAGTTCACTTTATGCCGTATATATATATATATAATATATATATATATATATATATATATATATATATATATGATTCGATTCACAGCAGTGCCATACGCCGCTCTGATGAGACCTAAAGGGGTTGAAATACGTATAAGAGGCTTGCCGCTGTCCTGCATCGTAATAAAAATCTAATACCGTCATTGTTTCATTTCTTTAATCTGTTTGGAGTACCAGATACTGAATTCACTACGAATTTTGACCATAATGAACGGCTTGTGGAATGCATATTTTAGATTCCTTTGCCGACTAATTCATCAATATGTTGGCATTGCAAGTTGTAAAAAACACAGTGGTAAAGATTTGAATTCAGTTTCGCCAGGTAGGACATCTTATGATTTCTCCTGTTATTTTTGGAAAGTTCACTGAATTGTAAAATCATATCTCATTATACGTAGTTATATGTAGAAAAATAAAAACAGTTTGGTAAATTCAGTAAAAATCCCCGAATAATCCTTGAAAACCTGATTTTTCGCATAAACCATGGTTGTATTGGCTTCTTTTAGGCCTGAAATTTTTTTTATATATTTTCTGAATATGAATTGTAGACTCCATTCAGGTTGTATTGCTTAAAAAAAATATCAACCGCGCAAAATTTGCAAAAACCCTTAAAAATTCTGAGAAAACATGATCAGCAAACGATTTTTAATGTTATAGAGGACTCAGTTGCTTTAAATTATATAATATAACATAAAAAACATTGATTTGATCTATTTTAAAGTTTATAAAGTGGGTAAAATCTCCAAAAACCCAGAAAAGAATAATTTTTCGGTTTTTGAAGGTGGCTTACAGAAAAATATGGAAAAATTCAGAACTATATTTTTTGATAAAATACACAAAATAAAAAAATAGACCGCAACTATCTCCAACGCAAAACAATGCATTTTTATATTGTATAAACTCATCTATGGGTCTATAAAAAATAGACAAGTTTTGTAAAAGTCTCAACTATGCGTGTGAATTTTTTGAAATATTTAAATTGATTGCAAACCACAAAAAAAATATCGTGAAAAACATGGTTTTTTGGGGTTTAAATGTGTTTCGCCCAATTTTTAATGTCCTAAAGGACCCAGCTACTTCAATATATATATATATATATATATATATATATATATATATATATATATATATATATATATATATATATATATATAATTAGTTCTATATATATATAATATATATATATATATATATATATATATATATATATATATATATATATATATATATATATATATATATATATAACCTATAAAAAACCCTGATTTGATATATGTTGAAGTGTAAAAATGGAGAAAATCTTCAAAAAACAAAAAAAAAAAAGTTTTTTGGGTTTTTGAAAATGGCCCACCTGAAACCTCACCAAAAAAATACCTTTTTGGGGGAAGGCGGAGTGTGGGGGTTAAAATAGCGCTGAGTCTTATAAGCAAGGAAAGCATTTTGAAATTTTTACAGATCGTAGGAAATAGTCCAAGGATCATTTTCTATATTCTATATCAGGAGAGTTCCGTCGGAATATTGATCTCCGAACATCTCCACTGGCCCTAGGATATTGACTGAAGGCCAACCGCTTCTGCTAGAGTATTGATCTAGTGACAGTTCCGTACCCGGTCTTGAAGTATTGATCTGAGACAGCCCTACTCTCTCCTGTGACTAAGAAGTACTGATTGGTGTTCCTCCGTTCCTCGCCGGGCCCAGTGTTGATTGGTCCATTCCATCTCTATTCCTTCGAGCCTTTCCTTCTCATCTGTGTGTATTTTCGCACCATTATTGCCGTTTAGATTTTATGTCATTCATTGTATTTTATTTTTCGCAGATATTAAACAGTCGATGCCGTCGTCGTCAGGATTGACGTTTTAGTTCTTATTGCATATATTACCTAGGATCTAATTTTATTATTATTAATTGATATTTATCTAATTTATGTTATTTATTTCGAATATATTTTTATTTAATTTAAACCTGTGTTTTACTGAGCCTGCTGTCTAAAAGAGCTACCCGTCACAAATTGGCGCCCGATCAAAAATAGATATACCGCTCCGTCCAGCAACGACAGACACAGACTCAGTAGCAGGTGTCACGACAGATACGTCGTGGATATACCGCCTGTGGAAAGAATAATTACAGCGCGAGGCCGAAAAGGTCGGCTTGGATTCCAAAGGAAACGCCGAAGATCTAAGATCAAGGCTAAGAGTCTTAACGATCGTGAAGAACCAACAGGTACGATACCAAAAGTCAACCATTCCAAAGGATCTGAACCCGTCGAAGTAATCCAAGAAATGTCAATTATCAGAAGACAATTACAAGACCTAAAAATACCGAGACAAATGTCACAAGCAGAGTTATTAAAGCAAGTACGAAAGTGGAACACGCACTTCGATAAAAAGCATTCGGACGCAGTAGACTTTATAGAAAGGATAGACGAATTAAGCCTATACCAGATCGATAAACAAGATATTGCCAGAGTTGCTAGGAGACCATAAGTTGTAGGGTACCGAAACGATAACAAAAATTGGAAGTCATAGACAGACTTCAGCGAAGATTTTAAGAAAGCTTTCTATCCCAGAGGATATTTGCTACAATTAGAGGAGCAAATCAGAAATAGAAAGCAAAATTAAAACGAGTCAGTGGTTAGATATATCTTAGACATTCAAACAATAATTAGACGAGAAGGATCTTCTTCCAACGATCAAGAACTGGATTGAATATAATATAGTAATATGCTACCGGAATATAAACTTTATATTCGCCGCCAAGACTTTGAAGGTTTAACTTACAAGACAGCCTAGGAATATGAAGCCATAGAATACTAAAAGACCAGATTAAATCAAAATCATCACGGAACGTACAGCCCCAAGAGAATACGATGACAAAGGCACGTGCTTTAGATGAAAAATGCCAGGTCACATCCGCAAAAACCTAGGGAAAGATTATGTTCACGTTGCGGCAAAGATGGAGTTTACAGCAGTGACTGCTGTATAAGGCCTCAGGGAAACGAATAACAGACTGGAGAAATAAGAAGTCGTCCCAGTCTTTGGAGCAAGATTCCGCTTTGTTCATCATTAAAATCGGGTATAAAACTTACAAAGCGCTTATTGATACATGGACTATTAAAAATTATGCCGGTGACACAGTAGCACAGGCATACAAGGACTCTTTATAAAACTATGGCGGAAGAACAAAATTAGCAAACGGTTAATCGATGGAACTAAATAAGTAATTAGCTATCGCTGCGAGATCGATAATTTACTGCCCCAAAAAACAGTCATTATAATGCCCGGATTAACAGAAGACGCTATAATCGGAGTAGAATTTCTTGGGAAAAATTCTATCGAACTTAAATTCGATCGAGTGAAGATGTGAGTACGCAACATACGCAGGTTCGAGAAGAAACTTATAACGCATGGAAAGATATTCAAATACAGTTACACTCTTAAACAAGGTTACTTTCAAATCTGCAAATCACTATCTCGGATAACGGTTCTCAATTCACAAGTAGCAATTTTAAAATATTTCTAAAAACGTAAAACAGATCACATCCTTACACTACCTTACTCACCACGGTGCAATCCGTAGAAAGAACTAACGAGGTACTGAAAATGATAGCTACATACCTGGAGGGTAACCATAAAGAGTGGGATAAATTTATACCGGAATTTTGTTACGCCATAAATTCGTCAGTACATGATTCCACGGGATTTTCACTAGCGCTTCTTAATTTCGAAAGACAATTAAACCCATCATATGCAGCCCAATGTCAAGATATACAGGAGTACGTGGAAAACTGACGGACGTAAGATTAACGTGGAAGCGAGACCTGGCAAAAGTACACGTGGAATATGCTTTTGAAGACCAAAAGAAGCATTACGATCTAAGGCGAAGGGACTGGTGTCAACATCCAGGTCATGAAAAAGGAACACCATCTATCCTCGGCAATTGAAGCTTTCATCGGCATGCTGGCGCCAAAATATTCTGGTTCATACACAGTAGCACCATTTATAACACCGGTAATGGTAAAACTAAAATTGTCAAATAGTGGCAACCGTAAACAGGTGACAGCGCATGTCAAAGATTTAAAACCGTGGGAGGGGGAAGGCACCTCCAAAGAAATCCTATTCCCACCTGAGGCAGGCAGTACTTAAGCATCGAATTCTGAAAACAGAACTCAGTTAAACCAGCAATCAGCCATGCAAGACATATATTAAAGTTTAAAATGTTAGTTTTTTACAATTAAGCGTAGTTTTCACCCTTAAAAAAACCAAAAGCGAACAACGGCTCAATATAGAGAATTATCTAGAGGGTGAATGAGCCTAATCCCAAATTTTTGTACAAATCTATGCTGGACGAAAAAATAGCGAAATTTTGTCATTTTTTCAGCTTTACTTTGCATACCTTAACGGGGGTACCCTTTAGAAATGTATTCCTTACCCCTAAAATCTAATTCAATTTTAGCTCGCTAGGAGTTATAATGAATTTTCCTATTTATATTTCGAGTAGTGAATTCAAATTTATGTTGAGCAGTATAATACATGCCAGTCGTTCATAACCTAAGTTTTAACTTTAGTATCTCCTAATCCATTTAAATGTACTACGTTCTGTGTAAGAATGACGCCATCAGCATGATTTTTTTTAAATATCTTCTTCTACTGCGCTTATGTCGCTTCCTGTATCAATCAATGCACGTAGTTATATTTTTCCAAACGTCAATGTCACCGTGTTTTTATATACCACGTCGATAACATTTACATACCCCAACGCTTTCTCTTCTTTAGCATTGCTTCTAGAAGAAATGTGTTCAAACTGGTTGCATTTCAAACATCTCATTCCATTTGCTTTATCAGGGTAATCTTTCGATTGGTGTCCTTCTAAAATTGAAACACTTTTCTTCCTTTTTATTCCTGCTCTTAGGCACTCTTCTGTCATCTCGTCTTGCTTCATTGTTTGTCCAGTTCTTTTTATGCGTCTCGATTTTAAACGATTTGTGTGATGTCTGCTTTTTAATTAATTCGTACAATTTAATTTCCTCTTTAAACATTAAAGTTTTTGCACCATAAAGTATTACTTTATTAGCAAGTTTAATGATGATTTCGTTTTCTATGTTTCCTCTGCTACCAATTTCTCTCATCGTCGGTTTATACTCCTGTCCGCTTTCATCGTGCTTCTTTCTATGCATCAGCGTTTTATGTACATATTTCACCACTACTTATTTTGTTCTGGAACTCCGTTATATCTTTTTTTCATGACCTTCCAGCTATTTACTCCTTTCTCTGTCTGTATATGCAATTCCTTTTAGGGATACAAACAAATACATTTAATCACGTCGTCCTCTAAACCAGAGTAGTACAGATCCAACACGTTACAAACTGCAACTAAGTCCGACATAAATAATTTATTATTTGCATTGTTTATTTTACTAGTATAGTCTTCGGTTTCTTTCTTATTTGCCGTGACATCTCTTTATCGCCGTATGCAGTAATATGTAACGCTTTAACAACTGTTAATGCCGAATTTTTAATATTTTGACGAATTTGTAAAAACTTGAGTTGTTTGTTTACACTGCATTTAAAAAAAGGTACAGTAAATTCTCTCTTAACGAATACATGTCTTCTCCGGAAACCTTTATTGACGGTTTTTAAAACAAAAATCATTCGGATATATATGAACCTGTTTCCTTCAACTCCCTTCAGTGGACACTCTTAATAAAGGATGCGGGCAGTAAATGATAATATTTTTGTCAAAATATTTCCTTAACCGGGCAGTTTATATAATCATCAATAATGTCAATTACGAAAATAATAGGTTTCTTATTGAGATTAGAATAACTGCTTATGATAAAAAAGATGCAAATATAAAATTTATGATATACCTGTTAACTTTATCAGCACTAAGTAATAAAAATTTGTTAGAATTTTAATGTTTCTACTTGACATTTAACTGTTTAGCCAAGCTATCAAAATAATAAATTTTACTAATGTCGTGTGTCGGTCGAGGAAAGAAAAGCTGACACCAGGAACATTACTCTGATAATAGCGTTGTTGTGTTTTGATTGGAATAAGAATTTTAACCGAAATGTCTATTGAAACATATTCAAAAACTCACCTATCGAGACATAAGTCAAGAGTAGACGTCGTTGTATTTGTATGAGCGTTTTTGTAAAACTTTTCCTTATTATCAGATTAAATTTCACAATAAATGTTGTGTCTATCTGAACATCTACCTATATAATTAAGTAACTAAAATAATTTTAGCTTTGACCGTTTTGCGACGTGAATAACATGGCGTCCGCCAAAAGAAAATTTTTATGATTGAAAGAAAAAGCCGATATGGTTAATTATGCGGAGACGCATAAGTTAAGTGTTAGACTGTTAGCAGAAAAAATTGGGATTAGAAAAACTGAAGCCAATTAAATTTTGAAACATACGGTCGGAAAAATGAAAGATTACCCACTCGTCATGGATGATATGCATACGAATTAAATCAAAACTTTCTAGTCAACACAAAGTCTAATATCTACCTAAAGTTAATACTGAAAATAAACGGATGTGACTACTACTCCAACCCACTTTTTTTCGCTACGAAAGACTTTAGTAAACAATTTTTGTGATGTTATTCTTGTTCTGATAATATATATTTATTGGTGATAAATGTTACTATGACTACCGTAATTAATTATTTAATATAGATTTATAATACGAAAATACTGAGTAAGCAAATATAGTATTATGAATTTCTTCATGTTAAAGTAAGAGCTGGTTGGTTGAAATGGAAGGAGGCGAGTGATGTATTGTAAACCAGTCTTCCACATTACAATTTTCTAACGACTCTCTCCACATGCTTAATACTTTATCGTCGCCATATCCATCCTTACCAATATACTTATTATAGTATGATGTACAATTAACTCAATAGTATTAAAGTCACAATGATGGGGTGGTAGCCGTAATACTTCATGACCATGCTCTCGTAAAAGTTCATCAATAACATAAACATTTTCTTTTCTATTCATTTTGGCAAGTTGTAACAATTCAGGTCTTGTAAGTCTTTCACTGAAATTAATATTATTTGCTTTTAGTCAAATGATTCATATTTTCTGGAACAATGGGAAGGTTGCTTTTCAACTAGCATACTATGGTACGGAGCATTGTCTATTACTATCAGTGATAATTCCTCTAAATTATGGATTAACTGTGTAAAGTTATTCTCATTAATTTCGCCATGATAGTTCATAGACAAAGATTTTGAAGAAAACAGTAAACTTGCTTCTTGGACGTACCCTTTAGAAGAACCTGCATGCACAATAATGAAACGTTTACCATCCTAATCTTGTGGTTTGCGTACACTTTTTATATTACTATCCTGCCAATAATTGATTTTGGATCCATTGCATATATATCCATGTTTCATCTAAAAACATTACTTCCCTTGGGGAAGCAATATGACGATTTTTCATATACTTACGAAGAAAGCAAGCCCTTTGACTAGCAATATTGGCACGTTCCATTAATTATCTTCGGTTGTCATCCTTTTTATATTTAAATCCCAATTCTTTCAATACCTGATTTGATGATGGATTGCTTATAAATACAATTTCTTTATTTTTTATTTCATCATTTAAACTTGTGACGGTAGCATGCTTTTCTAAAAAATTAAATATATAGTTAGTACTTCAATTCAAATCAAATATTCCACACAATATTTATAAATTGTTTTTTATTTTGCAATTATAAATATTATTTGGCTACAAAAAGAAGTATTGTTTTAAAATTGGTTTCATTACGCATTTGGTTCCATTAGCAGTAAATTATTTATTTAATAAGAAGCAATTTTATAGGAACTGTTGCAAATAATGTATTTGATCGTTAAAACAGTTTCTCTTTCAAAAACAAAGAACTTGTCTCTTGACTTCTATAGCTATTTATTTTTTTTTTATATTTTTTGAGTGAGTGTAATAAAAAATGACTTTTTCAGAAATGCCAATTAAGACTAAACTTACTTTGTTCATAATTACAATACAATGTATCCCGTATAGTCATTTTTATACCGTCAGGTAAATCAGTGGTTTTAGATTTTGAACGAGATCTACATTGTAGGATTACATGTGTAATCTTACAATTTGAATATTATTTAATATTTTACCTCTTGAACAGATAAAAAGGGTTCTAAAGGGCCTCCAGTTATTTTTTCCATCTCAAAATATTCATACAGGTTTAAAACCAATTGTTGTGATTGCGAGTTTAGCAGTTTTCCAGCCATTATCTGCAAATAAATTTACATTCGTAACAATATAATAATCTGTAATTTCATACTTATGATTAAAAAGTCATAGTAATATCAACGTAATATGTACACGTTTGGCGAACTCATAGACAAAAGTTAACCATATTTACAGGTGATTACTTACAAATTTTATTGGCCTATTTTAATTAAATAAATACTTAACAAACCAAAAATACAATATAATATTAAAAAGAACTGAGTTTATTCAAGTAAATAGGACTGATTATTAAAATTTATAAACTGAAGTGAACCTAACCTAACACAAACTTAAACAAAACAATTTACTTTGGATAGTGGAACCAATTTTCATGGAAATCGAATTCGTCAGATTATAGTTGGCCAGTACGATTACTCTAATAGTTTATACAATCATTATATCTACTCATGTTGAATGTTTTTCTAAGAATTACGTTACGAGCCCTAACAACTATATGTTGGAGCAGTTATTTTGCGAATATAATGTAAATTTACCGAAATTCTTTTATTTAATTTTTTTTTTTAATTGTAAATATGAAATTAACAACATTTTTTATGATGTATGGAATTCTTTTTACCTCAATAAAATGTAATGTTCCCAAACAGAAATAATCAAATGAGAGTTTAAATATTCTGCTACATTAATCTAACTACGTTTAACAATTGTATCGCCGTCTCACTCTGTCAATTAGAAATATGTAACTGCGTATGTCGTGGATTATGTTTTTGCTTAGTAGACAACACTTAATAATCTATATCTCTGGTTTGTTATTTAAAGAAAAAGACCAAATGTAAAATATGTAGTTGATATGATCGTTCATGGGTAATCTTTCATTTTTCCGACTGTAAGAGTGATTTAATTAATCAGTTTTCTGAGATCGGAAACCTGAAAACGAAAAGAAAATTTTTGAAAACTGAGGGTGCTACAGTAGAACAAATTGTTTTCGATTGGTTTTGTAAAGTGCGATCTAAAAATATTCCTGTTTCTGGTAAAATTATTCAAGAAAAGGCATTAGAAGTGGCAAGGAAACTAAATGTTCATATGAAAGCTTCTGGTGGATGGTTCGAGAAATTTTGTAAGCGACACATTATTTCCTTCAAATCAATGTAGCGAAACAACTGCTGTAGATTTATTAATGGTTTCTCACTGAAGGGATAATTTTCGCGAGACATTTTTAACGCAGATGAGACGGAATTATTTTTAAGAGCATTACCCAACAACTTATATCCTGAAAGGAGAAATGTGTACTAGAGGTAAGGTTTTCAAAGATAGATTAGAGTTCTATTTTGCACCAATATGATAGGGAACAAAGAAAGGCCACTGGTAATCGGAAAAAGTCAAACCCCTCGCTGTTTCGAGGGTTCACACGTAGAAGAATATCCTATCGAATGGTACACCAATAGGAAGTCGTGGATGATAAGAAAAATCATGACAATACAGGCTAAATAAATTTGATGAAGAATGCAGAGTGAATATCGAGAAGTTCTTTTGTTCCTTGACAATGCTGCGTCTCATCCACAACTTGTGTTATGTTATGTTAAACTCATATTTCTACCGCCAAATACTACATCAGTGTGCCAACCCTTGGATCAACTGATTATAAAATGATTTAAAACATACTATAGGCAGTTTTTGATTCGAAGGCTACTGTCGTCGGTGGACGAATATGATTCTACAAAAGGAGATTGAGAAGTCTATCAACATTACCAACGCCTTAATTTCGACCGTAAGTGCATGGAAGAAAGTCCAACCTAAAACAATCACACAGATCCATATTGTACTTAAAGAAGAAGGTTCTGAGGATCATCTGTCACTTTTTGAGTTATCTAAAATAAACAAAGACTTTTCCACGGATTCATTAACTTACACGAAAATTGATAGAACCTTATTGACAGAAAATCCTGATATAAGTATTCAAGAGTATGCACGAGAGTTTCAGATGAACCAGGCTGTTGCAACATTATCAGAAAATGAAAGTGTAATAAATGGTTCGAACACAAAAGACATTAGTGAAGTTTACAAAAATCTTTAAAGACATTGAAACGTTGTTTGTATTAAAGGGAAATTCTAGTTTGGCACAACGTATCTTTCAACTTGTAGATTCAGTAGAAACTCCAATTAAAAAAAATAAATTAACTAACCTTAAGCAAACCACACTATACAGTTTTTTAAATAACAAACATAATTTACACAGTTTCTTTACTTGTACATAGTTTAATTAAATATTTAGTGTTAAGAACTACTTGGCTTTATTGAACCACTTCCCTTAAACGGACACGTTATGCGGAACGACTACTGTCCGTCCAAAGGAGTGTTCACTCTATTATTTTTTAAAGAAAAAGTTAGATTATTTTTCCCAGTATAATAAAATGTATTACTGCGAACGTCGTAAATGTAGTCGCTTTTACTTTATAATGTTATCCAAATTTACTACAATCTAAGAAAACTGTAATGATTTATCACAATAAATGCACATATTATCCTTTTGGACCAATTATTACAACAATATCAAAACAATTTTAAATACTTTTGTTTGTTAAATAGTTCTTTCTTAAAATTCACAGTTCGTTGAAAAAATAATATTTGCACAAATTTCTATTTTGAAGGCACGAGAACAAGTGTCTCAACTACTTTTTACTATAATGGAACAAAGTAACGTGATTTCTCGTCCGTACAGCCATGATTTGAGTACCTTATCATCTCTTTATGACTGCTTAAACAGCCTCGTCATCCTTGGTTAAACAGCCTTCTGTCGTCACTGCTTTAGCCTGCCTCTATTCCTAGACAAGGCTACTCACCATTTCCAAAAATCACGTTACGGAGTCGATTTTCTTTTGGCTGAAAATTGCACTGCACTTATATTTCACGGTACTTTACAACGTTTGTGTGCCTTCCTTAGATCACGGCTAAGCTCGCTAAAGTCGGCGGGCTGTTGAAACAGTTTTTTAAGTATTAAAATAGACAAATAAATGATAGTTGCGGGTAGTTAATGTATATTAATAAATTACGAAAAAAATCTAAAAGCAATTTGTGAAATAATGCGAGCAAAATTTACTCGTTCTTGCAAAAAAATGCCGTTGAAATAATTGCATCTTATACTCTTTTTTATGACCGGCTTGTCATTTACGTCTTCAAGATTCGTCGTTATAATTATTCCAAACACACTATACACGCAAGTGTTCACATTCAAACCTGAATATCAACTGCCTGTATCAAGTCCTCCTTTTTTTATTTTCGGTACTTAATTTTGTCACCATATAGTACTTAAAAATTGGTACCAGGGTTATCCAGAAAAATAAAATTGTTAAAAAAACTTACATAATAATATGTAATATTTTATTCTACATAGATATATTGAGGGCGTATCTATGCATTATTAAATTTAAATATTTATTTAAATATATCACATGATTTTCCAGGTTAGAAAAAGAAAATAAAGAATTGAGAAAACAGAACTTATTATTGAAACAAGGAAAGAAGCCACTTACTAGAAAAATTAAACGTAGCCTTATTGATATGTACAGTGAAGTACTAGACGAACTTGCAGATTTTGACAGTGGATATAATACTCAAGATCAATTACCCCGTGTTGTTGTTGTTGGAGATCAAAGCAGCGGAAAGACTTCAGTTTTAGAAATGATTGCGCAAGCTAGAATCTTCCCTAGGGGAGCAGGTGAAATGATGACCAGGTAAAAGTTTTTATCTCAAGTAATAGTGGAAATAATATTATTGTAACTACTGCAAACTAACAGGGAAAACATAACTAAAGCATGATATAAGTTAATTAATTAAGGAGAATATCTTATTTTAGTTAATAACTCAACAACCCTTGAAAAATGCCATTTTTTGCACTCTTTACGTAAATTATGAATGTTCTTGAAAAAAACACCTTTTTAAAAACTGAACTTCACAAATAAAACTTTTATTTTCGACTTACAAAGATTTTAGTAGCAACAACAATAAATTAATCAGACTAAACTACAAATCAGACTGAAAATATTGATTTTTACATGGTGTTTTTATAATTTTATAATTGCTGATCTTGCAGTCCAACACGTCTCAATTCAGTCCAGAATGATCGAGCGGTAGTCACGTGTGGAATCCACGTGGTAGAATTTACTGGATGGTAGCGGTCATTGTACTGTAACTCGTAGAAGAAATACGTTGAAATTAAAGTAGACGATAGTAGTTCTTTTCACTTCGCGCTCCACCATTGTTCTGCAAATCTTTTGAGATTACAATGAAAACTGAAGATGTATTGTCCGAATAAAAGATTATTCCTAATATCGCCAAATAGCTTCCAGTTAGCATGGATTTGCAGTTCGCCTAATTCGCCATCGAAGATAAGTTTCCTGACTTCTTGTTGCTTCATATAGAGGTCGCTACTATGGCATGTTATGTTATAACGGCCATATATGTAGATTAAGAGAATTTTATTTTAGTGCAAGCAACAAGTGTTCCCGATGAGAGTTGAAACGGCAAAACACGTGTAGAACAATGGTAGAGCTCGAATTGAAAAGAAATGCAATCGTCTACTTTCATTTCATCGTCTTTTCTCTACGTAAAGAGTGCAAAAGAGTGTTTTCTTCAAGGGTAAACTGTAGATGTATTATCGGAATAAAAGGTTATTCTAACATCGTCTAATAGCTTCCAGTAATTGGATTTACAGTTTACCTAATTCGCCATCGAACAGAAGCCTCCTGACTTCTTGTTGCTTCATATGAAGGTCGTTACTAGCGTACTCATTCATGTTATGTTATTATCACGGCCATATAGATGAAGAAAGTTCGATCTACAAGTGTTCCGGAGTAAAGGTGAAATATCACGAAGTTCACACTGTTAGTTACTATATTTTATTGAAAATCTAAAAACACTGACGTATAGTTTTCTTTTCGTTTTAACTAGTTTGCATCTTTTATCTATTAGATGATATTCTTGATCATTGATGTTTTTCTCTTAATCCAAATCGTACCAATTCGGTCTGAAGGCAGTGTTTCTTGTATTATTTTAAGCAGACGATGAAATATTGTTTACCTTATTAGTAACAAGCCGATCGGAATAAGAGTTAGTTTCAGTTGGCTTAAAAATATATTGACTTGAAAATAAAAAAAAATATTAGTTCACTGTAACAAAATAAAAACAGTCTGGACTTCTTCTTCAGGTACCATGTCCTTTCAGAACGTTGGTTACCATCATAGCTATCTTAATTTTATTCACTGCCACCCTAAATATCATACTTGTGTCAACACCATACCAATCTCGCAAGTTCTTCAACATAAGGTTCTTCTTCGTCCTGGACTGCGTTTGCTGCTATTTTTCCTTGCATGACATTTTGTAGCAACCTATATTTGGGACCTCTCATTACATGTCCGAAATATTCCAGCTTCCTCTGCTTGATACTTTTTATGATCTCAGTAGTCTTGACTAATGAACTTAAATACTGGTTTTGCAGATAATTCTAACATTACTGAAAGAAACCAATTTTAGTTGATAACAGCCGCATCCTTATATTAATAAGTAGTAATTAAATAAAGTGATTGAAATAAGGTATTAAAATTTCACGTTTGAAGATATGTAGATCTCATCATGTCAAATAGAAGTTTTATAACATGTTCTACTTTATGATTAACCTAGAATATATAAATTTTTATAGCTAAGATAGTTTGCAGATAGCTTATTCTTATTTAATTATATTTACTAGAGCTCCAGTAAAGGTTACATTGTCAGAAGGACCATACCACATAGCACAATTCAGGGATTCTACCAGAGAATTTGATCTCACAAAGGAGTCTGACTTATCGGATTTGCGTCGGGAAGTAGAACTAAGAATGAGAAATAGTGTTAAAGGTGGAAAGACTGTTTCGTCCGAAGTTATCTCCATGACAGTTAAAGGTTAGTATCTGTAAAAAACACTACTTCATGAACTTGAATAAACACTATTACAGTAGAACAAAAGTTTAAAATTATATTTATCTTTATGACATGAAATCAAATAACGTACAAAATTGAATCTTTAGACTCTAGCTGTCGCATTGTAGTTTCGTGTTGTTATTCAAAATAGGTATTAACCATTTAACACAATAGTTGCCAACATTTGAATTGAGCTTGTGAGGCATTTGGAAATATGAGCCCTAACAACTAGATATTGGGATACATTAAAATACAAATTCAGGTATTTTATTGTTAATTTATTATTATTATTTAATAATTATAATAATAATATTAAGTAAGCAATATTTTAAATGATAAATAATCACAAAACTTAATTAATATTTTTTATACAACTCATATAACCTATTAATTTCATAACGATCATCAAAATATATAAAAATTAGTGACAACTAAATAGTAAAGCAGTATGAAGTAACTGCTAAAAATCAAACAAGACAAATAGGCTGCGAACAGTGCAACCAGACACTCAAGCAAACTTTACTGTATTATTTCTTGTCAAATTAAGTGGATGGCTGTATAATTTCAATCAAATGGTGCCTGGTATCTCTACAAATTCCAAAATTCGTGAGTTGGTGATTAAAAAATTATTGCCGTAACAAAACAATCCGTGAAGTGGCGGATGAACTTAACATTCCTAAAACTGATATAATTAAGAATTATGTGAAAATAAGAAGTATCTTAGATAAAAAAGGTCATCAAAAATTATATATATATATGTATATATATATATATATATATATATATATATATATATATATATATATATATATATATATATATATATATATATGATGCACGGTATATACAGTATGCTTACTGCACGTCTCACGACGTTTTATTTGATGTTTCCATATGCTAGGATTCCGCTAATTGTTTATTTTTCACTCAGTCAAAGGCCTTCTTTACATCAATAAAGCAAATTTACCTTATAGTGTGTTTATTATCATCCATAATGTCATGTGATATCTTGTATATCGCTATAGCGATAGATAGAGATGCTGGGTAATGCTGTTTCGGTAGTCGTCTTGTTTGTTTTTCCATCTAAATATATTCCTTATATCCTTCCTTTTCATTTGCTAATTCGCGTGTCAGAATTCGGTCAGTTTCTTTAAGTCAACAAATAAATTTTTTTTTATAATAAATCTATTTTAATTGATAGTGTCCTATGCTATCTCGTATGCCGCTATACGTTCATTCATAATGAAGATACTGTATAGTGCCCTTTTTTTTCTCACTTTCATTTAACACATTACACGCTCCAATCGGATCAATAACAAAGGATATATGATATAATGCTCTTTTGGCAATACCGTCATGTGTGCTTTTTCTATATATCGTTACCGCCTTTCCTTTCCAATGATGTATCATGCGTCATGATTCGACGAACTATTCTACACCCACCACAAAACACTAAAATATTTGAATCATCAATACGACTTTTTATCAAAAAATATTGTTAGCCATTCTTTCCGTATAGTTGATTTTAAACAAACATTGGTTATGTTAATAATATAACTAACAATGAAGTGCATGTGCACAGGTAATTAGAATAAAAAATATCAAAGAAAGTCTAGTTATTGAAAAATAAAGAAATACTAAAATAAATAAAAAAGTGCCTAAATTAGCAAATCAATTTGATACAACTAAGCAATGTAGTTATAAAATATGTAAGAGTGATACACGCTCTAAATCATTTAAAGACAATACATATTATTTTATAAATCTTCAAGCTTTCATTTCTTTATCAACAATGTTATTTTTGTATTAAATAAATATATTTATTTATTTAATATTTCTTTATAAATTTATAAACTAGTGACGTATGAGGTATAATATATATTATACGTCATTAGTTAAAATTGTTAGCAAATAAATCAACCATATCGTTTCAAGAACTAAATATGATTAAAATATCAGATGTTGGTAGTTCCTATTTCTTTCCTAGGTATCGTAGTTAACCTTCCGAACAAACAGTGTGACTTGTTCTCCTATCCTTTTATATAGATAGATATTGTTTGGTATTATGGATTCAATATTTTAATTTAAATTTAATTTTATATTTAATTCGGGCTCATTAAATTCTTACAGCGAAGAGAAAACCATTTTCATCTCTTGAATATTTAAAGGTAAATAAGAATACGCAATGGTAAATAAGACTAGAATCATTGAAAAATGCAAAGAATAGTAAAGGAGGCATATAGTCCATAAGTGCCTGTACTAAACGAAAAATATTCTTCTATAGTTTTTGATCGGAAAAGGAGAATATTAGTAAAAGTTTGCAAAAAATGTCGAATAAATACTACTAAAAAGCAAGTTACAGTTAAAGGGAATCATGAAACTAGATTAAATTTATCAGAGAATAGAAGCAAGTGGATACATAAATCTGGATTAAAGTTTTATAAAGTTGCATTACAGCTAACAATTTAAAAGTGTACTAGTAGTTTAAAAAATTATATTTTCTTAAAGGCAAAGGAAAAGCAACTGTTTAAAATATACAAGCAAAACAAAAGTTATCCAGGCTCATGTGGACAAAATCCAGACTTCCTTAACCGGTATAAGATTGGCCCCTAGTAATGTTTAGTAACGAATCAAAATTTCACGTATGTGTTGGTGATTACCGCAAAGGAGTTATTATATATTAGATAGCGAGTAGATAGTATATTAGATCGCGAGAGACTGTACAGCGTGTACACGTTCATGCTGGTTATCGAATGCACAGTCCACACAGCTCTTCCATACTTCCGATTATTGTGCTAATATCAGGTATTTCGCACCAGTTTCGTATGTCTTAAAACTATGAATATTGATTGCGACCAGTTCCCCTTCGAGCTTCAATTTTACAAATTAAGGTGATATTTAATAGGCTTAATGTGTCATTTTTTAAAATATGGTCCAAGTATGAAAACTTTCGCAGTTAAACGATATTAGTAGTTATCATTAGATATTAGTTCTTCTTACGACCTCTTAATTTATAATGTGGTCTCCTCGTAGAATTTCTGAGCAGCCTTTTAAGACACCACATTTTGAAAGCTTTCACACGATTCAAAGAACTGACTTTAAGTGTTCACACGATTCAAAGAACTGACTTTAAGTGTAAGTACATTTTAAGACCCGTATTCGAATATTTAAAGGAACTTCACGTCGGAGGAGAGAGTTATTAAATTTGTCAAAGGCAGTTTTAGCCATTGGCATTAACTTTTAATTTAGCCATTGGCATTAAGAGATCAACAACAGCAACATATTTTTCTAATGAGTACAAAATGACTGAAAAATATTTAACCACATGAATCGTGTTTTAATAATTTTTAAAACCAAAAATATATTTTTTTATTTAGGTCCAGGGTTACAAAGGATGGTACTTGTAGATTTACCAGGAATAATTTCAGTGAGTATTCATCGAGTTTTGTGTTTCAAGCATTTGGTTTATTTTAATTTTCTATTTTCTAGACACAAACGACAGACATGGCTGCTGATACTAGAGAAAGTATTAAACAAATGACTCAAGCTTATATGAATAATCCTAATGCTATTATTTTATGTATACAAGTAAGTATTTTTTATTTAAGTATATTTCACGAATTTGTGGCTATTTTGGATTAAGGATGAAAGATTTGACTTAAACGGTCCGTTGTGCTGAGAAACCTAATAGCAAATTCTCCCAATATTTGAAGCACTTTCAAAGATGAGCAAAAATACGAATTTTCTTTAAACATTTTCTTAATGAGAAAATAAAAACATATTACCTTACATTATAATCAAGAATTAGATCCATACTCATCAATCGGTATCTTCATTGGATTGTAAATGATGACTGGGTTAATTGCTTTGATGCGATTTTCAAGCATTCAACATTTTTTATTAATTTTTCAATTTCCGCACATTATTTTCCGAAATTGTAGGAGTAGCAGTATTCAATGCTTCTTGCCATGTTTCCAAAACTGTTGCGTCACTGTAACCGTTGTGCCGAATAATAGTGATCATTTTAAGTTTTACATGTTTTCCAAATATGTTCAATGGGATTGAATTCACAACGGCAAGAGCCAATCTCTTGTCGTTGTGTATGGACATTATGTCCAAAACTATGTATAATCTCGTCTACTATAAATATTTTTCATTCCTATTGGTTAACTGTAGTAATTCAGTCAGCTTTCATTCGTCGTGGTAGTTAGACGTGCGTAAGAAAGAAGCTTGTTTTTAAAACCGGTGTTTATAAATTAGATATATAAATAAATATTTCGTAAACTTTAAAGGTAAATTAATTACACTACACAAAAAGCGAAATTCGGAAAGACATTAAATGAGTGCAGTTAGCGGAGGAGATGCCTCTGATAACAATGTTTTAGAAACCCAAATGGATACAGAAAATGCATCTTCAAAAGAGGAGCTGTTAGGATTTAAAAACCTGGTTCCGGTTATACAGATAAGTACCAAAAAACATGTTAATAATATACCCATTATCGATAATGACTTTGCTAATGTACAAACTTCAATAACAAATACTATAAACAAAGAAGTAGGAATAAAAAGGGAGGAATTTCTTTACCGACAAAACGACTTGGGACCTCATTACGTACATTTGGAAAATAATTCACCCGATTTTAAAGGCAGATTAAACGCTCTAAGGATAGGTGACATTATTATCTCAAATTTTAAAGAAATCTATGAAAAAATTGTGAGCATTGACGCAGTAGGGAGAAATAAAATACGCATAAAATTTAAAGATTATAAATTGGCCAACGATATATATATATATATATATATATATATATATATATATATATATATATATATATATATATATATATATATATATATATATATAGCGAGGTTCCTACAGCCTCTGCAGTTTCTCGCATTTCGACCGCCATTGTTTTCTGTCCATCCATTCGTCTTCTCTGATGGCTCTATCTCTCATTATGTGCCGTACATTTTCTTCCCAGGCAACTGAAGGCCTTCCCCTTCTTCTTCTTTGTTGTGGTATGTAATTTAAAGCTTTCTTTGGCCATCTATCTTCATTCATTCGTTTCACGTGACCATACCACACTAGTTGTCTCGTTTCAATTCTATCTACACTGGAATATACAGTATTTGTCCTCCTTCTAATATTTTCATTCCTGATGTGATCTTTTTTGGATATACCACACGCTCTCCTTAGAAAATCCATTTCTACTACTTCTATTCTTTTTCTATCCTTCTGCGTTATCTGCCAAACCTCTGCCCCATAAGTCATAATAGGCTCTACCAAGGTTCGATAGATTGTCAATTTCGTTTCTTGTCTAATATCTTTAGACCAAAGTAGAGAGTTTAGAATGTTTACCACTTTTTTTCCCTGCTGTGTTCTGTTTTCGATGTCTCTTTTGGTAGTGCCTTCTTTAGATATTATAGATCCGAGATATTTATATTCATTGCATGTTTTTGTGTTTCTAATTTCTAACTCTGGATCTTCTTCACCATCTCCTATTTTAAGATACTCTGTC
Organism: Diabrotica balteata; assembly: GCA_918026665.1. Lineage (NCBI taxonomy): Eukaryota > Metazoa > Arthropoda > Insecta > Coleoptera > Chrysomelidae > Diabrotica > Diabrotica balteata. The sequence goes on from OU898279.1 coordinate 73,517,602, forward strand.
TTTGCCATATTCATATTGAGGCCCCATTTTTCATATTCTTTCTTTAGTTTTCTAAACATGTAGTCCATGTCTTCCTCGTCATTCGCTACGACTACCTGATCATCTGCGAAACTATATAATAACTGGCCAACTATATAATATCTAAAAAAAATGAAGCAATATTTACAAAAAATAATTTAGACATATACATTCCTAAGTTTCTTGTAGTTAGACAGGGCGTAATAAGAGATATTTCCACAGAATTTTCAGTAGAGTATGTTAAAGATAGAATCAAAATGTACGATTTACACTGTAAATTTGAAGTCATTCAAGTCAAAAGATTAAATAGGAGGCAAGTAGATGAAAACGGTACTCAATATATTCCAACAAAAACATGTGTAGTTAGTTTTAGGTCACAGGTACTACCAAAATATGTAACAATCAACAAGGTACTAAATAAAGTCGAGCCATACAAACAAAAGGTGCTATTATGCTATAATTGTCTTAGATTTGGACATACAGGGGGACAGTGTAAGAGCAGGGCTAGGTGGGATAAATGTCAGGAATCACACAACTCAAAAGAGTATAAAACGACCGATATAACTCCAAAATGCTTAAATTGTTCGGGGAATCATTTTACTACAAATTTGAGCGCGTGTCAGGAATTTCAACGTCAAAAACTTGTAAAAGACGCTATGTCTTCCAGTAATATTAGTTATCAAGACGCCAACAGACAGTTCCCCAGAAACTCCTATGCAAAAGCAACAACCCTTAATACGGAACAAACTACTAACATTTCCTGCCTCAAAACTTTCCCTCTATTAAATCCCAATAATTATACACCCACCCAGCTCCCATCAAATCCAATTAACCAAATGTCAACAAATAACATATTTTACAACAATTCAAATAGTACAAATTCTAGAACATTTACCAAATAGTCCAAATCCAACATTAATTTTGCGTAATGAAATTATAGCTTCCCCTAGATCTCAATTACCTACGGGAGGAATATTAGACAGTATTAACTATAAAGGAAATATTAATAATAATTCAGTTGCATCTCCTTCAGACCTGAGCATGATAAATTCAATATTAGAATTAGTTATAGAAATTGTCACAAAAGTTTTAGTAACAAAAAGTATAAATATAAATAAGGAAGAACTCGAAAACTTAGTCAAATTAACTACAAATGGAAACACGTCATCACATTCTCAGACCTCAACCATGCAATAAATATTCTTCAATGGAACTGCCGTTCGGCAGTTTCTAATAAAACTAACTTAGAATATCTACTAGATACGGGCAACTACTCCGTTGCACTTCTATCGGAAACATGGTTAAAAGCAGAAAAATATTATAATTTTAAAGGCAGTATACTTTAAACCGAGGACTAAAATATCATTACAATAGTGGATCAACTTTTTGGAACAAATTCCAAAACCATTCATAATTGGGGGCGACTTTAATGCACATAGTTTGGTTTGGAATGATGGATATGACGATATCTAGGGCAAGATTCTTTTGGAAGCTATCGAACAATGCAACCTAGTAATTTTGAATGATGGATCACCTACACTAGCGAACAATAAGAAGTCAGCTGTAGACTTGACCCTCTGTACACAGGATCTGACGCACCTAATTACGTGGTCTACTTTAGAAGAACCTTTTGGCTCTAACCACTTACCAATACACATACAATTTGGAAGGAATAGCCCGCTTGCGCAAATTAAACAGACAAAACATAACATATGGAGACTCAAGGGTGCTAATTGGGATGTATACACCGCTACACTTGAAGCTACAGAACCAAAATCATCACTAAGGGGCATTATCCACAATATTAACAAAGCTGCCAACGAGGCAATTCCCTTAGAAAAATCAAACACACAAAATAGAAATCATTGTTCAAAAGACTGGTGGAATGAAACTTGTAACATAGCTGCTAAATCAAGAAAACAAGCTTACTTAACCTACACACATGCTCCAAATCTTAATAATCTAACTGAATATAAAAGACTTGATGCAGTAGCTAAAAAACTTTCAAAGAAGCTAAGAAAAAAAGCTGGATTAATTATTGCCAAAATCTAAATCAAAATACACCAATCAATGAAGTATGGAACAAAGTGAACCGATACAAAAACCGAAAACAAGTAAATAAACCCCCAATAGACCCCAAAGAAGACTGGATAAACGAATTCCACACAAAAATCTCACCCTCATGGGTTGAAAACAACATTACTCAACAAATAGCTACCGTAAAGAGAAACACCTCTTTTCTACAATCACTATTTCAATTATGGGAACTCGATCAATGCATTAAATCCACAAATAATAAATCTCCCAGGGCGGATAACATTTCATACAATATGTTGCATAAAATGCCCTTAGGCCGTAAGAAAGCCCTGTTAGAATTGTTCAATTCGATTTGGATAAATAAGATTCCTTTTCCACCAATGTGGAAAGAATACATCGTAGTACCTATCAAAAAACCTGGAAACAGAATGAAAATGCAGATTCATATAGACCCATAGCTTTATCATCGTGTATATTTAAAACCATGGAAAGAATGATAAAGAACAGGCTTGAATATTGGCTAGAAAATGAAAAAATATTACCTGACTCACAATATGCTTTTAGAAAGGGAAGATCTTCCTTAGAACCCCTAACGATACTAGTAAATGACATCTATCTAGGATTCACACACAAATACAGCACTTTGGCTACATTTTTGGATATAACTTCAGCATATGATAATGTTCAAATAAATATACTAGAAGAGAAGCTTATCAATATTGGTCTACCAACCTCCTTTGCCAACTTCATAAAATCAGCTTACTCTAATCGATCAGTTTCCTTAAAGATAAATAAAGAAGTTTTGGAATCAAGAATATGTAGATCTGGATTACCACAAGGTAGTATCTTGAGCCCAATCCTCTACAGCCTGTACACAATGGACATAGAAAATGTTATATCACCTAAGTCCAAAATTATTCAATACGCCGATGATGTTGTTATTTACACCAGTAACAAATCAGAGGATAAATGTATAGAAACTATCAATGCTGAATTTATAGAAATCCAAGAATGCCTAGACAACATGGGACTTTCCATATCCGAGTCCAAAACCAATATATGTATTTTCTCTAGAAACAGAAACAACTATCAAAGACCATTAACAATAGGAAAATATAAACTCCGTATTAGCAACTCTGTAAAATATCTTGGTCTGCATCTAGATAGAAAACTATTATGGAAGGACTGTATCCACCAAATTATCAAAAAAACAAGTAATTCTATAAATATTTTAAGAGCGTTTTGTAGGGCAAAGTGGGCAGCAGATCCAAATACGGCTTTACTATTCTACAAAACAATGGTACGATCAATAATGGATTATGGAAGTCAACTCTATGGAACAGCAGCAGATACACATCTAAATAAAATCGAGATACAACAAAATATATGCTTAAGAGTTTGCCTGGGATATCTTAAGTCATCACCCATAAATATAATACAAGCTGAAGCCGTGGAACCTCCTCTTAAACTAAGAAGACAACTATTGAGCAGAAAATTTATGATAAAAACCATTTCCAAAAAAACTTCTTACCTCAATAGTATACAATCACTAACAGTTCAAGTTTTGACCCATAGATACTGGCATTTTAAGAAAACCCCCCTCATAGTAGAAACTTTCACAGAAATACCTGGCATTACAGATATACTTTATTCCAACCAACTCCCCCCGGTTCTAATTTACTCGCCTGAACAAATTTTTTCACGTGAAATTAGAACCTACTATTTTGAAAGTCAAGAAGTAGCAAGTATAAATCAAACAAAGTTTACCAAAACAAAAAACAAATACTGGCCAAACTATGATTCTATATTCACTGATAGATCAAAGTCAAAAGAATATACCAGCTGTGCCTTTTACCATTTGGAAGAAAATACTGACAAACAATTTATTCTACCAAAGGAAGCTTCCATATACACTGCAGAATTAACAGCAACAGTTCAAGCTATGAAATACATACTCGGCTCTAACCACGACAAATTCATAATATGTACTGACAGCAAAAGTGCAGTAGATAAACTTAAAAAAGTAAACATAAATAGATCAGTTAATCATATTGAAGCAAATATCCTTTATTTACATAATGAGATATACATCAAGAATAAAGTCGTCATATATCTATGGGTAAAGGGACACACAGGTAATGAAATAGTAGATGCCTTAGCAAAAACAGCCCCAACATTAGAAGAACTAAATCTTAAACTACCCCCGTCCGACTTATTCTTAAACCAAAGAAACAAAATAAATGAGATGTGGCAAAACCTATACAACGCTTCAACAACCGGAACAAACTTTTGTAAACACCAGCAAAAAATTCCCAGAAAACCATGGTTTCACAAAATACCAAACCGAAACTTTGTCGCCACAATAAATCGAGTACGTGCTAATCACGCACCAACACCCTATTATAAGCACAAAATGAAAATTACAGACGATCCATGTTGTAGTTGTGGTAAAATGGGTACATTAGTACATGTTTTACTTGAATGTCCAATAAATAATGTAAACATTAATAAACTATATAAAAACTTAATTTACTACAAGATAAACCTTCCAATAGACCTAAATTGTATTCTTTTTTCAATAAATAATGATATCCTTTATGTACTTCATCAACACATCATAAACTGTAAGCTAAAACTGTAAAATTACTAACCAATTTTGTAAGCAATTCTGCGAAAGAAACTAAATGTAAAACATTATAGAAAATATATATATATATGTATATATATATATATATATATATATATATATATATTACATATATATAGGGCTGAAACCTCCGAGGGGATGAACCGGGTTGACGCCCTAGCGAAAACTCTGATTTTATATGTTTCGTTATTTAAAAAATGATGTATCCTCTATATGTTACTGACTTACTAATACTGATATAATACTGACATTTTCTTATTAATAACTTCCCCTTTCAATATTGGTAACCAGATCCTACTACATTCTGCCGAGGAATTTGCGACACAATTGGTCTTTTAGCATAATTAGAGCCGCTTCTTTGATTTTTCTTTTTTTACCATCCGTTTCTTTTAGGACTACATTTGAGTTATTCCATTGAACCCTATGTTCATTATCCCATGCGTGTTTACATATTTGAGATCTATCAAATTCTGTATTTTTAATATAAGATTTATGTTCACTTATTCTAACATTTAATGGCCTTGATGTTTCACCTAAATAAAACTGATCGCATTCACAAGGTATTTTATAAATGCAATTCTTTGTCCTTTCTTGTTCATTGTTAGGTTTGGTTTTGGACAAAATAGATCTCAACGTGTTTGTTGTTTTGAATGTTTTTTTTTTCTATTTTGTCCAAAACCAAACCTAACAATAAACAAGAAAGGACAAAGAATTGCATTTATAAAATACCTTGTGAATGCGATCAGTTTTATTTAGGTGAAACATCAAGGCCATTAAATGTTATACCCTGTTTTTTAACCAGGAGGAGTAAACCAAAAAGACAGATTCACACTCAAGAAAGTTACTAGAAAAGCTACCAAATCTTCTTTTTTGTTGTATCTCTCGGCCTTGCGGTAATCGAGTACTTAATCAATATCGGACAACCTTACACGTCAATTCTAACCTAACTTTATGTTTGAATATAATATTTTTTTTTAATTCACTTCCAATATATATTACAATTATTACAATAAAAAAGGACGTTTTTCACATTTGGTCCATGTATATATATTTAAATATCGCGTGATCCAGTTTTATAGATCTTTTGAGTCGATGGTACTTAATTTATAGACTATATGATCCAGAGAGTCAATAATATTACAGATCTAAGTATGATTTTTCACAGAAATTTGTCTTTTAATTTGCAAATAGATCTTATATGCAACAAAGCTATGCAAATGCATGTATCAAAAAGTTAGAGAGAGTTCAAAGATTTCTGAAATACTGTTCTTTTAAACTGCGTAGACCATATTCTTATTCTGGTGTGATTAATTTCGTGAATCTAGGTTTTTTTTCTTACCAGAAGAATTAACTTTGACTTTGATCATTATTTTTTAAGCTTAATAATCCAATCTCCTGAATTGCTTCAGCCAGTTTGTTTTACATATTCCTTCCCATTCACTGCTTTAGAATTGACTTTTTCATGTTTCATATCACAGAATAAATTATGGTTCAAATATAGGTGTGGTCCTACTTTTCATGCATGGTAATCAGTTACCTCATTAGATAGATTTAACTTATGTATCAATATCTTAAAAATCTATTTGAACCACTAAAATGCAAAACAATAAATTTGTATAAATAAGTGTGTACTTGCAATTTCTTTAATGCTGGATTCTTGTTTACTTTTGACAGTGAGTTTGTCCTATTTGTTATCAATAAATAAAATTTACTAAAAAATACTGGATTTCTGTGAGATAATCAACTATTTCAATCTATTATGTTACATTCTAGTATAATTTTGTAGTTTTCTTGTGATGATCTACAACAGGAAGAACAAAACCAACTGTATCAATACAATCAAAGTAAAACACAACATTACTAATGTTCTTTTATTGTGATGAAAACAAAATGAAAATGCTTCTTAACAAGTATACACAAATTTAAAAGATAGTTGCCGTTTTTCTTATGATAATTATATATAAATATCATACATTTATAAATTTATAAACACTGTAAACTCTATTTATTATATATATCAGCTAGAAAAATATCACATTAAATACTATTATCGCATATCACCAAGTCCAAGTTATTACAAAAACAACTTAAAGAGTCAGAAATCGATTTATATAATATTCTGTGCATAATATATATTCGGAATGAATGTAAAAATAAAAATTTAATAATTTTATTAGTCTTCCAAAATCTCTCCATTTATGTCTTGGTGAGATTAATACAACTACACCATTTTGAATTTCTTGATTTATTTTTTCAGCAAAAACTGAATCTATTTCAGATATTTGAGCAAGAAAGTTTTTTTTTGTCAGCAGCTCAATGTATAAACTATTCCTTGAATAATTTCCCCTAAAAAATAACCATGGTAAGACATTCATAATATACACAATAAATCAATCATCCTATAAAGTAAGATAAACAATCTATAGTTATGCTATGTAATATTTGCTGCATTGAATCTGCATATGTAAATTAAAAATATCATTTTTTTCCTTTTCTTCCCTTTCCATGTTCTTATATCTGTTGAACCAAAATACTTGACAACATTCCAGTAGAGTATACAAATAAAAACTTAATATTTAATAGTAACAATAATATACCTGAATATAAAAATGAAATCTATAAAATGTTTTAGTTAATCTTACTATATAATTGTAGCTAATCCAAAGTGAGCATTTCATTCTTGAAAAAGAAGCTGTGTACTATCTGTCGTATAGATGTTTTAACTCTTTTATCCTATGTTGCAAGAATATAAGGTCGACCTTCAATATTTTTAGGACATTTTACTGATCTAGTCTGCTTATATTCTTTTATTTGTTCTAAATTCTATTGTTAAAATAGTTGAATTCGCAACACCTAAAATTAGCACATTACTTTAGTAAGTCTTGATTTTAATAATAACTATTCTGTAAAACTAACCTGCTGCCTGTTTTATTTTTACTACCGTGGCTGTTATTTTTATTCCAGAATTATCAATTTTCATGTTTGTACATGTTTATAGTACATTATTTCTCATTTGATGATAAATGATCCAAATCTACTCGGCGTTTTTAAGGTGGAGAAGAATAATTACCACTAGTACTTGGCATTGAGTCCATATTGTTACCTTAATAACACTAATATGTCGCTAAATAGTTATGAAAAGAACTGTTTTTTATATAAATGCAAACGAAAAATCTAAAGATGTAAGAAATAACACAGAAAATACAAAAAATTGTCGATATAAATTTTGAATTTTAAAATTTCACAAATGTCATTAGTGTCAATATGTCATAATTTAGTGGAGTAAACTTGCCTGCGCTTCGACCAATTACAAACAAGCATTATGGCGCGGAAAATTTGAATTACTCCTCCTGGTTTAAAAACAGACCATAGAATAAGTGACCATCAATCTTTTATTAAAAATAGAGAATTTGATAGATCTCAAATATGTAAACACGCATGGGATAATGAACATAGGGTCATTGGAATAACTCAAATGTAGTCCTAAAAGAAACGGATGGTAAAAATAGAAAAATCAAAGAAGCGGCTCTAATTATGCTAAATGAGACCAATTGTGTCGCAAATTCCTCGGCAGAATGTAGTAGGATCTGGTTACCAATATTGAAAGAGGAAGTTATTAATAAGAAAATACCAGTATAAGTAAGTCAGTAGTATATAGAGGATACATCATTTATGTTTTTTAAATAACGAAACATATAAAATCAGAGTTTGGTGTTTATTGAAGGTAAACTAAATGCACGACCCAATACTTACCATGTCGGGATAGTATTATGAGGTTTTTTTCCTGGTTTTTCACTCATAATTTACTATGGAATCACTAACTGGAGAATTTTACTGTCATCATGTCATGTATTTGTCTTTTTAAAGACGAATTATATGCTATGATTTTTTTCTGACAGATATTCTCAAGTTAAAGTTGATTTCATGTAACCGAATGAACTATCTTATAAGTGAAATCTTCCCAGGAGCGCAACTCAACAATATTGGCAATATCATTTTAAAGTCGCCTACTTTAAAATGCATAATGTATGTCTGAATTGTCAATATAAATGAGTCAGATAAATTAAATTATTAGAAGAATTTTTCACTTAGTAACAAAAACAAAATTTGTTTAATTTACTGTTTGTATTTTGAGAACGATTTCCGAAGTGGAAATTGAAACGTCAATAAACGTATTTTTACCTTTAATTGTGGCTTATTTCCAGTTAAATAGTAATTAATTTAAAATGCCACAAGAAACTAGCTTCAGAACAATATTAAAACACCATCAAGGAAGTTGAAATAACTAGTAAGAGATTGCAGAAAAATTAACTGCAATTAATCATTGGCTGTGATGCGAATGCGCACCATCGAACTTGGCGTAGTAAAATCATCGAAGCAAGAGATGAATTATTACTATAGTTTATTATGAAATATAATTTAAATATACTAAATGTAGGAAACAAACAAACTTTCCTAACTTCACAACGGAAGGAGGTAATTGATATAACACTTACCACGACTCATATGGCTAGACCCGTTAAAAAATGGCATGTGTTAGATAAGGTATCCTGTTTAGACCATCGACTCATTTGTTTTGAATTGACAGGTAATGAGCCTATGAAGGAAAGTGATCGTAATCATTACTGCGTTTGAAGACAACTGTTCGGAAATAGTGAGGAATTCCAACAGAAAAGTACCCTGGTGGAATGATAACCTTGCAAATCAATGGATAGAAGTTATATATAGAAGGATAGAAGACGAAAATTTAATTTCACCAAAAGATCAGGTGAGTGGGACGATTATCGTAAACCTCTCACTGAATATAATAAGAAATTGAGAAGACCAAAAAGAGAATCCAGAAAAGGAGAAGGCATTGCGAGGAGATAGAACAGCCTGCAGAAATGTCAAGGCTCCATAAAGTTCTCTTATAGGACCCTCAGATAAGTATTCCCCTTGCTCCAAAAAGAGTCAGGATAATACACTCAAAATGGTGAAGAGACCCTGAGAGAACTTTTTAGGGTGCACTTTCCTGAGTCTGAAACAAAACCGATACCACTAGACCCATGGCAGACTGGATTGGATACCATCACTTACAGTTCTAGGAAAAACTGACTTGTGACAAAAGAAGTTGTAAACCAGAACAAAATCAAATGAACAATAAACTAATTTGAGCCATGTAAATCAGGATGGCTCTTGGATGGATAAAGGGTGGCTTTTTATACCCAAACCTACCAAAATCGGACAGGAAAAATCTGAGTCTCTACGGCCGATATCATTCGTACTGAAGACTCTAGAAAAACTGCTCGATAAGCGTATTAGGGATGGTTTATGGATTGAAAATCCGATATATCAGTGACAGTATGCATATCGAGCAGGAGTCTCCACAGAAACGGTACTGCACCATCTCGTGCAGAAGGTAGAGGACGTTCTGGAAAACCAAGAGGTGATGTTGGGTGCATTTCTCGATATTAAGGGAGCATTCGGCAATACCTCCTATAAAGTAATCACAAGAGCGATTTATTTAAAAGGAATAGATGAAATAAGCTGCAGATGGATAGAGTGCGTGCTGAGGAGCCGTATGATATACGCAACTTTTCTGGAGGACAAAGTGTCAGCACAGGTAGTCAGAGGCTGCCTGCAAGGGGAAGTTTTATCTCCTCTCTTGTGGAATCTGGTCATGGATGGGCTGATAGCTAGACTAAGTAACGATAGGCATAATGTCCTGGGCTATGCGGATGACCTTTAGCCCACGGCAAGTTTAATGGCACAGTCATTGACAGAATGCAATAGGCCCTAACTGTAGTTACAGAATGGACTTGAAATGTAGGACTTAACATCTGTCTTCTGAAGTCCAAAATCATGAAATTTGCCATAAGGAGGAATTTAGAGGGATTGCTGAGCCTAAATGGTACACGTTTAAATCTGGAGAGTGAATTAAAGTATCTTGAGGTAATATTAGACTCAAGACTTACTTGGAATCAGCAGATAGAACGAATAACCGAGAGAGCGGTAACTACGTTAATGGTAGCCAGACGCACTCGGAAAAATTTGGCGTTTAAGACCAGACATGTTATATTGGAATATTGGATTTATTACATAGTGATAAAACCCACAATTACATATGCGTCAGTGGTATGGTGCCCAAAGGTGCAGCCAAAAAGCGCCATCCTCAAATTAAGCAAGGATTCAAAGATTTGCTTGCCTCGGAATCACAGGGGCTATGAGGGAAACACCGACGTCAGCTATGGAGGCCCTACTAGATCTCCCTTATTTACATATAACTATAAGAGGGGAGGCGAGAATGGAATATTATAAACTGCAAAAAATCTGAACAAATAAATGAATATATAGATACAGATAGAAGATATAGATAGATGGATGATGATTTTTGACCATATGTCACCCAAATATAAGCCTGAAGTACACTTTCAAGTGGACATTTACCCACGAGAGGAGCGGAGCAGAGGAAACTCTCGACCCAGACGGCGGTGTTATCCTGGTATACAGACGGGTCTAAAACTGCCGAAGGGTCGGGTGCAGGAATATTCAGAGTGGTGGGGATTTCAATATTTCTATTCCACTAGGAGAATATACCTCTGTATTTAAGGCAGAGACAATCTTGCAGTGCGCAAGAGAAATTAACTTGAGGACTTTCGAACTGAAGCGGATCAATATATGCACAGATAGCAAGCAGCCATTGGGGTTCTCATAAGCCCCAAGGTGGAGTGGGAATGTCAACACAAACTCGACAGACTAGCAGAATATAACAGTGTTACACTGATATGATTTCCAGGTCCTCGAATCATATATGGCAATAAAAGACCTGATGCACTTGCCAGATGAGTATCAGCTACAAAATACTTCGGTCCAGAGCCGGCCGTGAGAGTGTCAAAAAAAATCGTCTGCGATCTTTAAAAAGCCTGGATCCGAAGCAAACACAACTGTACACAACAATGTTGTATATTGGACGGACATGTGCTAACAGGGCTGAAGTACTGAGTAAAACAAGGGGGAATCAGCTCTGAGTTATTACAGGCTTGCTTATTGGATATGTGCCAGTTAAGGGGCACCTGCATAGAATGGGACTGTTTCATGAAGACTTAAGCTGCAAACTCTGTAGCAGAGAACCTGAAATAGTCAACCATCAATGATCGCAGGCGGCAAACACTTTTTGGAGAAAACAAAGTGGCTGCAAATATATATGGTACCCATCTACTAGACCTGTAGACCTGTATAAGCTAGTACAAGGTTGCAGAATTCTGGAATGGGTATCATAAAGGAATGGAAGATGTACAATAAGACAATTGGCTGCACTACATCCGGTTCATAAAAGACGGCTTCCAGAAAAAAAGACCATTCTTTTATATTATGTACAGTCCAGTAATTTTTTGGTTGCTTATTTAAAATTTCTGAATGGTATGGAGCATTATCCAAAACTATAAAAGATGGTTCGTGTAAACTTGTAACCAGTTTTTCTAACTATTTCACAAATATCTCCATATTCATGTTGTGATAATCAACCATGCAATATATGTCTCTTTCCTTCAGTGTGTTTTTATAGATTTTATACTATCTGTAATATATATATATATATATATATATATATATATATATATATATATATATATATATATATATATATACATAACATCATAATCTCATTTTCTACTTTTCTTGTTAACCGTGCTCTTCTTTTATTTAAAATTAAACCAGATTTTAAACATGTGTCATGTGTTCACAAGGAAAAGATTTTGTTACAATACTACAATATTTTATAAATATAGTGGTTAAGTTAGGATATACATGGCGATGGTTTTTACAACACGGTAACGGATAGTTCCAATCTCCGTTCGAAATTTTTTTGGGTAATATATCATCAGACAAATACATGCCGACTTCTTTTCTATCTCTCGATAAAGGTGTATGTTTAGATGAGTCATGTCCAATTAATTCATCAAAAATACACCATGGACTTAAGTCATCTTTATCAGTTTCTTTTTCTTGTACTGGTTGATTTTCAAGATTTACTAAACTTATGCAAAGACTCGTTTCATCCATTTTCCATAGTTGAAGAACCAGCTTTTAAAAAGTTTGCAGGGTGGATTCCTGGATATAAATCGCCAACAAGAAAAACTGTCAGAACTGAGCAAATTATTAGATCACAAGTTGTTAAAGAAGTAGAAAATATCTGTATTACTAACTGACCTCTGGACATCTGGAGTAACTGAGAGTTACTTTGCATTAACAGGACAATATTTAACCGAAAATTTAATATTTAAAACAGTTTTATTAGGCTGCTGCCATTTTTCTGAAAACCATAATTCAGAAAACAGCGATTAGTGAAATTATTAATCAGTGGGGTGTAAAACGAAAAGTAAATTTTGCAGTAACTGTTAATGCCTCAAATATGTTCAAAGCTATTAAAGATGTTTTAGAATGAAAACATTTAAGTTGTTTTGCTCATACGTTAAATTTATTGGTGGAGGACGCACTTAAATGCTGTCGTGTACAAATAGATAAAATAAAAAGTCCTTTTTTCGACAATTCTGCAAAAAACGCATTTAAAAAAAAACCTTATCTTCAGAAAGGCTTTTAAAGTATTAATTACAACGTAACAATGTTCCCAAACGGCCAATCCAAGACGTGGAAACTAGGTAGAACTTCACCTATTACATGTTAAAAAGAATGACCGAGTTAGAAGAGGCACCGTTCCACATCGGTATTAAATAATACAGACTAAGACCTAGACCAAATCTAAATAAAAAAATCTGGATTATTTGTTCTCAACTTTCCCAAATTTTACAGCCGTTTAAAGAAATAACAAGTACAATGAGGTACCAAAAATACTTGAAGGGTAGTTGAGTGATCGTTATGGTACGCTGCCTGCAAGAATCTTGCAATAAAATTTTAGCAAACGGTAATCTTACATCCATAGTATCCGACGTAGTACAATTACTAATATCGGGTTTAGCAAAACTATTTAAAGGGATAGAACAGAGTGGCACATTCTCATTAAAGTGCAGGGTTTTTCTGATAAAAATGAAGCTAAAAAAATAAAAGAAAAAGTTAAGAAGGTGGTTACTTTTATAATTAACGAACAAGAAGATTGTACTATTGAAAATCAACCTGTACAAGAAAAAGAAACCAATAAAGATGACTTAAGTCCATGCTAAAATTTTATTGCAAGATTCTTGCAGGCAGCGTACCATAACAATCACTGAACTAGCATTCAAGTATTTTTGGTCACTCATTGTACTTGTTATTTCTTTAAACGGCCGTAAAATTTGGGAAAGTTGAGAACAAATAATCCAGTGTTCTTTATTTAGATTAGGTTAGGTAAGTCTGTATTATTTAATACCAATGTGGAACGGGTTGCCTCTTCTAACTCGGTCATTCTTTTTAACATGTAATAGGTGAAGTTCTTCCTAGTTTCCACGTCTTGGATTGGCCGTTTGGGAACTGTGTTCTGTTGTAATTAATACTTTAACAGCCTTTCTGAAGATAAGGTACTTTTTTGAAATGTGTTTTTTTGCAAAATTGTCGAAAAAAGGACTTTTTATTTTATCTATTTGTACACGACAGCATTTAAGTGCGTCCCCCACCAATAAATTTAATCATCATCATAAATCACAATCATCATAAAACAAAACATATTTAATAGCTTTGACCATATTTTAGGAATTATCAGTTACTGCAAAATTTACTTTTCGTTTTAGACCCGACTGATTATTAATTTCAGTAATCGCTGTTTTCTGGATTATGGTTTCCAGAAAAATGGCAGCAGCCTAATAAAAAAGTTTTGAATACTAAATTTTCGGTTAAATATTGTCCTGTTAATGCGAAGTAACTCTCAGTTACTCCAGATGTCCAGAGGTCAGTAGTAATACAGATATTTTCTACTTCTTTAACAACTTGCGATCTAATAATTTGCTCACTTTTGACATAACATTCCTGAAGTAATGAACCTGACAAAGTTTTTCTTGTTGGCGGTTTATATCCAGGAATCCACCCTGCAAACTTTTTAAAAGCTGGTTCTTTAACTATGGAAAATGGATGAAACGAAAAGTTTAGTTAATCTTGAAAATCAATCAGTCCAAGAAAAAGAAACTGATAAAGATGACTTAAGTCCATGGTGTATTTTTGATGAATTAATTGGACATGACTCATCTAAACATACACCTGTATCGAGAGGTATAAAAGAAGTCGACATGTAATTGTCTGATGATATATTACCCACAAACAATTTCGAACGGAGATTGGAACTGTCCATTACCGTGGTGAAAAAACCATCGCCATGTATATCGTAACTTAACCACTATATTCATAAAATGTTGTAGTATTGTAACAAAATCTTTTCCTTGTGAACACATGTTTAACATCTGGTATAATTTTAAATAAAAGAAGAACGCGATTAACAAGAAAAGTGGAAAAACTTATGTTTTTTAAATGTCAATTTAGACGATTCGCGATTTAATAATGTGTAATGTAAATGTAACTATTTAAGTACCATTTGTATTATTTAATTTATTTTTCAAGTTACAATAAATATATCCTTCGTTAGGTTCTTTTATTTCAATACTTATACACATAAACGATAATAGCTAATATGTTTGTGTACTCGCTAATTTGAATACTGGTAAACAATCAACTAGTTACAGTTTACGAATAACGGTTCCGATAAAAATTAAAAAAACGAGAAGACCCACCTCTAGTTTTTTAGGTATATTAGGATCGGAACCAGAGAATATCTGATCGGAACTAATCGTCTCACTAATGGGCAATGGCCAATGAGTGTTAAAAGGGTTTTAGGAGGGGAGACGAAGGGGAAATATGATTGTTATCTTTGTCTAATTCGTTGAAAATATGATTTTATATCTGCGTTAGATATCCTGTTAAATTTTACCATACCGACCTTAAAATTTTACCTACACTGTATATATATATATATATATATATATATATATATATATATATATATATTATATTACGGATAGTATAAAATCTATAAAACACACTGAAGGAAAGAGACATATATTGCATGAGGCTGTAAAACATGGTTTTATTGATGAAGCGGATCTAGAGTTTTCGTCAAAATCGGTTGATTATCACAACATGAATATGGAGATATTTGTGAAATAGTTAGAAAAACTGGTTACAAGTTTACATGAACCATCTTTTATAGTTTTGGATAATGCTCCATACCATTCGGAAATTTTAAATAAGCAACCAAAAAATTACTGGACAGTACATAATATAAAAGAATGATCTTTTTTCTGGAAGCCGTCTTTTATGAACCGGATGTAGTGCAGTCAATTGTCTTATTGTACATCTTCCATTCCTTTATGATACCCATTCCAGAATTCTGCAACCTTGTACTAGCTTATACAGGTCTACAGGTCTAGTAGATGGGTACCATATATATTTGGAGCCACTTTGTTTTCTCCAAAAAGTGTTTGCCGCCTGCGATCATTGATGGTTGACTATTTCAGGTTCTCTGCTACAGAGTTTGCAGCTTAAGTCTTCATGAAACAGTCCCATTCTATGCAGGTGCCCCTTAACTGGCACATATCCAATAAGCAAGCTTGTAATAACTCGGGGCTGATTCCCCCTTGTTTTACTCAGTACTTCAGCCCTGTTAGCACATGTCCGTCCAATATACAACATTGTTGTGTGCAGTTGTGTTTGCTTCGGATCCAGGCTTGTAGCTGATACTCATCTGGCAAGTGCATCAGGTCTTTTATTGCCATATATCATTCGATGACCTGGAAATCATATCAGTGTAACACTGTTATATTCTGCCAGTCTGTCGAGTTCGTGTTGACATTCCCACTCCACCTTGGGGCTTATGAGAACCCCAATGGCTGCTTGCTATCTGTGCATATATTGATCCGCTTCAGTTCGAAAGTCCTCAAGTTAATTTCTCTTGCGCACTGCAAGATTGTCTCTGCCTTAAATACAGAGGTATATTCTCCTAGTGGAATAGAAATATTGAAATCCCCACCACTCTGAATATTCCTGCACCCGACCCTTCGGCAGTTTTAGACCCGTCTGTATACCAGGATAACACCGCCGTCTGGGTCGAGAGTTTCCTCTGCTCCGCTCCTCTCGTGGGTAAATGTCCACTTGAAAGTGTACTTCAGGCTTATATTTGTGTGACATATGGTTAATAAAGATGACTTAAGTCCATGGTGTATTTTTGATCAATTAATTGGAGATGACTCATCTACACGTACACTTGTATCGAGAGTCCATTACAACGGTGGAAAAACCATCGCCATGTATATCCTAACTTAACCACTATATTCATAAAGGATTGTAAATGTGAACACGTGTTCAAAATCTGGTTTAATTTGAAATAAAAAAAAGAATACTGTTAATAAGAAGTAAAGTAGAAAAACGTATGTTTTTTAATGACAATTTAGACTATTCGCGATTTAATAATAACGTGTAATGTAAATGTAAGTACGATTTACTATTTGTATTGTTTAGTTTATTTTTCAAGTTATAATAAATATATCATTAGTTTCTTTTACTTCAATAAATATACACATAAACGATAATAGCCATTACGTTTGTTTATGTAGGTACTTTATTACTTGAAACTACTTTTAAACAATCATAGTTACTTGTTTACGAAAATTTAAATTTTTAAATGCATTCATTTTTTTGGAATCCTGAGAAAACTAACAAATATTTTTGAAAAATTTAAATGCAGAATGAAAGATTACATTATTACCGAGGGCCGAAAGTCCCTTAAAATAAACAAAAAAATTTTTGAATAAGATATTTGAAATTAAAAATCACACTATTTTTGTTTCATCCCTATAACTTATTAAAATAAACATTATAGAAGTTTTCAGGGACTTTCGGCCCTCGGTAATAATGTATTGTTTCATTCTGCACAATGTTAAAATTTTTTCTCAGGATTCGAAAAAAATGAATGCATTTAAAAAATATTGGCCCGAAATTTTATGCCTACGCTATAAACGATAAAACTACCACGACCCACCTCTACTACTCATTACTCGTGACCAAACAGACGTTGAAAAAAAATTTTTGTATATGAATATTTTTTAATGTGGCGTTATTGTATGCAGTTTATTATTTCATATTGGGAATGAGGCACAATGTGACTTTAAAATAAGCTTATTTTGATGTTTAGATTTTTAATTCGGAAATCGTACTTAAAATACAAAACAATAATAAATTTTATTTATATAAAACGATTTCCGAAGTGGAAATCAAAATATTTTCTTTCACTTATTGTAAAGTAAACTTGTGGCATATTCTCAATAAAAAACAGAAGCTGCTATTTAAATCAATTTCGCCCAAATTTGATTATCTTAGGACATTGTTCCAATGCAAAAAAGACAACAGGTCAAATAAAACCAATAAGTTTGGCAACATTGAACTTCCCCTTTTTTATTATTTCCACGCTTGCATGTTCGGCGATATAAAGGGCGGACCTAATATACCTCTCTCTTTCTAAACAGCTGTTTCTCACTCCATCTTACGTAAGGTCCATACCGACCATAAACTTTTTCCTACACTGTATATATATATATATATATATATATATATTATATATATATATATATATATATATATATATAAACCCAATCTAAAAACTCTCCTAAGAATTTATCCTTGAAATTTCGAATGTATTTCTTTCTTTAAATTTTACTATCCCTTACAGAAACATGTTCTTTCTTTTCAAGCATTTTATAATGTCTCGAATTTCAAACTTACAACCCTTAGGAAGATCTTTAATCTTAGGATTTGGTCTAGGTTTATATTGCGCGGCCTCTACACTTTTCTGTTTTTCAAAACTGACTCGAGTTTTCTCTTTCGAATACCCAGTGCATCATATTCACGTCTTATGTACGGATTGATCTGGTCGCAAAGGGTCTCAATTGGCTTTTTCAACAGTAAAATAACAGGGACAGAGAATGTCATTGTAGTAAGTTTGCTTCAATTTAAACTAGATTGCACTAGTCAGTGAATGACTGAAAGTTGTGTATTAAGTACCGATATACGAAGGGAGCATTATCTTCATTTCGTCTTACAGCAAGTTCTATCTGAAGAGCTAAAAATAGCGAAACACGTATCATAGAATGGCAAGTTTGATGGGATGTAAATATTCCTTTTCATATATTATTTACACAGTAAAATCAGCGTTCAAACAAACAAACTCTTCCCAATCGCAAGAACTACTATTGCAAACGTATTAGGGTAACATTAATTTGCAACCGGTTTGGGAGTATTGCTAAAAAAGATATCAATTTCTCTGAATGGTCAAAAACCCAAGAACTGTGGGACTTATTGGAATCACAATAAATTGTAGGTAATAACGAGAGACTGGATTATATGCTCTAAAAAATGGTTAAAATATGCATACAATATGCATTTATATATGCACTTTAAAAAAATATTTTTTAATTTTTATGGCTTGAGATTTGGTGAGAAATAAAATTATAGTATAACTTAGAGTGTTTATTTATTACTACATTTAATAAAAAAATATAAATGAAAATTCACAAGAAAATGTCCTCGTTCTTGCTGTTACAGTATATAATCATAAAATGTTAATATGTCAATATTTTCAATAAAATGTCAATATTTTCAAGAGTAATGTTACGCCTTCAATCAGTTAATTTGTTTTTTTATATGAGGAAAACGATCTTTCAACATCACAGAATCTAATTGGCGCAAATCTAAAATTTGACACTAGCGAGGGATCCATATTAATTATTTCGTTAAAGCTTCCATTGAATATGTTATTTATTGATCGCAATAAAAAGCTTTTATTCCGGTTTAAAACTTACTAAATTCATCTTTAATTTTTTTTTCAATTGTCCCTGAAAGGTTTACTATTCTTTCTTTGACAGAATCAACAATGCAAATACTATCATTTAAAGATAATGTTTGACTCTCCAGTTTTGTAATAGAGTTTACAGTTATGTCAAAATTTGCTTTTATCATTGATTATAAACCACTACCAAGATAGCTCACCTCGTGATAACCGAAAGATGTATCAAAAACTAGATGGCGTTACTCGAAAACCGTATCGAGATTTTCATTCTCTCTCTGACTTGCGAAGAGATAGGAGTGGTGTCAGGGCCGAACTTACCCTATAAGTGTATTATCTGTGTCTAGTGTTGTGACAAGTTATAGCGAAATTTAAAAAAAAAGGACTCACATTTTAGATAAAATGGCCTGTGTAACGCATAAATGTGTTTACGCGGGATGTTTTGAAAGAAACGATGGAACAAATAATAATATATCTTTCTTTAAATTTACCCTGAAAGACGTAGAGGGCACAAAAATTTGGCAAAAAAACTGCGGGAATATTGATATTATAGTGATGGATATCAGTGACCTAAAACAGAGGGTAATTTGTCAGCATCATTTTGCAGTGGAACATATTTACCAAAGTTGTCAAAGAAAGTTATTAAGGAAAAATGCTCTTCCTCTAAAATATACACAGTTAGCAACTGATTTAGGTGAGTATTCAACTTTAGAAATATTTTTATATTTGCGTAATGCAAATGGTCAATGAGAATAAACCTATTAAAATAGATGTTATATAAAATCATTTGATTTGCATATCACGATTTATACAAAGTGACGTCACTTGTATTTAAAATTTCCAGAACATCAACCTTAGAGTTCAAATTTTCCTACCACAATGTTTTGATTTCTTACACAATTTGATCATAATATAATATATATTAATAAATTGTATTTATAAATACATATGAAATATAGATTAATAGCTTGAAAAACTAACTATTGTTGTGTATTGTGATTGTGATATGCCAAAACAAATAAATAGTCTGTAGAAAGCTGATAATCTTTCATATGAGATAGATTATTTTGAACAGGAAATAACGGCGAGAGGTTTTTACTATTAAATCCCTAAAAGAGGTAAGTTTAAAATTTAGAATACATAATTTTGTATTACAATTATTTGTTATGTATTTTAATCTGTTGCAGTAGTCTCAAAACTAAGTGTATTTACTGTTAATATAATAGTTTGACAAATAGTTAACATTTTAAAAATTCCTCACTTACTAACTATTCTGATGTTTTGCATGATGCGCGGCTTGCTACATAACTGGAAGATTCTGATTTGTTATTTTGTTACAGATGGTCCAATACATAGCGACAACTTAAAAAACATTGTAGTTGAAGTTGTTTCAAAATTACAAAATATTGGGTATATACTTACCAAAAGTGTTAGTGTGTGATCAAGCATCTAATAATAGAGCTTTATTTAAACTGTTAGGCGCATGTAAGGATCAGCCTGCAATAGAAATAGGAAATCAGAGGATTTTCACTGTGTTTGATACACCCCACTTATTAAAAAGTCTAAGAAATAATTTTCTTAACAAAACGTTGACGTTTTTTGCCGATTCTAAACAAATATCATGGCAAGATATTGAAAACACATACAACATCGATAGAACCAATGTTAGAGCACGATGCATGGTGAAAATAACAGACGTTCATATAAACCCTAATAATTTTCAAAAAATGCGTGTAAAATTAGCAGCACAAATTTTTTACAACTCAGTTGCCTCAGGAATATCAACAGCAACAGCTGTAGGGCAGTTACACACTAAAACGGCTCCTTATACTGCCGATTTTGTGAAAATTATAAATAATATTTTTGATGGTCTTAACAGCAAATATTATAGTGATAGTAATCCAAACAGAAAGACAATGTCAACTTCAAGCAAGTCAACTGAAAACTTAAAAGCAGGTTTAGAATATTTTAAAAAAATTAAAGTTTTTGCAAGAAAGAAATAATATTCACTGTCTACACGGCTTTCAGTGGACAATTTTGTCAGTTTTGTTTGTGGGAGGAACTTCAAAAATATAATGTATCATATCTTTTAACATCTTTTCTGAACTAAGATCCTCTAGAAAATTTTTTCTCTATTGTGCGCAATAGGGGTGGTTACAATGCAACACCTAGTGTTAGTCACTTAAAAATTGCCATTAAGCATAACACAAATATTAAACTAAAAATTGCTTTAGACAATGGAAATTGTGAAATAGCACAAACTGATAATTTAGATTTAACTCACGAAGTAACTAGCGTCGAAATATCTAACGAATCTATTGAAACCCAAACAGTTCATGTAGAAAAATCTTTAGACAAGCAAAAGGAAAATAATGACAACAAAATTTTAAGCGCGGCAAATTCCAGCAAATCTAGCATAAATTTAGAAACTTGTGCTGTTACATATGTCGCTGGATATATTTACTATAAGATTATAAAGAATTTGAATTGTATTAAATGCCAGGAAGATTTGCTAAAAGACAATAAAATTCTATTAGAGAAACACGAATTAATGTTACTTTTCAGAGATTATGCCGCAAACGAAGAAATAAAGTTTCTTCAGAGACCATCAGATTTGTTTGTTACTATTACTACAATATTGTTAGAAAAGTTTCACGAGGCGTTTAGTTTATTTAAAGTAGATAATGCAGTTTTTAATAAAATTGAAACCTATGTGACTAAGCATATTTTATTAACTACTAATTGGCTTGAAAGCTGTGACGACCATAAAAGAAAAATTATAAAATTCTTGGTAAAAATCAAACTTTTAAAAACTTGTCAGTTTTATAATGTTAATGAAAGCAAACAAAAAACTAAAAGGGAAAAGATTCACAGAAAATTACTTATTTTCGATAAAAGTAAAGGTAAATAGACTTCAAAATGCAAAAATTCGACAAATAAACAGCAAAAAAATAATTCAACAGACTGACAGCCACAATAGTAAACAAACCAGAAACGTCACAAATTGTACTTAAAATAAATATGAAAACCTTTTTTTCCACCTATATCTTTTGTTTGTTAAAAAATATTAATTCTTCTCAAGAACCTTCATTTTTATAGCACTTTGATATAAATATGTACGTTTCCTCAGAAAATTCTTCTCGACTTTTAATAATAAAATGTTTCGATATTGTCAATAATGAAAGTACTTCTTGAGAACAAGAAATAGTAAATAATCTTTTTTCCTAAAATTTTAATTTTACAATCTTAGTTTGAAAAGAATTAACATTCAAATATACTTATTTACTTTGTTTTAAAATATGATCTAATTAGTGATGTTATAAACTTTCTAATCCTGTCCGTTTATCAGCTTTTACCTATTGTTCCTAGGCAGATGGCCCTCAACTATTTATGTATTGGAAATTCCCTGTCATTTTAATCAGATATTACTTACATTATTCATTTTTAACGTTGGTAATTTGTGTTATTTTGTCAAAGTCAAAATCGATTGCATTTGGTACTCACCACTACTTGCTTTTAAAACCTCGATGGCGTAATTCCAGAAACTCCTCAGAAAATTTTTAATTGTAAAAAGTATGCGATCTAACAGTAGATCATAGTGATTTTATTTAGTTCACCTCTATACAATTTTTTATTTTGCACAGAATATGATTGACTTCTTGACACCAAAAATCACAAAGAGTAAAAAAATGTAGGTTTTGCTTTTCTGAATATTTTGGTCATAACTTGCTTACTCTTTATGCAAGAAACTTAACAAAAATAAACCTTTTTTAAACACTTTAAAAAAAGTTGTAATGAGTTTTCGTCGAAAAGTGCTTTAGTTTTTTATTATTTCACGTTGAAATATTCAACATGGAATTTGACGAATAAGAACCTATTTTTCAATAACTCGAAAAGTATTGACATGAGATGTAATTTATCACTGCTAATTTTATTATGTATTTTATATTTTGTTATTTTTTTGTATTGTGTTAATAAATAAATAATTTTTAGAAAACCTTTACTGTTTTTATTAATCAATTTTTAGCGTTTTTTCTGAAGTAAAATCGGAATTTCATAATATAGATTACAAGCACGTTAAAATTATTTGTGAAAATGCTGAGTGCCATGCTTATATCGTCCTCTATTACACTAGAGAATTGGCGGAGCATGGAACTTAAATTTATTTTTCAATCTTGACAAATATTTCAATGAATGTCGCCACCATACAGTCAGGTAGTACTTAGGCGTGAGGGGCAAAGAGGTGTAAGTGGGCAGAGTTTAACACTGAATTTGTTTTTACCTTAGAGTAAGCTATCTAGGTAGTGGTTTATAATCAATGCTTTTATATAGGACAGTTCATTCTGAACAGACTTCTCACTAAAAATATTTTGACATTTCTGAACAGCAGTACAACAAGAAGGATCAAAATTTGATATAACATTTTTGATATCAATATAATTATTTGCAAGAAATACGGCACTATTCAACCACGTCCCCCATCTAGTCAACACTGGTTCCGGTGGCAAAGGTATATCGGGAAGCATCTCCCTATATACTTCTACTCGCAATGGTGCTTTTCAAAATATTTTCTTTACATTGTGGATTAAAGTGTTTACATTTGGAAACTCAAGTCTAACTTTCTCTGCCACCTTGTTTAAACCATGAGCTAGCATGAACAACGAATCAAATTTGGAAAAAAGCTTTTACCATGTAGGAAGCGGCATTGCTAACTAGTAGCAAAATTTTTTTAGAAGGTACTTATTCGGTAAAAAGAAATTTGTCAAAGATTTATTAACAAATTGAGCAATTGTTCCATAGTTGGTTTTTTCTAATAAAACTCCAATAATTAAATTCGCGATTTGCCGACCCTTGGCATCAGTAGTCTCGTCGACAGATATCCACAGATATTCATCTCTTACCCGGCTTTTAATACCTTCAATAACGTCTTTGTAAGATGCCCTCACATATTTCTTGCGAAGAGTTGAAGAACTTGGTACCTGTACTGACTTATTTTCAATCTTACAATATGTTTTCAAAAAATCTTTACAAAAAATTTTGACACACCTTGCTATCCAATTTATACAGTGGGATATTGCAACTTGCAATACATTGCATTGCATACATATTTTGCAAACATTTCTTGCCCCGTCGATGTGTGACGATTTTGAATAATGTTGTTCTGCAGAAGCTACAGGCGTGGTTTCTTGAAGTCCTTAGATAGGTTATATTGGTGGAGAGCCGTTTTCAGGTGTTAGGAAATTTGGAATTTTTTTCACATGGAATCTGTAATAAAACGGTTTAGTAAATAGGAGTCTAATGCAATAATATGGACTTAAAATTTTTAAGATAACTTATATTTTTTTCTCGAAACTAAAACTACCGCCAATAGTCAAACTGTTACATATTTAGTATAGGTATACCGATTTTATTGCAAAAATGGGATTTTGAATTAAATTTTTTAATCGTTAAAATATAAGTGGACTTACCTTTTTATCACAAATAGTACAGAAAACACTTTCATTTTCTATAATCTTCATTTCACTGTTACCACCAACCCAATTCCGCAATAGACTTGATTTCTGTTTCGGTAGAAAGAAATTATTTTTATTTTATAAGCACAATATTCACAATCACAAGTTGCTTTGCCAGCTGGTAAAGAGAATTTAAAAACGAATTTACTGTATGATACCTACCTGCACCTGCATGTTGGCCCTATTCTTCTGATAAATAATTCCCAGATGGGTTTTCCCAAACAATAAAACTTGTAGATTTAGTAGATATTTGTAATACAATTATCTATATATTTATAGAAATCCATTTTATTTATGTGATATTTTAAAATATGTGGCAATATGCTCTTAATCAAATAAATATGAATAGCACATGCGTTTATAAAGAAACCCACAAATATGCTGCATATATGCACATGCATTTTGCATATAATCCAGTCTCTAGTAATAACTAAACTGGTTATAACAAATATTTTGCAGTAAATTTAAAATAAAAATATGTTTCAATAATTTAAAAGTTTTCATAACCTTGTTAACATGTCTTTAATGTTGAGCAAAAAAGGGTAAAACTAGATAAACAAACATTTCCGAGTAAAAGTGCCAGTGCTACATGCATTATATCAAAAGTATTTACTGTAAATAACTTTTTATTAATACTGCAAAAATGATTATAAAAGGATTTTTTTAAATTGAATTTAGAAATTGCGTGTTTCATATTTTCATTACTAGATATTTTATGCTGTACAGTAGAGTGTATAGCGATAAGCCAAAACCTCAAATTCGTGAAATACAGTGTCGATATATTCGATGTAGTGTTAATATTTTTTAATAAAATCTACAATAATTTGATTTTTAGGATGGTGCTGTAGATGCAGAACGAAGTAACGTCACAGATCTTGTAGCATCGTGCGATCCCAGCGGCAAAAGAACAATATTCGTTTTAACTAAAGTTGACATGGCCGAAGAAAATTTAGCTGATCCTAACAGGGTAATTTTTTATTTTAATAATTGTATCTATAATATTAATTTTCATTAAAAGCGAAGAAGAAGAAGATATAATAAATAATATTGTGATGATGCCCTTTAGTAAAATCAGAATTCGTTCAAGCAGGTTTCGTTTTAACTACATAACTCATGATAATAATTTCCTGACATTGACTAAGAAGTGCCATTATTTCTTATCGAATATTTTTTATTACCGTTGATACTAAAAATATTCTCAAGTTATTGACATAAAGTATTGCTGATCATATTTATGTAGTAGTGGGTTATGTTTACTTGATTTGATATTTGAAGAGAACTTTGACGCACAACGAAGTTAAAGCTGGACAAATTGTAACAAAAAGAATATAAACAAAAAGAGATTTTCTCAGAATATATGCCAATCTATAGTATCTAATGTTTGGCGGTTAGTTTCAAACTGAAAATTTGGCGGACAAAGAGTCTGACGAAGAATTAAAAATATAGGTGTAGACCAAGAAGCCCTGTCAAAGTTCCTAGTCTTCCCCAAAATCATAAGACTCGTCGAATGTCTTTTGAAGCAACGCATATTCAATAAAGAACATTGAACGAATATCCGATGTGTGAAGAGGTTACAATTACGGAAACCAGATGGGCGTAACCAAGTGTATGGAATAATAGGGTCATGACACCTCAATTGTAATTTCATTCACACTATTAGTTTTGGAGGTTGAAGTATAATGTGTTAGGAATATATGAGTTAGGACGGACGCACATAACTCATGGAATTAATTGAAAGGATGATTGTGAATATAAATACGGTATCATGTTTTGCCACCTATCGGCTATATATGATGCAATAGATTCAATAAATATTATCTTACAATAATATCCCATCACTAATTACCCAAACTCAGCTAAGATTCAAAACTTTGGATGAATCACCACGGAGCCCAATATTTCGATAGAGGTCATATGGGTTAAAGTAAAATCTTGTTCCAATTACAATGTTAGTATCAAAAAGGTGCATGTAGTAAAGTTATTATTTTCTAAATTACAAATATTTTCAAGAAAGGCTGAAACAGGTCCATTTCTAATTTTACTTTTTTAAAATTTTTAAAAAAATATATGCAGAGTGATAATTATTAATATAATGAAGTCATCGTCAACTTTTTTAAATACAATATCCTGAATCCGTAAAATAGTTTCGAAACCAATTCAGATT
Organism: Diabrotica balteata; assembly: GCA_918026665.1. Taxonomy (NCBI): domain Eukaryota; kingdom Metazoa; phylum Arthropoda; class Insecta; order Coleoptera; family Chrysomelidae; genus Diabrotica; species Diabrotica balteata. The sequence continues at coordinate 73,544,772 of OU898279.1, forward strand.
TCTGCTTTAATCTGAACCTTCTAAAAATTGCAAGGTAAACAGACGTTGATAAAGATGTTAAAAGAGACATGGGGAATCTAAAATTTGCATTCCACGACATGTCTCCTCAACTAAGCAGAAATCCTTAGCGAATCGGTTTCTTGTACTCATACAGAGTAGATCCGAATAAAATGAAAAAGACAGTAAAGATTAGATTTCACTTACAAAGCGTCTATGTATCTGTTTATACGTATTTCGGCCTAATAGGCCTCATCAGAACAGCTATTCATAGGCGTTCTCAACGCTAAAAATAAATCTTCTATGTCTTTAAGAAGCAACATTAAAATGGCTTCGATATGGACGCAATAGCGACATCTGATAATAAATCCGTAAAATAGTTTCGAAACCAATTCAGATTTCTGCTTTAATCTGAACCGTCTAAAAATTGCAAGGTAAACAGACGTTGATAAGTATGTTAAAGAACTCGGATCTACTCTGTATGAGTACAAGAAACCAATTCGCTAAGGATTTCTGCTTAGTTGAGGACATGTCGTGGAATGCAAATTTTAGATTCCCCATGTCTCTTTTAACATCTTTATCAACGTCTGTTTACCTTGCAATTCTAAGAAGGTTCAGATTAAAGCAGAAATCTGAATTGGTTTCCAAACTATTTTACGGATTTATTATCAGATGTCGCTATTGCGTCTATATCGAAGCCATTTTAATGTTGCTTGTTAAAGACAGAGAAGATTTATTTTTCACGTTGAGAACGCCTATGAATAGCTGTTCTGATGAGGCCTATTAGGCCGAAATACGTATAAACAGATACATAGACGCTTTGTACGTGAAATCTAATCTTTACTGCCTTTTTCATTTCACAATATCCTGAATTTCATAAAATTTTGGATCATTATTAACGAACTGATTATCATAAAGTACGATGTTTACTGTTTAGTTTCTGATAAGAGAGTTTGAACAGTGTGTTGTCTTTCATTCTTTTTATTATGTCTCAATCACATACGCTGTCTGACTTCATTATTCCTGATTTTGTATCTTCTATATTATCTCAAGGACCATTTAAACACATTCACCTTTGTCGCCTCTAGCTTTTTTTGTTGTTGAGGAGGACCACTAGTTATCGTGATTTCTAATGGTGTGATTTTATTTCCTAGAGCGTCTTTTTGTACTTTATTGATTTTTCTTTATTTATTTTGAAAGTTTCTTCGATCATATTCGACACTGATGAATTTTTCATTCGCCATTTTAATGTAGTTCAGTCGTAAGAGAGTTGGCTCCTAAAAATCGTAGGAACAGGCTGAATTTTGCAGAGAATATTAATTTTAAGACATTAAAAAAGAAGCAAAAAAGTTTACCACTTTTCCCCCGGACTTCCCAGTAAAATCCTCCTCGCAGGAGGGTAAAAACACAAAAAAAATCGATTTACCAAGTATCTGTACACCGTAGAAAAAATATTTCAAATAAAAAATGTAGCTGAGATAATTTTAAACAAAAATGTTTATGAACATTTTTTGTGTATAATTAATTGTTCTCTTCGAAACAACGCTTGAAGCGACCTTCGATTTTGCATGTCAGTTACTTGCGCGAAATCAATATGTAATAAAATTTGTATCAGCATGATGGTAAAAATTCGATATCTTTTGATCCAAATGTCCTATCGACAAAAATCAAGATAATAAAACTTCTTGATTGGTCTTCGGAATACAAAAATATTGCTTGAGGATCTTATACCGAGTGTTAGGTGATTAAACACTTTCTTACCAGTGTAAATAAATGATTTTTTAATTAATATAGAAGAGGGAATTGGAAGTGGATTAACATCATTTAGACGAGTTATAAGGGAAATCTGTCCGAATATCCTCTTTGTTTTTTTTATTAAGCGCTAATTCAAAATGCCTTCATTGCCCAGAGTAATGTTGTTTAGATAGATCATTCTTAAAAAAAAATTAATTTGGTTTTTGAAAAATTAAATGTCAAATGATTAGCTTTGCACCACTTTAAGATTTTTAGCATATCACTACTAATAATCTTGTTCAGTACCTTAGAGTCCTTGTTTTGCCATAAAATTGTGGTGTCATCTTGACCAAATATAGTAAATCAGCCATTAATGTCGGAGTTAGTGATGTCGTTAAAATATATCAAGAAAAAAATAGGACCCAAGAGGTACTCCACAATTAATAAAGATATTACTAGAGTAGCGCTCATTGTTTGATACAGACTAGCATCTGTCTTCCAAGTATGAACTGAACCACTTTAGAGCAGTGCCTCTAAAACCATATCTTTCCAGTTTATTAAGAAGTATTTTAAGCAGATCACAGAAAACTGCGGCAGCAACATAATCGTTATTTAAGTTTAAGTATAGTTTTTCCATGAATTCGAGGATGGCATTATATGTACTTTTTAATGACTGGAAACTGAATTTTAAGGAAGAAAGTAAATTGTGTTTTTGTAAGCAAGTCATCATTTGTATTTTTACCAATTTTTCTACAACCTTTGAAAGCGACGGTAACAAAGAGATGCAAAGAGAGCCATCTGCCATCTTCAGGGGCATCTGAAATAAGCCAAGAATGATCTATTGATCGAAAGTACTTGGGCAAGATTAAATTAATCACCGTGTTCGATAGTTGCCTTGTATACCCTTAAAGTTTAGTTATTCGAACATTCAACCTTATATTGATTTATTGACTATGACAGTCTTGGTTGATACTTACAGAAGACTATCCTGCAAGAGAATGATTATATTCTTAAACATTTGGTTCGTTAGGCAGTGCATTTTACATCAAGTCACTCCTACTTTTGCTAAGGTCAAAACATCAAAAAATGTACCTGATAAGGATAAACAGATTTTGGAGAAAAAGATCCTGAAAAGAGAACTTAAGAAGCACTATACCAAACTCCATCATATTAATGTCAATCTGAAAATTACCTATGATCAAATTTTGCAACAGAATCCTTGGTTTCTTGTCAACGATTTCTTCAACAACATAGAAGATGAGGTCGCCCGCTTAAAATCTACCAAGAAGAGAAGTCTTACCAACAAACTAAACCGTTTGATTTTGCAAAAACAACAGAGAAGCACCTCAACACCTATGCATAAGTTTTCAGATCACCAATTCCATCCTAGAGTCTTAAACTTAAGTAACATTAACTTTTCAGAGGATGAATTGTATTTTTTAGGATTAGGCCTTAAGTTTTCTTGTCAGAATTTTAGGTTAAATAACTCAGTGCTTGGAGGATTTGCAGTGGAGCTGGATACTCTAATAGAAGGTATGACTAAAAATGCTGATATTAAACAATACTTGAGAAACTCTTGCATTAGCTTACTTTAACAACAATAATGTAAGTACAAACGCAATTTTCATAGACATCGCCATAATTTAAAAAAACAAAAGGATTTGCTAAAATCAATTAAACATAAAATTGAGAGAGATTCTTTTGTACTCAGCAAGGCTGATAAGGGTAATTGTGTTGTAATCTTAGAACAAATTCAATACATTGAGAAAGTAGAATCTTTTCTATCAGATAACAGTTTTGTAGTTTTGGAAAAAAATCCACTTAACACCTTCATTAATAAAACAAAAGCAATGGTTAAATTGTTTAATGACACTATTACTAAATATAACAACAGAAAGTTAACTCTGGAGAAGTTAACTCTATAAAATTCGAGAAGCCAAAGAAAAATGGTTTTCCAACGAATGCAGGGAAATAGAACAATACGAACGAAAATACGACAGTTACAATATGCACAAAAAAATAAAATCGATGACAAACAAGAGGAAATTCAATAAGTCACCCAACAGCATAAAAGATAGCGATGGAAATCTTATCTCGGAGCCATCAACGATCTTAAAAACATGGAAATCATACAGAGAAAATTATTTGCATCTAACAGGACTGATGATCACCTATATGGAGAAGGAGAAACAGGACCTTCAATTCTTAAATCGGAGATAGAAGATGCCATTGCAGCACTAAAAAACAATTAGTCAGCAGGTCCGGACAATGTACCCTGCGAAATATTAAAGATCCTATGTAAATCAGACAAACAGTTCCTTGATAATCTAGTTGTACTTTTTAACAACATATATAATAGCGGTAAAATCCCGGAGAACTGGCTACAGTCAACATTTATTACAATCCCGAAGAAACCAAATGCCCAGATTTGTGATGACTACCGGCTTATAAGCTTGATCAATCATGTCACTAAAGCGTTCACTAAGATCATTCACAGAAGAATATATGATAAATGTGAGTCAAATATTGATAGATCGCAGTTTGGTTTTCGGAAAGCACTTGGAACTAGAGAAGCAATTTTCGCTCTCCAGGTGCTTATACAACGGTGTAGAGACGTTGATAAAGACGTGTATCTGTGCTTTGTAGATTTTAGAAAAGCATTTGACAATGTCAATCATGAACAATTGATAGGTATTCTGCGAAAGACAGGTATTGACGACAAGGACATTCGAATTGTGGCAAACCTATACTGGGGTCAAACAGCAAGAGCAAAAATTGGCAACGAACTCACTGAAAGCGTGCAGATCAACAGAGGTGTCCGTCAGGGGTGTATATTATCCCCACTCCTATTCAATATGTATTCCGAGGAAATATTTAACAAATGTATGGAAAATGCAAATGAGGGCATTAAAATAAACGGCGAGTTAACGAACAATATAAGATACGCCGACGACACGGTGATCCTTGCCAGTACCATAGACGAATTACAACAAGTAATGGAAAGACTTTATTCAGTTAGTGAGGAATACGGCCTGAGCCTCAACTTCAAGAAGACAAAGTGGATGCTGATAAGCAAAAAGCAACAACCTGCTCGACAATTACGGATAAGTAACATATTAATTGACCATGTAGAGTCTTATGTGTACCTTGGCACCAACGTAAATGCAAAATGGGAACAGACCATAGAAATTAAGGCGAGAATAGAACGAGCTAGAGCAGCATTTAGCAATATGAAAAAGCTTCTCATAAGCAAGGATTTATCTCTTCCCCTAAAACTACGTATAGTTGAATGCTACATTTTTCCGATCTTGCTGTATGGCGTGGAGGCCTGGACGCTGACGGAGACGCTAACGAGAAAACTAGAAGCATTCGAAATGTGGGTGTACCGACGCATTCTTCGTATATCCTGGACCGAACATGTCACCAACATAGAGGTACTCCAAAGAATCGGAAAGGAGAAAGAAATCGTGAATACAATTAAACAAAAAAAAGCTTGAATATCTAGGCCACATATTGAGACACGATAAGTACCGTCTGCTACAATTGATTGTCCAGGGAAAATAGACAGTAAGCGAGGGCCAGGCAGGAGAAGACACTCGTGGCTCCAAAATCTGCGGAAGTGGTTCGGGCTCACATCGGTCGAACTATTCAGAAGCGCCGCAAACAAGATCAAAATTGCCATGTTAATAGCCAACGTTCGCAACGGACAGGGCACTTGAAGAAGAAGAATCCTATAACACCTAGGTTATATGGACTGCCTAAAATCCATAAACACAATTGTCCCATAAGGCCTGTAGTAAGTTTTTGTAACACTCCAGTTTCTATTTTATCAGAGTTTATTTACAACACAATACAGTCTATCACTAATTTTAAACCTAAGTTCTCCATTAAAAATTCTTTAGATCTAATAGAACGTTTAAATAACATTAGGATAGAAGAGGGTTTTTATTTAGTTTCTTTTAATGTTTCCAATTTGTTTACTTCTGTACCAAGAGATGAAACATTACCTTTAGTACACAACCTTCTAGACAATTGCAACATATCTGCAAAGGATTAAGATGCTATATTAACTATGCTTAAATTCTGTCTGGATCCTTGACTTCTTCCAATTCAATAAAAAAATATATAAACAACCAACAGGTTTAGCAATGGGATCTCCATTATCACCTTTTCTAGCTGATATTTTCTTAGATAGCTTAGAACAGAAGTTTGTTATAGTGCGCGCAAGCACTCTTGACCATGGAGCTGCGCGAAGGCGGAGTCAAATTCACGTAAAGGCAGAAAGGTTCTATTGTAAATGGAATTATACAGTGCATAGTACAATGCGTTTTACCCGGAAGTGGTGACTAAACCAAATTTCATCTACTGCGCCGTGGTCAAGAGTGCTTGCGCGCACTCTAATAACAACAACAAAATAGTTTTTTGGTCAAGATATGTGGATGATTGTATAGCTCTCATACAGGGAACACAAGATGATGCTTTACAGATTCTGGATGATCTTAATAACCTTCATCCTAACATCTCTTTTACTCTGGAACCAGAATCTGACAATAAGTTGAACTTCTTGGATATGACTATTTCCCGTAATAAAGATTCTTTAGAGTACAACATTTATAGAAAACCCACCCAAACAGATCATGTTATACATGGAACGTCTAATCACCCAACTCAACATAAAATGGCTGCTTTCAACAGTTACATTCATCGGTTACTTAAATTTCCTCTTTCTGATGATAATTTTAATACAGAACTTAATACTCTTAAGCAGATTGCTTTCAATAATGGCTATGATCCCAACATTATATACAAACTTCTAAATAGAGCTAAACTAAAAATTGCAGAAAAGCTTGCATATTCTTCACAGTTTTTTCAACCGAATGCTTCAGATAACATCAGATATTTCTCCTTCACTTATATTAGTAGCATTTACAATAAAATATCTAAACTTTTTACTTCTACAATTGATAACATAAAAATTTCCTTTAAATCACATAACACTTTAGGTTCCTTCCTCTTAATCAATACCAAAGATAGGATGAATACACTTGATAAAAGTGGTATTTACAAATTAAAATGTGATGATTGTGATGCCTCCCTCTTATGTAGGTAGAACCATCAGAAAGTTATCCACTAGAGTCTCTGAACATTTGAAAAGACCAAATTCTTCAAGTTTTGGTCAACACTTAGTATCCAGCAACCACAATTTTAACATCAATTCTGGTTCATCTATCTTACATGACATTAGCAGAAAGAAAAACTATCTTGAGTTGGATTTATTGGAAGATTTGGAAATTACAAGGGAAACAAATGAAAACTCTCACTGTCTTAATAATCAAATTAATTTAAATTGTACTAAATTTAATGATATATTTAAAAACTTTATTACAGCTTCACCTCGTAGAGAACTCAGCTCGACTGTTTAGACTTCATGCACTGAGCATTTCAATATTAATTTTAAAGTTCTTCCATTGACTCTGGATTCAACTGAACTACTTGGATTATAACTCATTTATATATTTTGTCTTCAATTTTGATTTTAACTTTTAGTAATTTAACTGCATATTCAGATTTTTCTTTTTTACAGTACTGATAGCGCTTTTATTTTATATATTTAAATTTTATATTTCATCAGTTAATTTCCTATAGTGGTGTCAGTTGGACCTTTGGTCAATACTCAGTTTCATAGAATTTTGAAAGGTGCAGATCACATAACTGCCCTTCACAAGCTGTCATTTGTCACATGTCATCTCAATATTTCCGTCAGACCGGGAGCCCATTCTGTCTCCGGCTTCTATACAACATGTAGCTTCTCCTTAAAATTTTAAAGTGTTTGTTTGTCTTTGTGTATTGTATTTTGTATTTTTATGTCCAAATTTTACATTTATGACATTCTACTCATGTCAGGATAGGCCACAATTGACGAAGTAAGTCTATAATCGTTTATCACATATAAAAATTTTTTCAACCATAAACTTGGAGTTTTTTATCCAAGTGAATTAATTTTCCTTTTTATGAAAAACGTTTCTTGGCTTATTTCAGATGCCCCTGAAGATGATCTATTGATCGAAAGTACTTGGGCAAGATTAAATTAATCACCGTGTTCGATAGTTGCCTTGTATACCCTCAAAGTTTAAATATAATCCTGTCGGTAATCTGCTTGACCGTCGATTCCCTCGGGAGAGAGGGACTCGGGACAACCAGGATTAACCGCTCTATTCATTGTGGTAGACGACCGAAGAGCGTAGGTTCGGTCAGTGGCCGTAGATCACGAGCTATGTCACTGTTGTCTAGAAATAAAAGTACAATAACAAAAGAAATACTTTATTGTTATTAAATATGATAAAATACGAGATAAATTGCAAGTATGAATAATTAAATCTTAATTTCTAAGAATCTGTAAGCGAAGGTCAATAATTATCTCCAGGTCGTTGAACTGGAGGATAGCCACGTGTTAGTATTAAGCCTAAGAATCTGAAAGGCAATAATCAATTATTAACACGTATTTTATATGTAAAGTTCAAATGAATAAACATAGAGAAAGCCAGCTGTCAAAAATTTAAGGGTTGGAAAAAGTGGTACAAAGGACCTGAAACCAGCTGGAATCCCTTCAGTATAATGCCATTCGGCCAAATCAACAATAAAAAGTAGGTGTAAGTACACTGTGGAAAAAGTTATAAGCAAATAACGAAAATTTATTTTCGTGAATTTTGTAAGTCGATAGGGATCTCGACTTGCCTGCAGTAGGCTGGAGTGGCGGACCTATCCTGACCCACTCTGATTTCCTGGCCGTCGTGCATTTCTTTTATAGAAGAAAAAGTAGGTCAACCGTAACGGTTTCCAACCGTCACCGATTGCCTATCCAGCACGACGACCAATGCCCAATTTTCTGTATTATCATTGGCTGCAACTGCATTTCCACCAATGATAATAGCGAAAATGAGCAACAGAATCCTGAATTATGATTGGCTGCAATTACTGTTGCCATTTGACCAATCACAATTCAGGATGCTGGGCGACAATCCAATATGCTGTTTCTTTGGTTGGATCGGTAACCAGCATTCTAATATTAAAACTATGAAGTAAATTTGTAATGGTAATAACATGACTGTGTGATGAATCCAGATAATCGATATTAAAGTCACCTGTCAAGATAATAAAAGCATTTTGTGGAATTTTTTTAAGCAAGAATTCCAACCTTTTAAAGAATAACTGAATAACAGACTTAGAAGGTCTGTACACAACAATAAGAAAAGTAGTAAGCTTCTTACTGAAAGCAATAGTTAAATTCAGATTCAATGCATAGGTGGTTAAATTTATTGTAGTCAACAAAATTGAATTTATACTGAAACGTTGTATTAATTAAAATTAATGTGCCTCCATGGATGCCGTCATATCTACAAAATTTGGATATTATGGAGTAATTGTTAATACAAAGTGTTTCCAGAGCATACAACCAGTGCTTAGTTAAAAGCACAAAAACGTACAAGTGTAGTTGAAAAAAAGTTTTAAATGTTTTAGATCGTTTGTTGTGTCAAAGTTTAAATCCATTTTTTTTTAAGCATATTGCAAGTGCTTCACATTTATTGCCAAAACTCAAAACTAAAATTTCATGCTATCGGTTTTAAAGGTTGGGCTCTGGTTATCGGAACTTCGTAGTGACCAGTCAATGAAAGGCATAGAATGTATTGATCTTGTGAAAATCGTAAAAAATGGCAAAAATCGCGCAACGTTTATTTATTTAACATCTGTATAAAATCTGAGTTTATTTGCATTTAAAATGCATCTTGATTTTTGTCGATAGATCACTTAAATCAAAAGATATCGAATTTTTGAGAACGGTTCATTCTACACAAAAATGCTTATAAACATTTTTATTTAAAATTATCTCAGCAAAATGTTTTATTTGAAACATTTTTTTCTACATTGTACAAATTCTTGCTAAATTGATTTTTTTGCATTATTAACCCCCTACGAGGGTGTTTTAGGGGGAAGGCCGTGGGTCTTCTTCTTGTAGTGACTATCCGTTACGAATGTTGACTACTAGCATGGTAATTCTAACTTTATTGACCACTGCTCGAAATAGTCCTGAATTTGTCAAGGAAAAGAATGTGTTTGACATGTTTTGAGATCCCCAACCAAATTTCAAATAAAGCTGAAAAGAATGTGACAATACGATGCTCTTCGCATCTTTTTGCATTAGGTTTTTTAGGTATAGCAATAAATGTAGATATTAACCAGCTCTCTGGTATTTTTCCCGAGTCATAGATTTTATTGAACGTTGTCGTAAGCCATTTTACTTCTTCGTCTCCCATCTTCTTCTTTTTCTTGATGTGCCTATCCGTTACGAATGTTGGCGATCATCATGACAATCTTTATCTTATCTGCAGCATCGCGGAAAATCTGGACAGATGTTGTACTGAACCAGATTCTGAGGTTCTTTAACCAAGATGGTCTTCTTCTTCCTGGACCTCGCTTTCCAAATATTTTTCCTTGCGGGATGGCTTGAAGGAGAGCATATCTGGATTGATTTCGCATATGTCCGAAGAATTGTAACTTTCGAGATTTAATGGTGGTCAGTACCTCTCGGTTCTTATTCATTCTTCTGAAGACCTCCTCATTTGTGACTCGGTCAGTCCACGGGATCTTAAGTATTCTCCGATATAGCCACATCTCAAATGCTTCCAGTTTTCTGCACATATCTTTGTTCAAGGTCCACGATTCAACACCATAAAAAAGGACAGAGAAGACGTAGCATCGCAGCATTCTTACTTTTGTATCAAGAGAGAGGTTGTGACTCTTGAAGAAGGCCACCATCCGATTGAAGGTGGATATATCTTTTGCGATGCGTGCTTTAATCTCCTGGTTGTTGGTCCATTCTTCATTTATTATGGTGCCGAGGTAGTTGTAGTGCGTCACTCTTTCTACAGGAGATTGGTTGACGTAGAGTTGACCTTCTGTTATCCTTTTCTTGCTAATTATCGTAAGTTTTGTCTTCTTAACGTTTATATTGAGTCCATATTGTTGACTGTAATACGTGATTTTCTTCATAAGAACTTGTAGGTCTTCTAAGTTGCCCGCAAATACTATGGTGTCACCTGCATATCTGATGTTGTTTAGCCGGTAACCATTTAGTAGAACACCTTTTTCAGTTTCGTGCAAAGCTTCAAAAAATATTTTTTCAGAGTACAGATTGAAGATTAGAGGAGACAAAATACAGCCTTGCCTCACTCTACGCATGATTTTCACATCGTCAGTGTGTTCACCTTCAACTCTGAGATTTGCTGTCTGAATTCCAGTTAAGATTTCTAATAATTTTCAGATCTGGGTTGTTAATTCCTGCTTGTTTTAGTATTTGCATCATCTTGGCGTGCTGTACTCGATCAAACGTTTTCTCATAATCAACCAGACATGCGTATACGTCGCAGTTGACGTCTCTGCATCTCTGGAATAAGACTTGTACTGAGAACAATGCCTCTCTAGTACCAACAACATTTGTGAACCCGAACTGGTTGGAGGAAATTTGACTTTCACAGAGCTTGTAGATTCTCTTATGAATTATCTTTAGGAACAATTTTAGGAGATGGCTCATGAGGCTTATAGTACGGTAATCTTCACATTTTTTGGCGCCCGGTTTTTTTTTGGAACTGCAATAAACTCAGATTTCAGCCATTCTGTTGGTATTTCTTCAGAGTTATATATGTTGTCGTCTCTCATGATTTTTAGAAATTCTGAATGAAAGTTGTCGGGCCCTAGAGATTTACCTGCTTTGGTTGCTTTAATTGCGGCTTTGACTTCGTCTTAAGTGATTGGTGGTCCTGTGTCGTATTCCATAATTATCGGGTTGTTGTCTCTGTCGTCATTGAATGTCTTCTCAACGTATCTCTTCCATATATTCTGTGTTTATTCAATGTCAATTACCGGGTAGCGATGATCATGAGTCATATGTCCTGATCTCTTGGGTTTGTACATTTCTGCTGCCTCTTTTACCTTCTTGTGGAGATTAAACGAGTCGTGTCTACTTTCCAATGATTCTCTTTCTCTGCATTGATCTTCCAACCATATTGTTTTTGGTTTCTCTAATAGTTTTTCTTATTTATTTATCAATTCGTTTATACTCCCACATGTCTCTGTTTTTAGCTCTTCTTCTATTCTCCATCATATTTAGGATTTTATCAGTAATCCACTCTTTCTTTTTAACCGTTGTTGGGCGAAGATATTTATCTAGGATTGTCTGGTTAATTTGTTGTAGTTTTGCCATTTTATTATCTGGTTCATTAGCTTTGTCTGTATTTTTTAATTCTTTTTCTATATAGGTTTGTATCTGGTGCCTGGTGTCTTCATTTTTTAATGGTCCTAAATCGGATTATCTTACTTTTGCACTCTCTTTCTTCTTCAGCTTTAGTCTTATGTTAACTACCAGTGGGTTATGGTCCGACCCGATATTAGCACCAGGATATGTTTTGGCTGATGTTATTAAGTTTCTGAATCTTTTATTCGCCATAATGTAATCAATTTGGTTTCTGATGATGTGATCTGAGGTGTCTTGAGGTGATCTCCACGTATATAATCTCCTAGCTGGTAGTTTAAAGAAAGTGTTGGTGATTATCAGTTGTTCTTCCACAGCGAAGGTGATCAGGCGATCTCCACATTCGTTTTGTTCCCCCAGTCCAAAGGGTCCTACGCTTTCTCCACCTTCTACCTCTTTTCCATTTTGGCGCATAAGTCTACTATAAACATTTTTATTTCGTTTTTGTGAAGTTTTTTCAGAACATTCATTAGTTCCGAATAGAAAGTTTCGATCTCTTCGTCTGATTTGTCTGCAGTAGGTGCGTATACTTGGATTATGTTGGTCTTAACAGGGAAGGTGTTAAACTCAATAAGGAGTATTCTCTCTGAGATTCTTATTCACTATTATACCAACTCCGTTAATATGTGGGTCTTCGCTATTTCCGGAGTAATAAATCTGGTGGTCATGTACTGTACTCTGTCCATTTCACTTACACTTATTATATCGATAGCAAGTCTATCCATTTCCTTAATGGCATTATGTGTCTTGTCCTCCTCGTACATTGTTCTCGCATTCCAAGTAGCGATCGTAATTCTTGATCTGTGGAGTTTTAAAGAACATTTTCTCTGGTTGACCACTTGGGGAGCCCTGTTATCCTTGTTATATCTCCCCCTACTGGACCTTGGTATCCGAGAACCATGGTCAGTAAACTGTGACATATTATCAATTATTCAATTACGTTCAATTTTGTAGCATTCAACAAAATCGTACTGTGGCGTTGGAACGTGAGTGGGCGTCTTTATGCTTTCTATTTCATTTGATATTACTTTTAGTTTTGTAATCTACTATAAATTCCGATATTGATACATATTTTTGTTTATTTGAAATTTTATTTATTTGACAGATGTGTCCCAAATATAAACAACCATTTAATTTGATCTAATATTAAAAAAAAAAATTTTTTCAGATAAGAAAAATATTATCGGGTAAATTATTTCCTATGAAAGCTCTCGGATATTTTGCTGTTGTTACAGGAAGAGGGCGAAAAGATGATTCTATACAGACAATTAAAAATTATGAGGAAGATTTTTTCAGGGGTTCAAAATTATTTAAGTAAGTATTAATAAAGAATCTTTTTTATTTAAGTGTCTTCACGAAAATAACTTTAAAACCTCCAACAGATGGCGCCATGGTTAGTACCGCATTTTTAATATACGAATTTCGGTTAATGAGATTAAATATTAAATTTAAGACTGGCAACACCTGTTGAGATGGTTATTGGTCTATATGGTTATTGGAGTTTCTTATGATCACCTTTTTTACTCTAAACTAAAAGCGTCTAGAGCTCGCTGGTTCAACTTTATACTAATAAAGCAGCGTCCACCCGGGTGGATTATATTTTCTTACTGACTACTGTTCTGACTACATTCAAATTATAATTGTAATGCCTGCCAGAGAGTTAGAGGGGACAAATGCGAAATCTCTATTAGTTAGGTGAAACCACCTTTTTTGAATGTTTTCTACCCGGAATTTCCTGACTACAAGTTTTCGGTGGGTAAAACCATATTTCGAAGGTAAAAATTATTTTACTACCAGAGGCGTAACAACATTTCCTTTCTAAAGTTTCTAATGTACTTTAGAAAGGAACTACAACGTTAGGGTTTTTTTTTATTTCATATTGTTAATGTACCCCAAATATGAAAAAATCGCTGGTAGTGCTACCATTTAAAGAGGTGGGTTTTTGAGAAAGGAGTGAATTTGTCCATATCCGCAGAGTACATTTTGGTGAATTATTTTTAGTATTCGTACATATCCATCTACAGACACGTTCAAAATTAAATTTCCTATCGAGATGTCACCTTTTAAAATTAAAAATAATTTTTTTCATAACCGTTTACAGTATCCGTTATTCGATGTTTCACAGTTCGCCACACACCATTTTTGGAACATTTTTCCTAATTTTTCGCAAAAATTGTTCTATGCAATGGTACACTAAATAGAAAGAAAAAATAGTTACCTTAATTAAAATGGTCTACTGTAGAAGACTCTAGAACTACTTTTAAGCAATATACGATTCGTCAAAGATTTCTACTTTTAACGATTTTTGCTATTTACTGCAAAATGCAAAAATTTTTTACGAAAATTTAAAACCCATTTAATTTTTCTGTCGATGGGACACTTCGATCAAAAGCTATCGATTTTTTACCGCCGAGTTGATACAAATTTTATGAAAACAATTGATTTCGCCGATTTAAAATCGCGAGTTGTTTCTGAGAGAACGGTTCGTTCTAAAGAAAAAGTGCTAATACACATTTTTGTTTAACGTTATCTCAGCTACATTACTTGATTGAAAATTTGTTTCTATGTCGCACACATTCTTGCTAAGTCGATGGTTTCCCTTTCTCCTCCTCCGAGGGGTGGTTTTAGAGTGAAGCTCGGGATATAAGTGGCATACTTTTTTGCATCATTTTTGGGGCCAAAATTGACATCCTCGGCAAAATTCAGCTTTTTCGTATGAGTTTTAGACGTTCAGTGGCATTTTCGTCTGCGACTGCGACTGGAGTATTTTTTCCTTGTGTATTTAGGAGTCCTGATAATCCGAAATAATTGGGACCGAGCCCGAACCGAATTTTTCGGATTAAACACTTTCTTAAAACTTAATCTTAATAAGTCTTAATAAAAAATAACATAAATAATATGCCTATCATTAAGTGCAGTACTTTCGTTTTGGACACAATAAGAGCCTATGATAATGAGATGGAAACCTATGATAATATGAACCCTTTAATAGAAGAATACATTCATCTGAGACGTACGATCGAACACCGTTTCTCAAGACAAAAAGTTGAGAGTCAATAGCGGAAATTGATCCCGTGCCAAAATTCTCGTTCGTATTACGGACGCATAGACGAGTTTAAACTTTACTCTGTTGCTGACGTACTGCGCCAATCGGACGAGATTCCGTAACCGAAATATCAGACCCAGTCCAATTTCTACTGCCAGTGTCTCAACAATTTGAACTCGGTGTGATTACACATCTTAGTTTTGTTGTTTCGATACCTTACCGCTGCGTTGAAAGGTTTTGTTATGAACCTATTTTATTTGTGCTATTTATACTATAATATTATTTTATTCACAATTCGTGCACCTTGAGGAAAGATTTAAGATGTTGAAGCGTTTGGACAATGACGGGAGTTGGTCTAAATTAGCATTTAAGTAAGGAGTTAGAAACTCCACGATCACTGATTGGAAAAGAAATCGATCAAAAATAGAACAGTTTTGTAC
Organism: Diabrotica balteata; assembly: GCA_918026665.1. NCBI lineage: Eukaryota > Metazoa > Arthropoda > Insecta > Coleoptera > Chrysomelidae > Diabrotica > Diabrotica balteata. Next base: position 73,560,295 of record OU898279.1, read on the forward strand.
AACTTTTAAGTAAGTGTAGAGAATCTCGACAAACTGCCAAAACTACTCAATTAGAAAAGCTCAACAAAGCTTTGTTTTTGTGGTTTTCTCAAGAGAGGGAAAAGAGAACCCTGATTAATGGGCCCCTTAATAAGGGGACAGTCTCATGCTATTAAAAAAAAAGACACTTTTAAAATTAAAGTAGAAAAAAAAAACTATAATATTTATTAACATAATTTTTTTTTTGGAGATGATTAAGGCTTGAAGTACATAAAAAAAATTTTTAATAGCGATTTTAACTTCATTGCTGTCCTGTAGATGGCGTGTAGTAAAAAGTGCGTTTTTGGTGGTAAGACACTTTGTGAGTCACCTGTAACAGATATTCAAAAAATTCAAAATGGGTTGTATTCGTGAGACTCAAAACTAGATGATAAACCTCTAAAATATGCAAATATGCAAATATTAAAGGTTTATCATCTAGTATTTTGTATACAGTGATGAGTGCTTTACCATCTGGCTTTTTAACGTAAGAGATAGAAAACACAATTACCTTGTGAAATAAAAAGAGATAAAACTCGTAGAGGTGGGAAATAATCGATAAAAACCTATAATTTACATTACATTGCATTACCACCATCGACAGGCTCACACCTTTAGACGTTAGACGTGGCTATTTGACTTCAGTCATAATTATACGGATACCCTCAAAAATATTTTATATTAATAATTTCTTTTTTTTTTTTCATCCTTTATTTATTGAAATCTGTTTCTACAAATAAAAAAAAAACAATAATCAATATGTTTATCAAGTAATTAACATAGGGGAGAGCTGTCCAGTGACAGAAATCCTTAAGATAAATTTCTAATATATATAAATATTTGAAATATAAATAACAATTTACAAAGACATTTTACTAACATATTAAAAAAAAATAGTAATAGTTAAAATTATAACAACACACACAATTATAAGTTGTAGGTATAATATATAGTATCAGTTGTAGCTATAAAATGATATAAACGTTTATGTATATAAAGGTATAGAGAGGTCTAGAGGATCACGTCGTTTTAGTCTTCCTCTCCTTGGTCGCTTAAGTAGGTCTTGGGCAAGTGTATTTGGATGGTTTAGTAGTCTATTTTTGTAAGTGCCACTGAGTGAGACAACGGTGTCTTTAATATTTTGGATCTGAAGATCTCGGTGTATAACATAATTGGGCACGTACCACGGTGCATTGGTAATATGTCTCAAAACTTTAGATTGGAAACGTTGAAGTTTCAGTAAGTGAGAATTAGATGCTGTACCCCATATCTGTATACCGTAGGTCCAAACTGGCTTTAGAACACATTTATATAGTAATAATTTATTATGTAGACTTAGTTTGGATTTTTTATTCATGAACCAATACATTTTCCTGTATATTAATCCTAGTTGCAGTCGCTTTGTCCAGATGTGCTTTCCCCAATTTAGTCGGCTGTCAAAATGTATTCCCAAGTATTTAACATCACTTTTTTTTGGGTATTATGGTATTGTTTATGCACACAGATGGTACACTCTCTTTGCGTAAAGTAAATGTTATATGTGCTGATTTGCTGCCATTTACTTTAATTCGCCACAATTTTAACCATTTCTCTAGTTCATTTAAATGAATTTGTAAATTTTGACAGGCTGTAACAGGAACCGAGCTAGAAACCATTATCACAGTATCATCTGCATAGGTAGCGATTGTGCTGTTTACTCTTGTGGGAATATCTGCCGTATAGAGTAAGTATAAAGTTGGTCCCAATATACTACCCTGAGGTACTCCCGATAGAATTGGAGATATGTTTGATACTGCTTCATTGCATCTGACCTGGAAATATCGATTGGTAAGATAGGATCTCAGAAGAGCATACAGAGGATGAGGAAAGTGAGTTTTTATTTTAGATAGCAGCCCCTCATGCCATACTTTATCAAATGCTTGTGAGACATCCAAAAAGGCTGCAGTGCAGTATTCTTTCTTTTCAATCGCATCTATTGCTACTTTGGCAACTCTATGTACCTGCTCAATTGTTCCATGTTGTTGCCTGAATCCAAACTGATAATCAGGTATTAACTTTTGTCTGTCGATTATAGAATTCATTTTCTGAAGGAGTATCCTCTCAAATATCTTAGAGATAATGGGAAGCAAACTGATTGGACGATAGGATGATAGTTCTTGTAGATCTTTATTTGGTTTCGGTATTAGAATAATTTGTGCCATTTTCCATTGAAACGGAAAATAGCCTAACTTTAGTATAGCGTTAAATATGTACATAAGCAACCGAAATCCTTCTTCGGGTAAATTTTTGCAGATTTTTCCCGATATTAAATCATACCCTGGAGCTTTTTTAGTATTGAGATGTTTAACTAACTCTTTTATTTCGTTAATTTTGATATTTTCTATAGGAGGTGACATCTGGTAGGGTCCATCTAAGTTCTTGTGAATGAATTCTTCTTCTTCCTTTGAGATAGTTCTGGAGTGTGGTTGAAAAACTTGGCTGAGATGATTAGCGAATGCTTGTACTTTATCTTCATCGGCCTTAGCCCAATCACCGTCTTTATTTCTAATGGAACCGTCATGCTTAATCTGATGTTTAAGTTTCTTAGAGAGTTTCCAAATAGAGTAGTTTGTGTCATCTGTCGCAGTAAGACTTTCAAGAAATTCATTTATGCCCTGATCAATGTATTTGTGTAATTCTCTTTTAAGCAAACGAGTAGCCCTATTCAGTTCAGTTTTGTTCTCAGGAGATCTGGAAGTTTGCCACTGTTTTCTTAGTTTTCTCTTTTCGTTGATTAAGATTTTTATGTGATGTGGATATGGTTCACAGTTATTACCCCGATTTAGATCTGGAGTTGCTCTCCAAGCTGCCTGTTGAATGATTGATGTAAGGTGATGAACTGCTTCCTCAATATTTTCACTTGTTTTAAGAGGAAGATTTAAGTTAATTGTGTTTTGAATATTAAATCTGAACAGACTCCAATTTGTTTTATGATTTGAAAACGTGGGGTATTTATTTGTATTATATACATGTTCCATCACATCAATAAATATGGGAGAATGGTCCGACGAAAGGTCAAAAGAAGGTCTAATGTCTAAAAAGTTGTTACTTTTTTTCTTTTATGATACCAAAATCGATGAGATCGGGTATTTTATTTCTATCTGTAGGCCAGTAGGTTGGCTGCCCAGTAGAAATTGGAGTTAAGTTATTTTCGTTTAAACTTTTAATAAGTTCTCTTCCGCGAGTTGTTATCAGTCTTGAACCCCATCTTGTATGTTTTACGTTAAAATCACCTACTGCAATAAAGCGATGACCAAGCCCTTTAAAATAACTAGAGAAATGGTCCTCTTTAATTATTTTACCAGGGGGACAATACACAACTGACATCGTTATGTGCCCTTTACTGAGTTCTACAGATATAGAGGTTGCCTGAATGTTGATTTCACACACTTTATTTATTTCGTGATGTTTTATATTACTTCTAATGATTAACGCAGTTCCACCATGACCTTTTCCCATTGGGTGTGGTGTGACATAGGTGCAAAAATCTCGCATACTAAAATGGCTCTTGTTTGTCATATGAGCTTCAGAGACCATCATGATATCAAGATTATGTAACTTTATAAATGCCTTAATCTCCTCACTATGGTTTGTGAGGCCGTTTGCGTTCCAATATCCAATTTTAATTTTGGGGTTGAAGATTAAGTTTTGATAACATCGTTATGAGAAGGTCGAACATTTTATCCATTCTATCCATAAGTTTTTGGACCATCAATTCTAAACTGTTACTTGTTTCTGTTGTATTCAGTTTTTCCTGTGTAGTTTTTGAGACAGATGCGGTAGTATGATTTGGTCCCTCCACAGCGTTTGCATATGTGACAGATGAGCGACGAGTATTTGAGGAACTTGGCGGGCAATGAGATTGTATTTTCTCCCTCAATTTTGGAAATTGTTTTCTTTGGAGCTCTTTGTAGACCAAACAGCCTCTGTAGGATGCAGGATGATTTTCTTGGCAATTTGTACACTTCACATCTTTAATTCGTGTTGGATTTGGACATTCGGATGACAAGTGATTGGCTGTACATTTTACGCATCGTGGCATTCTGTTGCAATATTTGTGAGTGTGTCCGAAATGTTGACACCTGTGGCATTGCGGAATTTCTCTTTTGGGATGTGGTAGTTCAACTTCAACTATTGAGTTAAGTAGTTTATTGACTTTATAAATGTCTTTATTGTTTGCATTAGCAACCAATTCTACGTGGAAAAGTGGTAGTTGCTTTTTATCCTTTATTCGTTTTATGTTGGAGATATTTTTGACTGAATGTCCTAGTTCTTCGAGTGCCCTTTTAATCTCATTAGTTTCTGTTGAGGGGTGAATATTGCGAATAACCACTCGAAATCCACGGTCCTGTTTTATTTGATATGTGTGAAACTGCGTTTTTTTTTTGCTGTTAGGCTTTTAATAATATCCGAATAGTTTTCAGGTGAATCTACTTGGAGTTTAATTTGATTATCCCTAAGGCATTTAATGGTATATAGATTTGGTATTTTTTCATCAAGCAGTTCGCGTAGCGGTTTTATATATTCGACATTCTGAATAAATATTGGTGGAGGTTTTTTGGATTCGGCATTTCTATTTTCTGATGTTAGAATAAATACTTGAATAAATTAAGATATATTATAGTAAAAAGCATTCATTAGTAGCGATTTTAAATTATAAATCTTTAAATTTATTTAATAGTAAAAATAACTCAACTGAAATATTTGACTAAAATAAAGGTAGGTATGTTTTGTCTGAAAACGTTTAATGTATGTGAAATTGGTTTAGTGGTTAGGGACGTTGTCTATTGACGAGAAAATTGGGGTTCAATTCCACACCAAGGATAAAATTTTTGTTTTATCAATAAAAAAATAATAGAAAATATGATACATATTAGGTAACAAATTTTCGAAGAACTCATTATTTACAATTTATTTTTATTCCAATGTTATAAAACGGAAATACAAAATGATTCAAATTCAATTCATACAGTCTTCAGTTGTGAATGCAAAATAATCCGGTGAAGACTGTTTATATCAAATCCATCACTAAATTCTCAATGTTAATATCAATTCCTCTGTACAGATAATGATTTTCAAAACAACTGACAACATTGGAATGGATGCGCGCGAAGCGAAGCCTTTAAGCCATCAAACAATAATATATCGAGAAGTGTTTTTGCACGGTAAACAGAAACTTTTTATTGAAAAAACAATTCGTGAAAATGGTTTTAACGGTCGAGGAAAAAGTGCAAATTGTTGTCTGGCATGTGAATGGATTCTCAGACAACATGATTAGACAACAATTTGTAAATATGTTTCCAAATAGGCCGGCTCCATCACGATCAACAATTCAATCTATTATACGTAATTTTTTTACTTATGGATCCGTGTTCGCTCCAAGAGGAGTTCGTAGGCGAAGGGAGGTAAATCCAGATTTGGAACTAAGAGACACTTTGATTTGTGCAAGTATTGAGCAAAATCCTACCCAATCAACATCTCGTCTCGGAGAACAATATAGAATTTCAAGATTTAGAGTTGGTAAAATTTTGAAAAGACATGGATACCGACGCTATAAACTTCATAAATCCAACGAACAATTCCCTGGGGATCAATATAGACGTTTAGAATTTTGTCAAACTGCAATGGAAATGTCACATCAAGATGGACATTTTTTAGAGAACGTCTTGTTCACCGATGAATGTACGTTTTCATTGCATGGCCGTCACAATTCAATGAATGCTCGGTATTGGTCCCGAGGAAATCCTCGTCAGATTTATGTTGCTCGTACCCAGCGTCCTCAAAAAGTAAATGTTTGGGGAGGCATAATAGGGAATCATGTCATTGGTCCATTTTTTATAGACGGTATGTTGACTGGGCGGAAATACTTGGAACTTCCGCAAAATTAAATTGTCTCAGCCCTTCGTAATTTACCAATACCTTTCGATTCCATATGGTTTCAACACGATGGTTGTCCTGCACATAATTCTCGCATCGTCAGTGAATATCTCAGTGCGACTTTTCCTAATCGATTGATTAGTGGACACGGAGATATTTTTTGGCCTGCAAGATCACCTGATCTTGCACCTTGTGATTTTTTTATGTGGGGATATATCAAGTCCTATGTGTAAGCGTGCAAACCTAGACGAAAAGGGCATAAACATAAATGGAGAGCAGCTTAGTCACCTCAGGTTCGCGGACGATATAGTCCTGATAACAGACCGCATAGATCATGCCATCGAAATGTGCGAAAGACTACCATGCCTCTACACAAGTGGGTTTAAAGATCAATAACTCAAAAACACAAGTGATGACAAACCTTGTTCTGAGTGAGAACATCAACATAGCTGGAACAAGTAGAGAACAAACATCAGCATACAAATATATGGGACACGAAATTCGCTTAAGTAGAGATAACCAGACCAATGAACTAATACGTAGAATAGGGTTGACATGGGCAGCTTATGGAAAGCTAAGAGATGATTTCCAATCAGCCCTTCCCATCTGCTTGAAGAGAAAAGTCTTCGATCAATGTTTGCTGCCAGTTCTAACCTATGGTGCGGAGACGCTAACACTTACTAAGACGTCCGCAAACAAAATTCGAACAACACAGAGGGCAATGGAACGGTCCATGTTGGGATTAACCCTGAGAGACCGAATACCCAACACAGAATTGCGCCGTAGATCGGGAGTAACCGACGCAATCAAAAGAATATCAACCTTAAAATGGAACTGGGCAGGGCACGTCGCGAGAACGAAGGACGGCAGATGGACAAAACGCATTCTTGAGTGGAGACCCAGACAAGATGCCTTTAGAAATAGAGAACGACCACCAACAAGATGGACGGATGACCTGAAACGGACACATCAAAATTGGATGCAGGCGGCTCAGGACAGAAATTTGTGGGGTGAACTACGGGAGGCCTATGTTCAGCAGTGGACGAGTATGGGCTGAATGATGATGATGATATCAAGTCCAAACTATATGGAATTGAAGACGTTAGGCCTAATTCTCTCCAAGAATTAAGAGAAAAGATCTTTGATTCAATGAGATGTATTAGTCCAGAAACATTAACTAATGTTAGACGAAACTTTTATAATAGATTGGGTTATTGTTCTGCTGCTAATGAAGGCTTATTTGAACATTTTTTGTAAATACATTTCATTAGAATAAAATACGTTTATTTAGAATATTTTTATAGAATGTCTGCTTATTTAAACATTTTTTGTAAGTAACGTATTTAGAACGTTCTTTTATGTTTGAAGAATTTTTACTTTATTTTCGAAAGTAGATTGTTTTTTCAATAAGATTTTCATGTTTTACTATAAACACTTCTAATAAAGACTGAAATAAATGTTTTCTGATTTAAAGCAAAACGATATAATATCTGCATAATTTCAAATTTTTAAAAAAGTAAAAACTTTGTGTAGGATTTGAACCCTAACCGCCTGCATGAGTACATCGTGCCTTGAGCCCTGATCTATCAGACTTTTATAATTCTTTAGTGACAGTTTGGGTTATTATTCTGCTGCTAATGAAGGTTTATTTGAACATATTGTAGATACGTTTATTTATAATATTTTTTTATTTTTGTAAAATTTTTACTTATTTAAACATTCTTTTAATTTTGAAGAATTTTACTTTAGTTTCGAAAGTACGACGACACTATTTTTTCAATAAGATATTTATGTTTAACTTTAAACATTTCAAATACTAGTAACGACTGACATAAATGTTTAGTGATTCAAAGCAAAACGATCTCTGCATAATTTCAAATTATTAAAAAAAGAAAAAAGAAAACCTCATGTAGGTTTTGAACTATAATCATCTGCGTCGCAGAGTCGAATTCTTACCACTAATCCACGAAGGATTGCTAATTATTCTGTGACAAGAGTGTATGAAACTCGTCAAATCATAGTAGAAATTATTCTTGGTTAATAATTTAAAACTTTAGAATAAGTAATCACTATTAATTAAATTATTTTATTCACATTTTTGCTTTATTGTGGTCAATCAGTTTTTACTTTATCTAAATTAAAAAATGGAAATACGTCGCACATACGACGTCAAACTGTCCAAACATAATAATTATGACCGAGGTGATTTAGATCGAAGGTAACGTCTAAAGGTGTGAGACTATCGATAGTCGTAATGTAATGTAATGTAAATTATAGGTTTCTATCGATTATTTCCCACCTCTACGAGTTTCATCTCCTTTTATTTCACAAGGTAACTGTGTTTTCTATCTCTTACGTTAAAAAGCCGGGTGATATGGCACTCACCACTGTATACATTCGAAAAAATTTTGGTTAAAATCGGTTAAGAAGGTTCGGAGAAAAGTGTCTGACCAGTTTGAAAATGTTACTTTTGGGAAAAAAGCATTTAAAGTTTTTTTACATAATTTTCGTGAATAAAAGGCTGATAACTTTATAATCACGTTTAATCGGCCATTCCTGGTGAATATTGAGGACCCTCTTCATCCAACAGTTGTTGTAAATGGCTTTGGAAAGCTTTTTTATTTTTGATTCGGCCTTCTTTTGAGTGCTCGCTACTCCTACCAGCTTGCGAGACGCGGGCTTCGTCAACTTTTAGCGACCAGGCCGTTTTTGTTTCTCCAATTTTTATACCCATGAGATCCATAACTGCCAGTGTTAGTGTAAAAACGGAACAAACAACAATAGATCGCATGTCAATTCAACGAAAACGTACTTATTTATAAATGTAGATATGAAAATATTTTATAATTAAAAAAAGGTTATGTTTTACTGCCAAAACGGCTTGAAAAAAAGTTGATTTCTAAAATTAAAAATGAAAAGGAATTTTAAAAGTAAAATAATTATATTACACTCTTTTTAATTTGAAATTATAAACAATATTTGGGATAATAAATGTATTTAAGTATAAATTTTATAACTCAAATAATACATAATGAACACAAACAAAATTGATGTTAATAAAACATTATTTATTATCTGCACAAAACAGGACTTTCAGAAAAAATCGGTAGACGGAGCAACACTGTCGGCATGCCATATACGCTACTACAAACCGCTGAGGAGAAGTAATCCAGTGGAACAAATAAATTAGTTATAAAACATCGCGACGTTATAAAGACATTTACACTGGTTAATTGTAACGCAGAGAATCTTAGTATTTGTAAAAAATCCTATGTTCCGGATTTAAAATTCCAAATGTGTATAGTAACTGCCAAACGTTATACAGATATACATACTATATAAAAATGAATCACTAATACATTCCCAACGTATAAACAACATAATAATACAAAAGCAAGAATAGCTGGAACCTCGCGCTCGCCGCGCGGAGAGAAACCGGTTTTCATAGTAGATGACGTTAATAAAATAACTATAACTTATATTCTAGTAGGAATTTCTTTTTAACATTTTAGGAGGCAGTTTTTGAATGTAAATGGAAGCGATTTATGTAAAAAAAATTGATTTTTTGAAAGTTTCGCATGAGACTGTCCCCTTAAGGAAACACGTTTAAACTTACATAGGCTAATGAATGGTGACGAAACGTTCGCTGCTAGTACAGGTTGGCTTGATCATTTTAAAAAGCGTTACGACATACGCCAGCTGACCATTACTGGAGTAATGGTGTCCTTTGATTAGGCTGCCGCGTTTGAATATGTAGGTTAATTTGCCGGTATGATTGATGCAGAAAACTACTCACCTAAGCAAATATATAATGCTGATGAAACGGGCCTCTGATTAAAGTGATGGGAAAGAAGATGTCAATAGCGAACAATGGGTAACCAATAGAGACGCTGCTTTTGGTCTCTAGGCTACGCTACGTAGCTGCCGCCACACCAGTGGATACCATGTTTTCGAGACGAGAAGTAGTGGTTCTGAGAATAACTGCATATTTATCTTCTTCAAATATATTGCCAAATTCGGTTTCGGATTAAGCGGATTTTCGAATTACCGAAGTTCTATTAGCAGGACTCTACTGTATATACAAATCGTTACAAGCACATATTACAATTTGACGAACCATATCTTGGTTACCGTTAATCCTAAAATGTTTTACAATAGAATATTTTAAAGTTCAGAAAATAAGCTTTCTTTTTTATTTGGTAATGCAGATACTTAAATGTACAAGAAAAAAGTTATAATGAGAAATTTAAAAAATAGCCATAGAAATTAGCAAAAATCGTTAAAATTAAAAAAAAAAAAATAAGAACCATATCATGCTTAAATTAGTCTTAGAACCTTCTACTATAGATCACTTTAAAGGTAATTGATTTTTGTAACTAAATATACCACTGCATACATCTAAAACTGCTAAGAAAAAGTTATAGAACATGTTGAAAAATGGTATCTGAGTACTGTAAATACTAAATACTTTTACTAAATACTAAATACATATGTAATTTTGAAGAGAAAAGATATATTTTTTTTTCTGTAAAACAATCATCATCATCACCCAGCCCTTTGCGTCCACTGCTGGACGTAGGCCTCCCTCATTTTGTCCATTGTGCTCTGTCTTGAACACTTTTCATCTAATTTCTTGACATGTTCTTGAGATCGTCAGTCCATCGTGTTAGGGGGTCTTCCTCTACTTCTTTTTTTGTCTAATCTCGGGTTCCACTCAAGCAATCTCTTCGTCCACCTTTCATCACTGATTCGAGCGAAGTGTCCGGCCCATTTCCATTTTGGTGTGGCAATTCGGGAAATTACATCGGTAACTCCTGTTCTTCGTCTTAACTCTTCATTTCTAACTTGGTCACGAAGCGATATACTCAGCATTGATCTTTCCATTTTCCTCTGAGCTATTTGCAGCGTTTTAGAACTTGTAGCTGTTAATGTCAAAGTTTCGGCACCATAGGTCATCACAGGCAACACACATTGGTCAAATGTTTTACGTTTTAAAGAAATTGTAAAACAATGCCTATACCTATATAATCGTGGAAAAAGTTATGGGACAAAAAAGAAAAATCGCGCGCGTTTCTGTTTTTAAGTTTAAAATTTAATTTTGTGGAATTGCTTCCCATTCCTCTAAGAGGGCCACTTTGAATTGATCTAAGGTAAAAGCAGCAGGTACCTGGCTTAGAATACTTTTGCCAAGACTGTCCCAAATATACTCGATCGGATTTTGTTACAATTTATATTTTGCTGATAGGGGGTTAAAAGGAGGGGCTGTACAATTACTGGGTTTGAAGATAGGGTAAGCAAATAAATTGAAATGTTTGCGAACGTCTACTAATTTCTTGGTTGGAGAGCTGAGTCGTAAATAAGGATTCCTTTATTTGAGGAAGACTGTGAGGAATAACCACAAAAAAGAAAGAAAAAAAAATACTTACAGAGATGTCCTGGGCAACACTACACAAGAAGATTCCTAAACTGTTTAATAATACGCCGTTAAAAGAACAGTCCGTGTACTTGGACAGATTTTTCTTTCCTAAAATGATTTAAGGGTGAATATCTTTTTAAAAGAAATAATTTTAAACTCCTGACAGCAAAACAGACTTAAAAATTTTGGTTATGTACCAAATGACATAAAACAATATACTGACTCATATGTCGACATGACATATCAAACTTATCTGAATTATTGTTTAATTATCAATGTTAACTTTATTTAAAAGAAAACTAAAATATGACAATTAGTTATTCCATAAAACTTATATTTAGTTATAAACTTTTTATTTGTCATGATAGCAAATTTTAGTATATTAACGAAAAATGTTTAGAAAAAATTAACAAAACTACCTTCTTCACTGACTAATTATTTCCTTTTAAATGATTAAAAAATTTTGTTACTTGGAATTGGATGCAAAAAGCACTGTCCCGCACAAACTTCAACGATTTGGATTCGACCCATTGGAGACACAAGTGGAGGCTGACAAACACCTAAACTGGGCCTCAGGTTATCCTGGATGATAACTGTATTATTCTTCAAAACTCGGCTGCCTATTTTCACTCAAAACCATGTAGACCACTTAGCCCTCAGAAACGCTGTTTTCAGATCCCTTGACACGGAATACATCAACAAAACGGTTTGACTGCCAAATAGGATTTCGAGATTAAATCACCTTTTTCTAACCAAAAATGATCGAATTAAGGATGTTTCCTTGTTCAGACCCCAAATAGTTATCTTGACCGCTACACTAACGAATTCCTGATGAAAAAATATTCGTCGAGACTTCAACAATGAAATTGACTGCTCTCGCAGATGATCCATCGAGTAGTGATCTCATCCTCCCAAAATCATTTTGTTGTCAGCATACATTTTCTCACCAACCTAAGTGGAAAGATTCATTTTTATTTCCAGCGTAAATATCTAGACAGAAACAACATCAAAAGAAAAAGCAATTTGTGTTATTATAAACAGATTAAAAATGTTTATATTTTCAATATCAGAGGCGCAAAAAGATTAAAAATATTTCTCGGTGTTTTATTGTATACGGGGTGAAATGAAAATGCTATAATTTAAATCGGGATTATGCGCTGACCATGCCATATGGGTAATATTAACGTCTTTTAAATATTCTTTGACAATGCGGGCGGCATACGAGCGCGCGTTGTTGTGCATCAGTGTGAGGTTTTCTCCAATAAATGGTGCATTTGGGACAACATAACTTTGCAGTATCTCATTTATGTACTTATCAGCGGTCAGAGATCCCCTAGGGACAACGTACAATACTGTACGCGGCTTTGAAGAGATACCACACCATAACTAAACCTCCTTGAAAACTTACTTTAGGGCTAAAAGTGCAATCGGCATATCGTTTGCCGTTTCTTCTCCAGACTCTTCTACGACCATCTGGAGAACGTAGTCAAAATCTGGACTCATCGGTAAACATAACATTTAAGTCGTTTGCATTCCAATCGCGATGCTCCCTAGCAAAATGTAATATGGCTACATCATGTTCCTTTGAAAGTTCGTGTCCTACAACGGATGCTCTGGCGTAACATTTGGCATTCAATCATATTTTGTTCTTGAAACGATCTGGTTGATTTATTGCTAATTCATTCTACAAATTATTGATTTACTACTTCACAGTAATTAATTTTTTCGCGAAATTGGTAAAAATATAGGTTACTGTAATTGTAAATTAAGATCTATGGCATACAATATATATTTATATCTCGATGATATTTATTATATGTCATTGGGTAAATAAACATACACTTACTGTAAAAATAAAATGACTTTTAACAAACGTCAACACTTTACCAAAATAAAATAAAAATAAAACTAAGTTTAAATAAAGGTAAATAGAATTAAATAAAATTAAGTAAAACCTATACCTGTAAAAACGCTGCTATATAGCTTCTGCTTCATTTCCCATGTAAAATCCGATAGGAAAATGCTAATGTTCATTCTGCTCATTGTTTGAGCGTTTTCAGGTGGAGAAAAAAAAAAGAAAAAATTGGGGGAGCCAATATGTTGAGACAGAAAAAACAGACATTGCAGCATTGCTAAGAAGGTATTACATCATATCTCCTTTGTTATTTGTCCGATTGGAGCGTGTGATATGTTAAATGAAAGGGAAGGGAAGACAAATTTTGATTTATTGACTTAAAGAAGGCTTTTGGCCGAACACAAAATAAACAACTGATCGAATCCTGACATGCGGGATATCAAATGAAAGAAACAAATATATCTAAATAGAAAAAACAGACAAAGCAACCACTAAAACCGCGTTTTCATAACATAATATGTTCTGAAGCTAAACATAATATTATTAAATGAATTATTTGAAATGAATAATTTGTATCTGTTTTGCTATTTTTAGAGATGGAGTGGTAAAGTCAACACAAGTTACTACGAGAAATTTAAGTCTTGCAGTTGCTGATTGTTTCTGGAAGATGGTGAAGGAGACGGTTGAACAACAAGCAGACTCATTTAAGGCAAGGCGATTTAATTTAGAGACAGAATGGAAAAATAATTTCCCAAGGTAAAGTGCATTTTACTGTACATAATTAATATATTAAATTTGAGTTATTTTAGACTTCGTGAGCAAGACAGGGACGAACTTTTTGAAAGAGCTAGAACCGAAATTCTGGATGAAATTGTTAATTTATCTCAAGTTAGTCCGAAACACTGGGAAGAGACTTTGTTACAAAATATTTGGGAAAAGGTGTCACCTCATGTTTTTGAAAATATTTATATTCCAGCTGCCCAAACAGGATCAGCAGGTATTGTACTAAAGAGAATAATTAAAAATACATAGTTTAAGTAGTGAATACCTATATTTTTGGATTATTGTCAAGTATTTTATACACTACCAAAAAGATAGACTAATTTGTAATTTGAAGATTCTAAATGTTCTTAGTTTAGCCGAGACTCGTCAATTTCTGGCACTTGGTCGTAAGACATTTGTACCGCCTTGTTTTTTTTTTCATTAAACTCTAATAAGTCTTGTGGTAATACACATACGTATACTAATATACTTGACCATATAACATAATACATAATTGACCTCATTGGTTCTATCTAGTTCCTTCCCAAATAATTTCAGCTCACTCAGTCCAGTAAATTAGTGAACGCTACTAATTTGGTTTTGGAAGGTCTCAGACGCCAGTTCTCTATGTGATGAAGGACATACCGGATCTGGTCCGCAACCGTACTGGGAAATTTCCCCTAGTCACTATTACAGTGTCGTCTGCGAAACACTGGACCCAGATTTCTTGGCTGTGAGTCAGGTCGTCAACGACTGTATTCCATAATGTTGGTAGCAAGACACCCACTTGAGGGCACCCTTTAGTTGCCATCAGGTTTATAGCACTATTATACGTATCTGTGGATATCATTTTGCTCTGAAGCATCTGAATTATAGGTGTAGTTAATGGCACTCAGTGATTACCGAATCTAAAGTGAAAAATATGTCACAAAGAAAATCAACTACTGTGTGGTACAGCTGGACTACATAATAGAATAGTATAAAAGGAATCCTAACGGCAGTTGTGATTCTATCCAAAATAAATCCAAAGTCCGTTCATGATTAAAATTGAAAATTCCATAAACTTAAACGCTACAAAAAGATAGATCGATTTCGATAGTTTGTAAGACAAAGTTGTTTGTATATTTTAAAAACCATATAGCCTAACAAACCTTTTTATTTATACTCCAGATACAATTTTTTAAAAGAAAAAAAATCTATATTTCCTTCTGTTACTACTGCATCAAAACAATCCATTAAATTTTCTGGTGAAAATGGTATTTTTGTAGTTTTCCAAGCCTCAATGCAATCTCTAGCCGTAATGTAACCTTTACTTTTCACATCTAACGCTTTAAACATTTCTAAAATTTGTAATTCGGTCTCTTTAAAAAACATATATTTCGCCTGAAGATAATCCTTAATATCGTTAAAGGTTGCAATTTCTTGATTAATTTTTTTGTAGAATAATTCTATTTCCGCATCAGTTGGTGTATCACCAAAAACTGCAGTATGCAGTATTAAGAATTTTTTTTTGTCTAAGTTTTGTGTTTCACCGAGAATAGTAGAAATTACACTATCTAATATATTTTTAAATATCATCTTGAAAGTTTTGAAAGCTGTCAAAACGATTTATTTTACGCGACATTTGTTTTCATGCGATTTAAGGGTGATATAGATTAATAAAGTGTAACGGGTAGCTCTTTCAGGACGACAGACTCAGTAAAACACAGGTTAAAATAAAAATATATCTATTGGTCTAATGTATGTACAATATAAAAAAAATAAAATAAATTCTATGCCGTATAAAAATAAACATAAAAATTAACTCTGCGCTCCGTCTGGGTTCCGCGATGAAGGAATCACCGGCGAACGTCTACAAAAGAAAGAAAAGAATAATTATTAATAACAAAACTAATAAAATAGAAGAAGTCAATCGCACTCAGACTTATACTCGCTTCCGCTTCAATTCAGCGGGAGCTCCGAACACACTCGTCAACAATCGCTTATGCAGGTCCGCGATAAAGTTCAAAACACGATATCGATAGACTCTGCTTGATTATGGATGGAGCGTGAACCTCAAAGCGGAACTACCTCCGTCCGGGTGGGCTCGCCAGTTCAGAACACTGGCGAAGAGAGGAGCCTAAGGCGCTAAGCCAAAGACTGATGAATTCCATTACTTACTTGTCTTAAATAGCCGCTCCGAACCCCACTGACCATCTTGCTGTAGTGGTGGCTGCGCCAACCTTGACACTCCCACGGTTCTAACTGTTGAACGGCGAGGACATCGTCACACCCCCTTCTCTTTGGAAAAAAAAAAAGTAACATACCTCTTTTTTTTTTGTATATGGCGTCTACAGTATTGTCATGCCATATATTTCCATCCATTCTATCCATCCATTTCTGCAGGAACATTGCTCCCTTCCCATGGTTTTAAATCTTTTACATGTGCCGTTGTCTGCTTGCGGCTACTACTATCGGCCAATTTCAGTTTTACTATTACTGGTGATATTATTGATGTTACTATGTATGGCCCTGAGTATTTCGGCGCTAGTTTGCTGGTGAAAGCTGCACTAGCCGATGATAGATGGTGTTCCTTTTTCATGACTCGATCTCCTGGATGTGGTCGCCAGTCTCTTCGTCTTAGATCGTAATGTTTCTTTTGGTCCTCGAAAGCGTGTTCCATGTGCACTTTCGCCAGTTCTCTTAACGCTTCTAACTTGTTTAAGTTTTCTGCATACCCCTTTATATCTTGTACGTTTGTCGCCTCTGTTGTGTCTAATTCTCTTCCGAAATTAAGGAGCGCTGGTGAAAACCCTGTTGAATCGTGTCTTGACGAATTTACGGCGTAGCAGAATTCTGGTATGAATTTGTCCCAGTCTTTATGGTTATCTTCTACGTAAGTGGCTATCATCGTTTTCAGTACTTTGTTCATTCGTTCTACTGGATTGCATTGAGGTGAGTACGGCGGTGTTAGAATGTGATTTATGTTATAGGACTTTAGGAACGCCTTAAAATTGCTGCTTGTGAACTGCGCGCCGTTGTCCGAAATGATTTTCGTCGGGATACCGAACTGCATAATTACCTTCGATCGTAAAGTGTCGATGATGGAGTTCGTAGATGCTGCTCTTATTGGCTGGGCGACGACCCATTTGGTAAACCGGTCTTGCGCGACTATTAAGAAAATGTTTCCTTTTGCAGATCTTGGGAATGGTCCCATTAAATCAACTGAGACAGTATGCCAAGGCTTTTCTACAGTGGACGGTTGCATTTTCCCGGCTGGTTGCATTTGAGACGGTTTATATTGGAGGCACTTCGTACAAGCTCTAACGTAGTCTGCGATTTGTTTAAACATCTTAGGCCAGTAGTACTTTTGCGCTATTCGGCAAATTGTTTTTGCAATTCCTAAATGGCCTGCTGTGGTCGAGTCATGATTTTTCCTCCAAAATATCTTTCCTTTTATATCTTGGTACGCATAACTTCCATGGGTTATTAAACTCTGGGTCGGCTAAATTACGGCTGCTCCAAATGTGTTTATATAACTTCCCGTTTGTTATTTGTAGATCCGGGAAATCGTCTGGGTTCTGGAGTACATTTCTATATAAATTATCGTACCAACTGCATGATTCCAGTTCTGATGCTAATAATTCCAACTCTGGTTCTTCGCTCTGGTTTTCCTGTGGTTGTCGTGACAAAGCATCTGCTACCTTGTTGAGGACTCCCTTTCTATATATTACCTCAAAATCGTACTGTTGCAGTTCTAAACTCCACCTGGCTAATCGACCTGACGGGTTTTTAAGGTTTTTTCAGCCATTTGAGGGACTGGTGGTCTGATATGACCTTAAAATTGTATCCTTCTATATATGGCCTCATTTGCTTTATCCCGTACACGATGGATAGACATTCTTTTTCCGTTGTGGAATATTTTGTCTCGGCTGGTGTGAGGGTTCGACTAGCATATGCGATTACTTTATCCTGGCCGTCGTACTTCTGTGTTTAGTGCGACTCCAAGTCCGCAGTTCGACGCATCTGTTTGCAGGTAAAATGTTTTTGAAAAATCGGGGCATGCTAATACTGGGGCCGATGTAAGTTTTGATTTTAGCTCTTCAAACGCGTTTTCTTGCTTATCGGTCCATTTCCATCTTATCTTCTTCTTCAGAAGCATGTTTAGCGGTCCTGCTATTGTCGAATAGTTCTCTATAAATCGGCGGTACCATGATGTTATTCCTAGGAACCGGCGGAGTTGACGCACATTTCTCGGTGCTGTGAGTCCGGTTATAGCGTTGGTTTTCTCCGGGTCAGTTTTTATTCCTTCTGCTCCAACCACATGTCCTAAGTATCTGAGTTCTGACTGGCAAAACGTGCATTTCTCAAAGTTTAGTTGTAACCTGGCTTCTTTCAGTCTTCGGAAGACTTCCTGTAGGTGATCTAAATGCTCTTGGAGCGTTTTAGATATTACTACGATATCATCCAAGTAGGCAAACGCGAATTCCATATCAGGAGGTATTACCTTATCCAGTAGGCGTTGGAAAGTGGCTCCTGCGGAATGCAGTCCAAATGGGGTGGTTTTGAACTGAAAATGGCCTTTTCCGGGTACGCTGAATGCTGTCACTGGGCGGCTAGTTTCTTCTAGGGGTATTTGAAAATATCCCTGTTTCAAATCGAGGTTGATATAAAATTTGCTTCCTTAAGTCTATCCAGAATTTCCGATATCTGGGTAACGGATATGCGTCCTTATCTGATAGTTCGTTGACTTTTCTAAAGTCAATGCAAAACCTGTACGAGTTATCTTTTTCCTAACTAGTACAATCGGTGAACTCCAACCACTTGTGGAGGGTTCGATGGTTCCTTCTTTTAACATCTTGTCTACTTCTTGGTTGATGATCTGCAGCATTGCGGGATTGTGTCGTCTATAAGGCTGTTTGACTGGATCGCATTTTGTCTTCAATTTTATTTCGTGTTCTATTAAGTTAGTGGTCCTGTTATGTTCTCAAACTCCCTTAGTTCTTTTCTTAGAAACCTTTCTAGCTCTGTATTTTTGGTGGAGTCTTTTAAAGTATTACATGCCTCTTCTTGATGTTGTACGTATTGTTTGGTCGTATGTTTATCGAATTTAAGTTCGATAGAATGGTTCCTAAGGAATTCCACTCCTAGTAAGGCATCTTCCGTCAACCCTGGCATTACTATGAATGTTTGTCGGGTTTGTAACCTATCGATCTCGCATTCAATCGTCAACTTCTGGTTAAGCTCCATTGACGCTCCATTTGCTAGTCTTGTTCTCCCGCTGTAGCTATCTAGAGAGTCTTTGTATGTCTTAGCTATTCTATCCCCGACGTAATTTTTAGTGGTTCCTGTGTCGATGAGCGCTCTGTATGTTCTTTGCCCTATTTTCAGCGATGCGAACAGCCGAATGTCATTGCTTGCTGGCTGTGTAACGGCGAAAACGAATGGAGTCGAATCTTGCTTTACAGACTGGGACGACTCCTTGTTTCTCCAGTCTGTAATTCGTTTCCCTGACGCCTAAAACAGCAGTCGTTGCTGTAAACCCCTTCTCTGCCGCAACGCGAACAAAACTTTTTCCACGGGTTTTTGCAGTTTTTACGGATGTGACCTGGCATCTTGCATCTAAAGCATGTCGTTTTGGCATCGTACTCTGCTTGGTCCGTGCGTCTCCAGTTTCCACGGCAACTCTGATTTGATCGGGTCTTTTCGTCTTCTAGAGCTTCGTATTCTTGGGCTAAATCTTGTAATTCGGCTAAGTTTTCAAAATCTCGGCGGCGAGCATAAAGCTTATATTCTGGTAACAGATTTTTGTATATCCTTTCGAGTTCTTGGTTTCTGGAAAACGATCCTTCTCGTCTGATTAGTGTTTGAATCTCCGTGATATATCTATCCACCGGCTCATTTTGTCTCTGTTTTCTGTTTCGGATTTGCTCCTCTAGTTGCAGCAAATATCCTCTGGGATAGAAAGCTTTTTTAAAATCTTCGCTGAAATCTGCCCATGACTTCCAATTTTTGTTATTGTTTCTGTACCATAACAAAGCGTGGTCTCCTAATAACTCTGGTAATGCTCTTAATAGATCTTGTTTATCGATCTCGTAGGCCAAGCTTAATTCGTCTATCCTCTCTAAGAATTCTATTGCATCCGAATGTTTCTTGTCGAAGTGTGTGTTCCACCTTCGTACTTGATTTAGCAATTCTGATTGCCCCATTTGTTTCGTTATTGTTAATTCTTGTAATTGTCTTCGGATACCCGAAATTTCCTGGGCCAGTGTGTCGGATTCTGTTCCCTTGGAAGTTTTTTCTTTTTGCATTGCTCCTGTCGCTTCCTCGCGATTTTTAAAATATGTCCTGAGTCGTACTCTCAATTCGTCGACGGTTCCCTTGGAATCTAAGCCGAATTTTTCGGCCTCGCTCTGCAATTCCTCTTTGCAAAGTCGGTTTATCCAGGACGTACCTGTTACTGAGTCTGTGTCTTTATCTGTCGGCATGTTACTAATTTTTAGTAACTTTTCAATCCTCAATTTTTCTCGGGCGCCAATTTGTAACGGGTAGCTCTTTCAGGACGACAGACTCAGTAAAACACAGGTTAAAATAAAAATATATCTATTGGTCTAATGTATGTACAATATAAATAAAAATAAAATAAATTCTATGCCGTATAAAAATAAACATAAAAATTAACTCTGCGCTCCGTCTGGGTTCCGCGATGAAGGAATCACCGGCGAACGTCTACAAAAGAAAGAAAAGAATAATTATTAATAACAAAACTAATAAAATAGAAGAAGTCAATCGCACTCAGACTTATACTCGCTTCCGCTTCAATTCAGCGGGAGCTCCGAACACACTCGTCAACAATCGCTTATGCAGGTCCGCGATAAAGTTCAAAACACGATATCGATAGACTCTGCTTGATTATGGATGGAGCGTGAACCTCAAAGCGGAACTACCTCCGTCCGGGTGGGCTCGCCAGTTCAGAACACTGGCGAAGAGAGGAGCCTAAGGCGCTAAGCCAAAGACTGATGAATTCCATTACTTACTTGTCTTAAATAGCCGCTCCGAACCCCACTGACCATCTTGCTGTAGTGGTGGCTGCGCCAACCTTGACACTCCCACGGTTCTAACTGTTGAACGGCGAGGACATCGTCACAAAAGTACATCCCAGAGATACTTTTCAGTGCGTCATTAATTATGACGTCATATAATGAATTAGGTGTGTCGCGCATTATTTCATATAATTATTGAAGAATCTGACAGATTCCAGGATCGTACTTAGCCACAGGAGTAATCCCGTATATTAATAAAAATAAAAAGTAAACAATGTTGTTTATTTAATTTATAAATATGGAAACATCGAAATTGACGACAAAATGATTCATTTATTGAATTTTTGTATCTTCTTCTTCTCAAGGGGCTGTCTGCTCGTCGAAAGTTGGCAATCATCACAGCGATTTTTAATTTTCAGACAGCGACTCTAAATGAGCCGTTATTACATGGGTTACGTCTCCTTCCTATGGATTTTTTTCTCTGGATTTTTCCTTGCATAATGATCTGGAGTATTAGATATTTATCTCCTCTCAACACATGACCCATATATCCCACTTTTCAGATCTTAATTGTTAGTACTTCTCTTTCCTTATGCATTCGTCACATTACCTCAACGTTGGTTATTCCATCTATCCAGGAGATCTCTAGTACTCTTCGGTACATCCACATCTCGAATGCCTTCAGTCTCCTCACGTGAATTTTCTTCAGTGTCCACGTTCCATCCCGTATTATAATACGGATAGCACGTAGCACCTCAGCAGTCGTATTTTAACTTAAGGTTTAAGTTTCTACAGCAGAGAAGCCTTTGTATTCTTGTAAATGCGCTTCTGGCCTGTTTGATTCTGATTCGTATTTCTTGAGAGCTGTCATTGTTTTCATTAATAGTTGTATTTAGGTATTTGAATTCTCTTACTATTTCAATAGGCTGATTTTGTACATATATCTCACGAATGTCCTGAGTTGCCTTTGTTATTATCATATATTTCTTGCTCTGTTGAGTGACGGTCCATATTCTTCTTCGCTTACTGCGGTCACCTAATTAAGAAGTATCTGTAGGTCTTCATGTGATTCGGCTAAAAGAACTGTATCATCAGCGTATCTCAGGTTATTTATGATCATGTCATTAATTCTAATGTCTACGTTTCGTTAATCCATTGCCTTACTTAATATGTCTTCCGAGTATACATATTAAATAATACTGGTGTATGTATACACCCTTGTCGAACAACTCTTTGTACTTCCATTTCTTCTGATGTTATTTCTTCTATTCTCACTACTGCTTGTTGGTCATAGTATAAGTAACACAAAAAAGACTGTTTTCAAAAATTTATTAGGTAACTTCTAAATTAATTACATAAATAAAATATAATTCTAATCATAAAAACTATTTATTCACTAATGTGTAATAATAATAGTTTATTGACAACACTGAAAAGTAGAATTTGAATATCAGTGTTATATAAAATTATAGAAAAATACTGCTAGTGGAGAGTTTCTTTAAAGATATATCCTTAGATAAATTCATGGTGAAATATTTCGGTCATAACCCAGCAAAACATTAATTAGAGAGGAGCCAGTCAGATTTAGATATAAGAATTGGATGATAACTGGTTCCACTGGTATGATTATGGTTTTCACGTTTGTTGCGAAAAAAAAACGAATGATATTGAAGATAATAAAAAAAAATACCACTTGGAGCTAAAGTATAATTGATCTTTTGAAATATAGGCCTAAACCATCTAGAAATGAAATTAGATCAGGTCATTGGATGAGGACCTAGGAGATTCCTGTGTTTACAACGTTTTGGGCAGAGATAAGTATTTATAAATAACAAAGTTTGTTCATCTAGCCGATAATGTCAAAATAGGCGATTCTACAGTTTGTATGTACAAAATTAGACTTTTAGCAGATAAAATTATAGAAAAATACTGCCATTGGGGATGTTTCCATAAAGATATTTCCTTAGACAAATCCATGGTCAAATATTTTGGTCATAACCTAGCTAAACAGTTAATTAGAGGTCAGTCAATGTTCAAAGTTCAATGTGAATATAAGAATGGGATGATAACCGGTTCCATTGGATATGATTATGGTTTTCACGTTTGTTGCCGAAAAAAGCAAATGGTACTATTAAAAAAGACCACCTGGAGCTAAAATAGTAATTGATATTTTAAACTAGTTGCCTGAACCATCTAGAAATGAGATTAGATCAGGTCATTGGATGAGGACCTAGGAGTTTCCTGTGTTTACAACGCTTTGAGCAGAGAGAAGTATTTATAAATAACAAAGTTTGTTCATCTAGCGGATAATGTCAAAATAGACAATTATCTAAGTTTGTTCATCTAGCGGATAATGTCAAAATATTGACAACACTGAAAAGTAGAATTTGAATATCAGTGTTATAGAAAATTATAGAAAAATACTGCTAGTGGAGAGTTTCTTTAAAGATGTATCCTTAGATAAATTCATGGTGAAATATTTCGGTCATAACCCAGCAAAACATTAATTAGAGAGGAGCCAGTCAGATTTAGATATAAGAATTGGATAACTGGTTCCACTGGGTATGATTATGGTTTTCACGTTTGTTGCGAAAAAAAAAAACGAATGATATTGAAGATAATAAAAAAATACCACTTGGAGCTAAAGTAGTAATTGATCTTTGAAATATAGGCCTAAACCATCTAGAAATGAAATTAGATCAGGTCATTGGATGAGGACCTAGAGATTCCTGTGTTTTACAACGTTTTGGCAGAGATAAGTATTTATAAATAACAAAGTTTGTTCATCTAGCCGATAATGTCAAAATAGGCGATTCTACAGTTTGTATGTACAAAATTAGACTTTTAGCAGATAAAATTATAGAAAAATACTGCCATTGGGGATGTTTCCATAAAGATATTTCCTTAGACAAATCCATGGTCAAATATTTTGTCATAACCTAGCTAAACAGTTAATTAGAGGTCAGTCAATGTTCAAAGTTCAATGTGAATATAAGAATGGGATGATAACCGGTTTCCATTGGATATGATTATGGGTTTTCACGTTTGTTGCCGAAAAAAGCAAATGGTACTATTAAAAAAGACCACCTGGAGCTAAAATAGTAATTGATATTTTAAACTAGTTGCCTGAACCATCTAGAAATGAGATTAGATCAGTCATTGGATGAGGACCTAGGAGTTTCCTGTGTTTACAACGCTTTGAGCAGACAGAAGTATTTATAAATAACAAAGTTGTTCATCTAGCGGATAATGTCAAAATAGACAATTATCTAAGTTTGTTCATCTAGCGGATAATGTCAAAATATTGACAACACTGAAAAGTAGAATTTGAATATCAGTGTTATAGAAAATTATAGAAAAATACTGCTAGTGGAGAGTTTCTTTAAAGATGTATCCTTAGATAAATTCATGGTGAAATATTTCGGTCATAACCCAGCAAAACATTAATTAGAGAGGAGCCAGTCAGATTTAGATATAAGAATTGGATAACTGGTTTCCACTGGGTAGATTATGGTTTTCACGTTTGTTGCGAAAAAAAAAAACGAATGATATTGAAGATAAAATAAAAAAATACCACTTGGAGCTAAAGTAGTAATTGATCTTTTGAAATATAGGCCTAAACCATCTAGAAATGAAATTAGATCAGGTCATTGGATGAGGACCTAGGAGATTCCTGTGTTTACAACGTTTTGGGCAGAGATAAGTATTTATAAATAACAAAGTTTGTTCATCTACCGATAATGTCAAAATAGGCGATTCTACAGTTTGTATGTACAAAATTAGACTTTAGCAGATAAAATTATAGAAAAATACTGCCATTGGGGATGTTTCCATAAAGATATTTCCTTAGACAAATCCATGGTCAAATATTTTGGTCATAACCTAGCTAAACAGTTAATTAGAGGTCAGTCAATTTCAAAGTTCAATGTGAATATAAGAATGGGATGATAACCGGTCCATTGGATATGATTATGGTTTTCACGTTTGTTGCCGAAAAAACCAAATGGTACTATTAAAAAAGACCACCTGGAGCTAAAATAGTAATTGATATTTTAAACTAGTTGCCTGAACCATCTAGAAATGAGATTAATCAGGTCATTGGATGAGGACCTAGGAGTTTCCTGTGTTTACAACGCTTTGAGCAGACAGAAGTATTTATAAATAACAAAGTTTGTTCATCTAGCGGATAATGTCAAAATAGACAATTATCTAAGTTTGTTCATCTAGCGGATAATGTCAAAATATTGACAACACTGAAAAGTAGAATTTGAATATCAGTGTTATAGAAAATTATAGAAAAATACTGCTAGTGGAGAGTTTCTTTAAAGATGTATCCTTAGATAAATTCATGGTGAAATATTTCGGTCATAACCCAGCAAAACATTAATTAGAGAGGAGCCAGTCAGATTTAGATATAAGAATTGGATAACTGGTTCCACTGGGTATGATTATGGTTTTCACGTTTGTTGCGAAAAAAAAAACGAATGATATTGAAGATAATAAAAAAATACCACTTGGAGCTAAAGTAGTAATTGATGTTTTGAAATATAGGCCTAAACCATCTAGAAATGAAATTAGATCAGGTCATTGGATGAGGACCTAGGAGATTCCTGTGTTTACAACGTTTTGGGCAGAGATAAGTATTTATAAATAACAAAGTTTGTTCATCTAGCCGATAATGTCAAAATAGGCGATTCTACAGTTTGTATGTACAAAATTAGACTTTTAGCACATAAAATTATAGAAAAATACTGCCAGGGGGGATGTTTCCATAAATAAATATATTTCCTTAGACAACTCCATGGTGAAATATTTTGGTTATAACTTAGCTAAACTGGTAATTAGAGAGAAGCCAGTCAGATGTGAATATAAGAATTGGATAATAACTGGTTCCACTGGATATGATTATGGTTTTCACGTTTGTTGCCGAAAAAAGCAAATGGTACTATTAAAAAAGAACACTTGGAGCTAAAATAGTAATTGATATTTTAAAATAATTGCCTGAACCATCTACAAATGAAATTTTTTCGATAAACATTTCATGACATATCAACTAATGATATATCTGAAACAAAAAATGTAAAGGCAAAAGGAACTGTAAAATATCCAGTAATGGAGAAAGCTAATGAAGAGTAAGCCAATGAAGAAAAATGCATATTATTATAGATTTGAAAAAACTAATGAAATTTTGTGTGTGAAATGGTATGACAATAGTGTTCTATGTTATCAAATTATGATACCATTGAACCACTAGGTCAAGTAAATACAAAGGTCGCAATATGGTGAAAAAACTATGTGTTTTAAAAAATACCATACAAATACCTAATGTCCTATAAAAATGCATATTATTATAGATTTGAAAAAACTAATGAAATTTTGTGTGTGAAATGGTATGACAATAGTGTTCTATGTTATCAAATTATGATACCATTGAACCACTAGGTCAAGTAAATACAAAGGTCGCAATATGGTGAAAAAACTATGTGTTTTAAAAAATACCATACAAATACCTAATGTCCCCATTACAGGACGTCCTTGTATTTCAAAATGTTTTTGAAAAAAAATATTTTTTTGAACATAATAATAAATGTAACCCAAACATCAAAATTGGCGAATCAAACGAAAAACGGTTGAGCATCAGCCAACAAAATCGTCATCTGAATAGTCAGAATCCGATTCATTTAAATCGATAATTACTGGAGCTATGTGGTTTATGTCAATTCTTTTGGCAGTCTCCCAATACTCATTAATAAGTTTCTCCGCATGTTTAACATAGTTTCTCCATTTTTCTGGTGTAACCTAAAATTAGAGCAAAGTTATTACCTAAGAATAAAAAAAATATATTAATTTACCTGTTGTAGAGATTGTTTCCAAATCTTTTAAATTCCATTTAAAACTATGGCTTCATTTGTAACGCCAGCAGAAGTTGTATTTGCATCATAATACCTTTTTGCAGTCAGACCAAACGTTCTCTATCGGATTAAATTGACAATGGTATGGAGGGAGTCTCAAGACCCGATGGCCATATTGAAGGGCTAGTCTATCTAATCTGTAAAACAAAATACATAAAAATGCCATTTAATAAATAAATTCTAATACGTACTTAAATATTTTATCTGGTAAATGCTTCTTTACAATAGCCATTAACTCAAACTTCATCATAGATATTGAATATTTAATATTTCGGTTTGTCAACCATTCCAATAAAGAATGTTTGGTCCAACTTGCATTTGGAACTTTTTTAACTAAAGTGGAATGGTACGATGCATTGTCCATTATAATCAACGAAGGTTCTTCTAAGTTTGGTAAAAGCTGATGCACAAAACATTTTTCAAAATTATCTGAATTCATCGAATCATGGTAGTCACCAGATTTACTTCCACTTTTGAAAATGAGTTCACAGTTATTAATAAACCCATTTTCAGAACTTGAATGAAGGACAATGTATCGTACACCTTCTCCACTCTTCTTTCGGACTGCATAACTACTGCCATCTTGCCAGCTCTTCCGGAATCCTCCTTTACTAAATATCCACGTCTCATCCAGGAAAACTGGTTTAAAAGGGTATCCATCCATTTCATTCTCTTTTTATGCTTTTAAGAACTGGAGTCTTTTGAATGTAACATGTGCTTGCTCCATTAAATACTTCCTGTTTGAAATATTACAATTCACCCATCTGAATTTTAATACTTTTAAAACTTGCTGAAGTGCAGAAATCGAAATTTTAACCTCATCTGCTTCCTCGAGCTTTTGTTGTAAAGTATAGAGAGTTACATGCTCACCTAAAACGAACAAAGAAAAATTAATAAGACACTATAGTGATTCTTCTAGAAACAATATTTGGAATGTAAAGTAACATATTAATTGTAACATTTGGAATTTATCTATTTAAATGGTATATGCCACAAACAGTACTCCGTTCATAAATCGTAGTAAGCATATTTAAATAATTCAAAGTGTAAGAGTTATGAAAATAGATCTATATATTTTCCTAACATGTATGATGTAAATGGACAAACTTCAGCAAAAAGGATTTAAATCTTTATTACAATATTGTAAGTAAGTTTATCCATTTACTACAGAAGTTTGGTACTTATATCAGTAGTATTATTTTTATTATCACTTTTTACTTCTATATATTTTATATATTATGTAACTAGTTGTCAGTAAGAATTTTTTAAAAGAAATGTATCTGAAAAGTTAGTTGCTCCTGCCTTTCTACATAACAGAAATATGATAAAATATTTTAACTTTATTATTATTAATTATATATTATCTGTGGCTTCGAATAAAAGGGCGGATGTAAATTTTTCTGGATTTTAGGTTAATATCTGTCATTTCTATAGTAAGGACATGAGATAGTTTCATTTAACAAAATCAGATATCCATATCTTTAAGGCTTTTACCTTTTTCAAAACATAAAGGTGTAAATAGATAAAATAGGCATAAGTAGTTTAATTACCATTAATAAACAGAAATACAACAATCATATGGTTCTTCTACAATGGGTGAATGAGAAGCATTAAGTTTCCGTTTATTTTATATTATTTATAATATTTCTAGTATACAAATTGTTTCAAACATAGTGATATTCCAATATTAACTTATGTATATTGATGTGTATTGAGCATCGAGTTAGAATCTATGGAGAGGGCATCACGTGACTAAAAACGATCTAACTTCGGCCATATTGGTATTATTGTTTTGAAACTTTTGACAGATCGTATATGTTTGGTTATATTTGTTGTTTTTCGAATATTTTCAGTTTTATAACAATTTTATAGAAACTGTAATATATTGTGATAGTGCATAATAATGGTTTCTTGTTCTCAACGTAGTTGCAGTAGCAGAAGTAATGTTAATAAAAAATCTTCAGGAATATCGTTCCACAGGTTAGTATACAAATATGTAAACAAAGTAATGGCCCATACTTCAGAGAATAAATTAATACTATTTGACTGTATTAATTTATCTTTATATATAATATATCGTGTTTTTAGTGTTTACCGCGGGATAAATAAATCATAGTTTATTAAAAATGTATTGCACTTTTTTAGATTATGATTAAATCTTCTGAATAACTAGTCATATTTGTATAGTAGTTTTATTATTATTGAGTCTGGCCCTGATGTCACCGCCATATTGTTATTATAGTTAGCCACTCCTACCTATGCCGTTTTTAATACATATGTTAATATGCTCATAGCTTCTCCATAGATTTTAACTCGATGGTATTGAGTAATAAGCTTATAAACTACAATCGAAGGTGGTTACTATGTGGCCAAATACAAACAATGGCTGATTACTGGAGTTTACTTGTTGTGTTTTTATTCCAAGCGACAGATATATATGTATATGTACATAGAGACTTTAACTTACCTTTACTAAACATTCCGTATATACGAGTCCTAATGGTATGTTGGTATTTATTTAAAATCAAGTTGGGTTCACAACTAGTGGCTACTGATTCGCTTACTTATTGGTATAATCAGAATCTTTTTGTATTCCTTCATTTGCTAATCGCCTTATGGTTTGCAAAGAAATTTTTAACGCCTCAGCAACACGCTGAAATAAACAGTAAATAAAAAAATTTATTTTCAGGGTAATTTTCAAGTTACTTCACGAACAGCAGAAATTGGTTATAATGTTTGTCCAGCTTTTTTTTCCAATTGAAAATATTTAAGTAATTTTAATATTAAAACTTGTTCTTTTTCCGTATATCTTGTCAACTTGTACAAATACAAATAAAACCACAATCACAATACTATGTAAAACAAAATACAAAATAAAATTATACAATACAAATCCCAAAGAATATAAATATATTATATAGCGTCTATATTCTTTGCAAGTACTGACCTGAACGACAGCCGTCACTTGCTGTTGGAACAATTCGAAAGAATGGCCAGCATGGACGAAGTTTTACGTCAACTGTCAGTAATAGGCGTATTTGATTGGCTAGAGAAAGCGCGCATCTAAATATCAACGAATCAAACGTAGGTTAGGAAAGAACCGCTTATGTATGTAAGCTTATTCTAACGCTGCAATGTAGTTATGTTTAATCACCGAACTACCGCTTTCTCCGTCACATCCAACTTAATGCATTAGAAAGAAATCGAAAAACTGTGACGCACTGAAAAGTACCTCTGGGATGTTCTATATCTCTCAATGGTACAATTTTATAGTATATCCGATTCATTGGTTCAATTATTTTTGGAACCATACACGTCACAACATTTTTTATATTTTTTTCACAACTCGAGAATAACTGATTCGATTTGGCTAATTTTTATTTTAAAATATTTGTGTGATATAAAATAAAATATATTAAATAAAATTTGCATAACATTTAATAAAATTAAATCTTCTTCTTAGCCTTCTATCGTCCATGTTTGGACATAGGCCTCTCCCAACTCCTTCCATCGGTCTCTATCCTGAGCAACATATTTCCAATTTGTTCTGGCTATTCTTTTAATGTCATCAACCCTTCTCATCTGTGGTCTTCTTCTTGGTCATTTACTTTCGTAAGGTCTCCAATGTTGTATTGTAGTATTCCAACGTTGGTCTTTTTGTCTAGCAGTGTGGCCCGCGAAGCTCCATTTAAGTTTGGCAATTTTTGTTGTTATATCCTCGACTTTTGTTTTTGATCTTACGCAGTCGTTTCTCTTTTTACCTGACAGTCGTATACCTAACATTGCTCTTTTCATTGTTCTTTCTGTTGTGGCTAGTTTATTCATGTTTGCCTTGGTTAGGGTCCAGGTTTGACATCCATATGTCATAATAGGAAGGATGCATTGGTTGAACACTTTGCTCCTCAAGTATTGGGGTATTTTGCAATTTTTAAGTATCCAACTAAGTTTTCCAAATCCTGCCCATGCTAGTCTTGCTCTTCTAGTAACTTCCGCACTTTGGTTCTCTTTGTCAAGTTTCAGGATTTGGCCTAAGTAGATATATTCCTGGACTTGTTCTATTTCACTGCCATTTATAGTTATACGTCTGGGGTCATCTGTGTTTGTCATTATTTTTGTTTTTTTCATATTCATTTTTAGGCCGACGTATTGGGAGCTGCCTGCTAGTTCCCCATCATAATTTGCAGTTCCTCGAATGTGCTCGCTATAATCACTATGTCGTCAGCGAATCTCAGGTGGTTTAACTTTTTGCCATTAACGTTAATGCCATAGGTTGACCAATTTGTAGTTTTGAAGACGTCTTCTAGGGCTAGGTTGAAAACATGGAGTTAGAATCTATGAGGAAGCTATGAGCATATTAACGTATGTATTTAAATCGGCGTAGGTAGGTGTGGCTAACGATAATACCAATATGGCGGTGACATCAGGGCCAGACTCAATAATATTAAAACTACTATACAAATATGACTAGTTTTTCAGAAGATTTAATCATAATCTAAAAAAGTGCAATACAGTTTTAATAAACTATGATTGATTTATCCCGCGGTAAACACTAAAAACACGATATATTATACATAAAGATAAATTAATACAGTCAAATACTATTAGTTTATTCTCTGAAGTACGGGCCATTACTTTGTTTACATATTTGTATACTAACCTGTGGAACGATATTCCTGAAGATTTTTTTATTAACATTGCTTCTGCTACTGCAACTACTTTGAGAACAAGAAACCATTATTATGAACTATCACAATATATTACAGTTTCTATAAAAGTATTATAAAACTGAAAATATTCGAAAAACAACAAATGTAAACAAACATATACGATCTGTCAAAAGTTTCAAAACAATATTAACAATATGGCCGAAGTGAGGTCGTTTTTAGTCCCGTTAACATTCGCTTAGCTCGGGCATATTTTGACAGATTCATTGTCGGAAAACTACAACACAAGAATTCCTACTTCTCAGTATTAATAGCTCAAGTATACTACTATGACTTCTTTCTTTGAAAAAAGAAAAATTATTCTAAATAGTAGAAGTGTATTCGCTCCGTGCGTGACCATGGTAGGGGTACATTGAAACGATGCCAGCGTGCGTAGCGGCGAAATATGACAAAATTGGACCTATATTTTTACGCATAAATTTTATAAAAAATATGTGCAAATACATGTGGCGTATTTAATTGTGCTAATAATAGCAAAAATAGTAAGTGTAGTTTTTATAGGTTCCCAAAAATTACAAATAAATGAGAGAAAAGAAAAAGATGGATTCGTGCTATTAATATGAAAAAGTAAATATCATCACATAATTTCATTTTTATGCAATTGAAATAGGAAAAATTTAAATAATTTACCTTGAATGATATTTCATAAGGCTTGAAGCTTGTAACGTCCCTATTTGGAACATCTAATCACACATCAGCTCAAGGCCACGATAGCTATAGTCGGAGAAAAGGGTAGGGTACGGTCTAATGTAAATAAGAAATAAGAAACTACGTAATACTTCGAAAAATTAGACACGACTAGATAACATGAAATAATAAATTATCGCTGGGCGCCATCCTGTATTTTAACTCGAGGAAGCGAGTATAAAAGGAAATCAAAATTCAGTAATAAAAGAGACATTCAAAATTGTATTATTCATAAACATTGCATATTACTTCATGTTGGATTTAATATAAACAAAGCAACTAATTATCGTATCCAATCACGAATTGATTATTAAAAATTAATGAAGCTGTAAAATGTCATAAAGTGTTTTTATTTAAGATTATTGTTTGCCACTATGTGCTGCAAATAAAATTATATATTCAAAGAACATCAAAAGTTCCATAAATCTAAAAATTAGAAATGTGTCGACTAGACACTTGTGAAAACCAAGTCAAATAACAGGAGTTATTATTAAGTTATACTCTACTTTACTGGTTGCTTGTACTAAAACTGAAAATTATAAAAAACATACGTTTTTTATTGACTTTATTAATAACAAAAAAAAACTACATATCGTAGTAAATCAAAAATTGGTTGTTAATAATAAATGGAACTGTATTATTACAAATAAAAGAACAACTACATATCGTAGTAAATCAAAAATTGATCATTAATAATAAATTAAACTATGTTTCTTTCCCAAATTTCGAAATTTGTTCACATTTAGGATATAATAGTAGTTAAATATTAATTAAACATATTAAGTAAAAAAAAACTTTAAATAAAATTAAGATATTCCAATATTTTGTCTCTATGAATCCATAAGGAAAATTCTCGCTCTTGATAGGGCTTAATAAAAAAAGGGTACAACCTTATTTATCCATTCTCCGGAAAATCAAATAAGAAGAGGTATCCTGTTTCCGTCCATCTGTTAACTACTCCATCAGATAATTAATAGTAAGGATCCATTTGTATTATATGTAATTTTAACTACTCCATCAGATAATTAATAGTAAGGATCCATTTGTATTATATGTAATTATTGGAAGCCATATTATAGTAAGTATTGGACTGTCGAAAATGTTCCAGTTAATTTAACATAATCATTGAAAGTTTAACCTCCCGGAAAAAAGAGTCTGAAAAACAATTATTCATCTGAAATATAAAAAAAAACTTTCTTTGTAACTCACCCCTAATTTAGTAACTCATTCGAAACACAGGTCCGATCAAACGAACGGTTGCAACAAGAAAGAACAACGAAACTATTTCGCGGTTTGAAATGAAGGCGTGACCGACAAGCTTAATATCGTTCGCCCTCATCGGATATGTTAAGAAATAATGTAGGACCTTGTGTCGAATACAAACATCTGGCAAATAGATGGGGTTAGTAGTTTCATTATAAAAAAAAATATTCAAATTTATATTGAATTTTCTAAAACTTTTGAAACGGTTACAAGCTAACTGCAGATGACTTTAGCTTTTAAATCATAACTTTTACTATTATTGTTTTTAATTATATGCTCTTTCCGTGAAAAACTTGATTTGCCAGTACTAGATTTTTCTTTTCCGTTTGGAGTTGAAAAGATGATGAAAATATTATGATGAATTTTGAGAAACCCAGTTTTTAATACATTTATTTTGCACATAAACTGAAAAAATATAGTTAAAAACTAATTATTATTAATTGTCAATTTCGCATGTATTTAACAATGTCAAACATATGTCATATGTTTAACCTGAGAGGCCCAAAACTGTCAAATGAAGGCGGTAGGTGTCGCGTCAGTCACGCACGTAGCGAATACTAAACCCATTAAATTTTGCGTAGTATATATTTAAAAAATATATTTTAGATTTTAACATAACTATTTATTATATGGTGCAAATAAATAAATATTGATTGTCGGTAGTTCGCAAAGTTCTATTTTATTTACTATTTAATTTGTTTACTATTAATATTGGATATGAGTACGTGTGTTTGGTTGTATAGTAATTTCCAGCTACTTTTAGTCTGTCAAAAAGTAACTAACTTCGCAAAAAAAATAGTTACTAAATTCACTAGACAGTTCGGACTGGGAATAGCGAACCGAGTATATTTACAAATGGAAAGTTTTTAATGAAATTTAAATTTAAATATAATTATAATAATCAAATTGAAATAATTAAGCATGAATACAAGATAATACCGAAAATGTATATGATCAATTAATTTTGTAGGTATTATATTTACAAATTTTGAAAATTACTTAAATCATTAAACAAAATTTTTAAAGTAGTGGTTTTATAAAAAATATTAACAATTCAGTAATAAGCAGATATAAAATTTTATTAACCTAAATAGTAATAACACGCTATAAGAAGTATTCACTTCTGTTGGCATTCCCCAAATGCCACGCTGATTATTTTTTAAAATAATTTTATTGATTTTTGTAGTTTTGCTGGTTCATTTTTAATTCGTTGTTTGTTAGTTCTACTTGATTAGTTTATATTTTGAACTTTTTAATTATATATAACCAACTTGTTCCTCGTATTATGATTTACTAAGTTTTTAGTTAATGAATACTATATGATTCGGTTTTCAATATGTTTTTACTGACAAGTTATTAATTGATTAATTCAAAACTTCATTTTTCAAATGTATTTTAATATACACGGTGTTCAATTAAGTCGGCACCATATGGGAAACTTTTTTATTTTTAGTTTTATGAAAAAATGTTATTTTTTATAAAAAATTCTGAATGTTTTAAAATTTAATTCAATCATCAAATATTATATATTTTCAGTCATATACGCGGTATGTAAAAAACTATGATTAGTCTTGATTAGTTTTTTGTCGGTCTGGACGGCATCAAACCACTTCCTCCGTGGTCTCCCTCTTCTTTTCGGCTCTTGTTCTCCTGCTTGTAGGACTCTTAGGACGTTTCTTTCTTTTGGCATTCGTAAAACATGTCCCAACCATCTAATTCTCTGTGCTCTGAGTTTCTGCGTTCTTGTGAGTTTCTTATAAATTTCTATTAGCTCCTGGTTTGTTCTTGTGCGTCATTCCCCATTAGCCTCCTTTATACCGTCAAAAACTTTTTTCAGGATTTTCCTCTCCCAAATCTCTAACTTTTCTTTTTCTTTTTGATTCACTGTCACAAGTTTCACATTAAAATACTGTTAGTCTCACTATTGTTTCATAAGTTCGAATCTTGGCTGCCCTGTACACGATTTTTGCCTTCAACAGGCGTTTAATGATGCTACTGCTTTACTGCCTTTCAACAATCTGTTTCTCTCTCTTCGCCTCCTCTATTTGTAATTGTTACTCCAAGGTACTCATATTCTGTTAACTTTTCAAATTTATACTCTGAATCTTTGTTACCATTTCCCCTCTCATTAACATATACTTGTTTTTTTTTCTTGATTTTTAGTCATGTCATATTTTTTAGGTACTTCTTTAAATTTTTTGTTTTCAACATTTTTCGAAGTTCTATTTTTGAACGTGTCAGAAATACCAAGTCATCTGCGAAACCTATACATTGTTGTCTCTTATTAAGAATCGTGCCACTTGTATGGATCTTGGCTCCTGTAATTATTTTTTCTAGTAGTAGGTTGAATAAGTCTGGTGACAGGGGATCTCCCTAATTTAATCCTCTATTGACGTTAGTGGATTATGACTTTATTTATTGTATTAGTTAGTTTCATTTTAAGTAATGGTATCACTTTCTCTGATATTCCTAGTGATCTCTAATTTCGTGTAGTCCGTTTTGTGAGAGTCTTGGTTTTATTCATACTGTTATTTTGTAATAAATTAAGCTAAAAATGTGATCGGTTGTTGTTCTTCCCTGTCTGAAACCAACCTGGTAGTCTCCTATTAGCTCTGTTTCGTTGGTTTCTATTCTACTTCGTATGATTTTTGCTAATACTTTATATACTACTTCTAATAGTGCTATTGTTCTGTAAGTTCCACAAAGAGTTTTATCACATTTCTTGTGAATTGGACAGATAAGTGCAATGTCCATTGCTCTGGAATTTTTCCCAAATTTTTATATTAAGTCCTGTCTTTTGCTAAAGTATATCTCGTCCTACTTTTACTATTTCTGCTGGCATTCAGCTTTCTTCTGCAGTTTTATTAATTTTAAGTCTTTTATTACTTCTATTACTTCAGGCTCTATCGGCTCTTGTGTTTGTTGTTGTTCTGTTTCTTCTTGTGTTTATTGTTTTATTTCTGTTCCTGTTTGGCCTTTATCGTTTAATAATTCATTGAAATACTCTGCCCATCTGTTCAATTTTTCTGTATTGTCTCCAAGTAACATACTATCTTTATTTCTGCAAATCATTCTACTTTTATTTTATGTCACACGTCTTTTTTACTCATTAAAAAAAAATTCTGACTTTTTTTGAACATAGTTGTCTTATATTATTTCTAGTTGTTTTTCCAGTAATTTTCTCTTCTTTTATCTGCATAATCGTTTATCTTCTCTCCTTTTGGTTTTTTAATGCTCTTTACTATTTTCTGTATTACTTCTAATATTTCCCTTGAGACAAACAGTTCTCCCTCCTCAACCTATTTCATTAGAGACCATAAAGTGTAAACGCAAACCAAAAATAGATCACTTGAGAAAGGCAATCAGCCGAAACAGCTGTAGTGATAAGAGTTAAAATAAATTTTGTGGAAGTTTGAAAACAAAGTTTTCAGTGTTTTATTGTTACTAATATTTTCCATTTTTGCGTTATTCCGTTGCGCTAGGATTCATATGCAGTCCTTTTCAAACCGGTGTTCTCTCTTTTCTTTTACTGCTTTTCAAATGCTAAGGTCTGCCGCTTGTATCAAGGCTGTTTTTTTTTGTTCCCATTCCTCCTCTAGGTTTCCCATCGTGATTATTCCCAATCTCTTGTTTATTTCTTCCTCTATTCTTTTTGCTACCTCTTTATCTTGAAGCTGCTCTACCTGGTATTTTTTCCGTTGTTTTCCTTTTCTTTGGAAATTTCTTACTTAAGCGTGGTTATTGTCAATATATGGTCACTGTCGGCATCTGCTCCCCTGTAGCTTCTACAATCCGTCACTGATCTATTGTGTTTTATTTCAATAAGAACATGTTCTATTTGGTTTCTCGTTTTCCCATCAGGAGAGACCCAGGTTATTTTATGTAGGAACATCTTTATGACCAAATTGTATACTTACTATCTTAAGGTTATGTTTCATTGAAAATTCTATTAGTTTTTTTCCATTGTCATTACTTTTCTTATGCAGACTTTACCACCTGTTATATTCATATAAATATCTTCCCCTCCTACTTTCGCAATCATATCTCCCACGATTATTTTTATGTCATACTTTGGTACTTTTCCAATTAGCTCACCAAGCTGATTTTTCTATATTTTCCACTCAATCCTAAATAGCAGCCTTTCTGATTGCTTGAAAATCATATTTCATATTTTATATTTCACACGTGTTTCATATATATTTCTTATGTTCCTTCCTCGTAAATCCCTCTTACATTCCTTGTTCTCACTTAAATCTTTTTTCCATTTGTTTGTTTTCTTTCTTGTTATCTTCTTTTCCTTCCTTCAAAATCATCGTACTTATCGTAGCCATATCGTTACCATTTTTCCATTGTTGCTTACTATTTATTATTATTATTATTATCCAT
Organism: Diabrotica balteata; assembly: GCA_918026665.1. Classification (NCBI taxonomy): domain Eukaryota; kingdom Metazoa; phylum Arthropoda; class Insecta; order Coleoptera; family Chrysomelidae; genus Diabrotica; species Diabrotica balteata. Next base: position 73,598,256 of record OU898279.1, read on the forward strand.
TTATTTGACGCTTGTGCAGGTTCATCTTTTTTATTTAATATAGCTGTTCCTTCTCTTCATCCCATCTTCATTACCTTTCGTGTAATGTTAACTTTTTATATCCTATTATTACCATTTTTTCTCTTCTTATTTCTTCTTTCGCCACTTTACTTATTTGTTTCTGTATTTATTTATCTTTCATTGTCTGTCATTGTTTATGTTAATGCGACCTTTGTGATTTTTTAACTTGTTCTTGTTGGTCAATATCTATGTTTTCTTCTATCATTGTTTCTGTTTCTTAATGCAGAGATTCTCTCCAATCTTTGTAGCAGTCCTTAATTTCACTTTTACTTGCTGTTCTCAGGATATGAAACATTCCATTCCTTCTCTTATGTTTCTGTCGTTAATCATCGTTATCGTTAATCAGGTTTTTCTTCTTATTGCATTTCTCTATGTGTTCGATTCTTTTCTGTAGTTTCTTTACTTCTCTTTTCAAGTTCTGATTCTCTTGCCTTATCTCCGTTAATTTCTTTCCTCGCTTAGTTTATTTCGTTCATCATTTCTATATTTTTCTCCATCAGTTCTTTCATAATTCTAATCATAACTCTATTTTTGTATATTTGTCTTCATTTTTTTCATTTTTCTGTGGTTATCTCTTTGTTTGTTTGCTTTCTCTAAGTCTATAATAGTGTCTTCCTATTTTCTGTTTATTCCCTTCCTCGGTTTCTACCTCGCTTGTCGTTTCGTTTTATATGTATTCATTGTACTTTTTTCTTTACTTATTTAACACTATTACTTGGTTTTTATTGGGAACTTGAATTTAGGTTAATTCTTACAATACTATAATAATGATATAATATTATAATAACAACTAATAATAAGATGCAATATAAAATGTGTTGGTATTATTTCAGTCTAAAACAGACTCTGTATTTTATTCTTCACCTTAATCAGTGTGTAATTAGCACTGCGGAAAGAAAGCAAAAGCTAGCCGACCCATCGGACCTTTACTTCTTATCCGTAATGAAACTGGATTGGTTTTATTGACAATTCCCACTGTTAGTAATTTTAAAGATATTTCGAATAACTAGGTTAGAATAATAATGCAATAATCTCACTTTTCAGGATGTTCGTATACACCATTTCACTTTAACTCACTTTATTAACACGCTGTACTAATTTGGCGATTTATGTACTCATAAGTTTTTTACGGAGAGCGGGTTTAAATCGACCTCTCTGTCTCTCTACTAGGCCTTCTCTCAAAAGAAAAACGTGTATACCGTGTATATATGACTAAAAAACTTTAATATCTGATGATTGTATTTTAGGTTTTAGATCAGTTAGAAATATTTATAAAGAATAACTTTTTTATACAACAAAAAATAAAAAAGTTACCCATATGGTGCGGACTTAATTGGACACACTGTATAAAGGTATTATCTATGCAATTGTAATGATAATGTTGTATTATTAAATTTAAATATATAACCAACTGGTACTTGTCAACATATTCATAATGAATAATGTTTTACTTCTCGTAAACCTCTAGTTATTTTTATTAATATATTTTATATAATGAAATTAAAAATAAAATAGTAAATCACTATACTAGAGTAAGGTGTCAGGTAAGTTGAAGTTGTTTCATTTGCTTTCGGGCAGTCAAAAATAACTTTCCAATTTTGAAGATTTTGTTTTCATGTAAAGGTCCAGCAATTACTTCAAATTTTGGGGTGTGAATAACTTTCTTCCGCCATGAACCTTTGTTTAGCCAACTTTAAAACTTCGTTGAGAGCTTGAGAAATTTTTTCTGTTTATTCCCACATATTCCCACAGTAACACTAGAAATATTTAAATTTAAGGTTGCTGTAACGCACTCAGTTACTGGTATCAGTGGCCCTCGATTATCTTATAACGGTCATTGAGTTGTTTTGTCAATTTGTGCTGTAGTAAGTACAATAAAAAATTGCTTATTCGTAGTATTTTAGGATTGTTTACATTACACAAAACTTTGTGATGATACTAAAAATTACCATAGCATCTCTGAAAATAATAACAACCAATCCTAACTGCCATTTGCACTCCATAAATTAAACATGAATTAAGGCACTGTTTTTCAAGTAGCAATTGTTTTCTAAATTTTTATTTTATTAAACATAAAAATGGTATATATGGGCGTTTCTCTGCTATTTGGAATTTTTTTGTACGAAACCTAAAGACAAAATACGAAACTGTCCTAAGCATATTTTATTAGCTCTTGAGAATGTTTCTTAAAAAAAATGAAGAGAAGTAGTAAATTAAATATATATCTTTGAAAACTCCACACATTTTCCTCTTGGTTTTTGAGTTGTGAACAATTTTATGCAAACCCTTGACAGGGGACTATTGTAGCCATCCAGGGGAATGTTTTTATGGAGAAAAACAGATATTTATGACACCGAAGTCTGATGGCTAACAAAAATGCAACACTTTGCATACAGTTATTAATTTTAATCAAAATTATTTCTTTGCTTATGATTGGGACCGTAGTCCTAGCGAAAAGTCTTCCAAGCTCGAGGTGTCGTATTATTAAAATACAACTTGGTTTTCTTGACATTTTATTCTTTCAAACATCACAACACATAAACCTACTAGTTTACAATAATTTTCCTTCGATAGCGGTGGTAGTAAGTTGGAATATCTGTTTGATTTAATTCATCACTATAATTATTAATCTTGAACTAAAACGCTTATGCTTAAGAAAAATGCCAGTTTTTAACTGTAAAGTTATCGAGTCTGTATTTTGTGGGGAGTAGCGTGAGAATGGCTTGAAAAATGTCTTATGCTATAAGACAGAAAAGACCATAATAATGCCACCATAATTTGGAGTTTATAAGTTGGTCTGTTAACATTCCACGGCACGGTATATCAGCTAGGTTGTTTGAAAATTTTGCATATCTCCATTGACAATTTTTTGGTACAATTTGAATTTTAGAAACTCTATTAGAAACAAATGTTGTCCAACGAGAAGGGTGAGATCTGATCCAACACAAAGCAATTTTTGAATCAGACCATAAGTTTATAGGTTCAAACGAGAGCTGGTTTTCAAAAATTGCACAGAGTTTATTTATTAAATAAGCAAGAAGGAAAGGACCATATCGCAGAGTTTAAGACGAGGTAGGGATACACTTTTAATTGGGATTACTCTAGACTTAGATGTGAGTAAAATAGAGGAAACTATAGGATCACTATATAAGGTTCTTAGATAAACACAGGCAGCATATGATTTGATACTACTGTCATCGAAACCATGTATTTAAACATACATACTTAACAGATTTGTCAAGAAATGTACACCTCTGGATTTACCTTTACCAACCATAATTTTTGTATTAATAATTTCCCTATTACAACTAATAGGCTAATTGGATCAAGAGGATCGTACATGATTGCAAGAAAGAGCGTTTCGTTTTGTGAGTGTAGTTTTGGGAATTATTTCAGGAAATAAAAAGGACAAAGTATCAGAGATTTGATCCCAAAATATGCCTAAGACCTTGTTTGGGGAATCAGAGAAAAATTGTAAGGATTTTTAGATTGAGTTTATTTGCATAGATTTAATAATTGAGAGAAATTAGAGTGCCATTTGTGTAACTGAAATCCAGCGTTGCCAAGTAGGTTAGTTAGTGGGTGATATGATGATTCCAAATTTTCAAGGGGGTTAACACCGTACAATAATGTCATCCATATACGTATGATTAGTAGCAATTTCATTGAGAGTACGAGTAGCTTCATAGGGAGCCCAATTAGTGCCATAGATAACCGTCAACAGCTCTATGCTACTAAGAGGCTTGTCGGGAGAGTCTCGCCAGAGAATATTTTGTAAAAATAGTTCTTCTTCTTCATGTACCATGTCCTTTCAGAACGTTGGTTACCATCATAGCTATTTTAATTTTATTCACTGCCACCCTAAATAGCATGCTTGTATCTACACCATACCAATCTCGCAAGTTCTTCAACCATGAAGTTCTTCTTCGTCCTGGACTGCGTTTGCCTGCTATTTTTCCTTGCATGATATTTTGTAGCAATCTATATTTGGGACCTCTCATTACATGTCCGAAATATTCCAGCTTTCTCTTCTTCTTCTTTTTGTGCCACTCCTATCGGAGATTGGAAATCATCAAGGCTATTCTGACCTTGTTTACGGCTGACCTAAAGAGTTCATTAGTGGTGCAGCCAAACCACTCTCTCAAATTCCGCAACCATGACATTCTTCTACGGCCTGGATTCCGTTTTCCTTCTATTTTTCCCTGCATTATATTTTGAAGTAATGCGTATTTATGTCCTCTCATCAGGTGACCAAAATATTCGAGTTTTCTTCGCTTTAGCGTTAACAAAATCTCTGAGTCTTTTCCTATTCTTCGTATTACTTCACAGTTTGTTATTCTTTCAACCCAACTAATCTTCAGCATTCGACGGTAGCACCACATCTCGAAACTTTCAATATTTTTCATGTTGTTCTGTTTGAGAGTCCAGGCCTCTACACCGTATAATAGCGTGTTAAATACATAGCCTCTCAGCATTCTTAATCGTAGAGGGATGCTTATATTTCTGTTGCAGAAGAATTTTCTCATCTTTATGAAGGTGGCCCTGGCAATTTCGATACGTCTTTTTATTTCACTGTTTTGGTCTCCAGTTTCGTTTATTAAAGTTCCCAAGTATTTGTAGTTTGATACTTTTTCAACTTGAGTGCCGTTTATACTAATATACGCTGGTTGTGTCATGTTTTTACTGAAGACCATATACTTGTTTTTTTTAATATTGATATTTATACCATAATTGTTGCAAGCAATATTTATGTCTGTAAGTAATCTTTGTAATTCTTCTACTGTTCTTGCAACTAGTACAGTGTCATCCGCGTATCGAATATTATTTACAATCTCTCCATTAATTACGATTCCTCCGTTTGCTTGTAAAAGGGCTTCCTGACAGATGCTTTCACTATATACATTAAATAACAGAGGTGACAAAATGCAACCCTGTCGTACTCCTCTACGTATTTCTATTGCTTGTGATGTTTCAGTTTCTATTTTGATGTTAGCTTTCTGATTCCAATATAGATTGAGAATTATTCGCAGATCTTTATTATCTATGTTCTTCCTTTCAAGAATCTCTCTAAGCTTATCATGGCGTCAAGCTTTCTCTGCTTGATGCTTTTTATGATCTCAGTAGTCTTGCTGAGACGTTCAAGTATTGTGGAGTTACGAATCTTCTCCACCCAGGAAACTTTTAAAATTCTTCTATAGCACCACATTTCGAAAGCCTCGAGGCGATTTAGATCGATTTTATTCACAGTCCAGGACTCGACAGCATAAAGTAAGACCGAGAACACGTAGCAGCGAAGTAGGCGGATCCTTAATGCCAATTTTAGGTCTCTGTTACATAACACCTTGGACATCCTTCTAAAAGCAGCTCTAGCCTGCTCTATTCTGGATCTAATTTCGCCGTGATTTTCTGCATTACAATTTAATTGCTGTCCAAGGTAGACGATTTTATCAACTTGCTCAAGTTTGATATTATTTACATATATAGACGGTTTTATATTCTGTTGTTTACTTATTACAAGTATTTTGGTTTTCCTTATGTTAAGATCCAGACCTGCCTCCCTACAACTCTCAACGACACTATCAAGTAGTGTTTGCAGATATTCTTGACTAGAAGCTAGGAGTACTGTATCGTCCGCATATCGCAAATTATTGATGACTTCGCCGTTCACAAGTATTCCTTCTTGTTTTTCAGAAAGTGCTTTTCTGAAAATTCTTTCGGAGTAAACGTTAAAAAGCAGGGGTGACAAGAGGCATCCCTGCCGTACTCCTCTTTTAATATTGAGAGCTTGTGATTCCACACCATCTACTAAAACTGATGTTGTTTGATTCCAATATAAATTTGCAATTATTCGAACATCTTTGCCGTCCAAGCCAATGTCTTTTAGAGCTTCGATCAATATAGAGTGCTTAACGCGATCAAATGCCTTTTGAAAGTCAATAAAACAACAGTATATGTCTACAGATATATCACGACATCTTTGAGCAAGTACATTCATTCCAAACAGTGCCTCTCTCGTTCCAAATCCGTTACGGAAACCAAACTGAGTGTCATCCAGGTATTCCTCACATTTATTGTAGATACGACCATGTATTACCTTCAGAAAAATTTTCAATAAGTGGTTTAACAAACTGATGGTTCTATAATCAGCACAGGTTTTTGCTGTTGTCTTCTTAGGTAGAGCTATAAACAGTGAGTTAGACCAACCATTAGGTAGTTGTCCGCTGGTATAAATGGTATTGAAAAACGAAGTTATAGCCTCTAAAACATTGCTATCCTTTATAAGCTTATATATTTCAGTTGGAATTTCATCAGGACCAGTCGCTCTGCCATCTTTTGATGATTGTATGGCCTTTATAACCTCACAGCGTGTTATTAGGGGTCCGTCGCAGTTAGTAATATCGGGAGGTGAACTACTCCTATCGTCTTCAAATAGGTTCGTGACGTAATTTTCCCATTCTTTAAGTTTGTCCTCTACTTCGAACATTACTTTACCATTTTCATCCCGTAGCAATGCATTTTGTTTCTTATTGAAGATACCAGCCGCTTCTTTTACTTTTTTATACATGTTAAACGTGTCGTATCTTTTTTCGAGTTCTTCAATGTCATGACACTGTTTGGCTAGATGTTAACTCTTTGCTTCTCGTATTTTACGTCGAATTTCTTTTTGTATGCTATTGTAAAGTGTTTCGTTGGTTTTTGCTAGTCGCCGTTGTTCCATCAAATCCAGTATATCATCTGTCATCCAAGCCTGCTTTTTTGGCTTTGACCTGCCTTGCAAATTTCTCTCTAAAAATAGTTGCGCAGTGTTTATCATAATCTGCCTATACATTTTCGGTATATCTGCAGTAAACACATATTTTTACTGCCGAAATCTAACCAGAATATCAACTAGTTCAGGCTGCATAGTGTAGCCTTTAAGGGTTATGTCATTGTGGGAGTACCAGTAGTAGTGTTATTAGAAGCGTCAAAAACAACTCTTAGTTTTGTTGAAGCACTGTTGTCCTTTCAAACACAGTGGTGTGGTAGAAAATATTTGGGGGTAGTAGCGTTTGTTTCTAAAGAGAAAGGTATGTATTGAGCGTGTCAGAGTTGCACATACTCATCTATGAATTTTCTATAATTTTTTAAGAGGTTTGGATTTAAGTGTAAACGTTTTTCAAGAGATAAAAATCGCTGTTTTGCAATGTTAAAATGAGTCTCTAAGTTTCCTAAACTCTATGGGGGTTTTAAGGGAATATATTCTTGAAATCTTCCATTTTCTAAGATTTGACAAGATGTAAATATTTGTTCGCCTAATTCGTCTTCTGGAGCTACTGGAGGTTTTGTAGAGATGTCTTCCATCTCCCATGGTTTTTCTAGAAGTTTATAAAATGATTATTATCAGTTGTTAGTTCAGATGTTTGTACAAAAAATGAAACATTTCTTAGGAGTTTGTTCGTTTCTTGAACAATGTTACCTGCAGTTGGATTCGGTTCGTCAAAGCGAATAGACGTGCGATACTTAAAATCTAATTAACGAAATCGGTGTTATCACCTTATAAATAAAAAACTAGTTTTATTCATATAACAATTACACATATTGATTTAAAATAAAAAAGTAAAGTTTAAGTGGTTTAAAGACCATGAGTGTTACTAGCGGGGGTAGAAAACCCCCCGAAAAAGATGAGTTGGAAGGTGATATGGATGTGTCCCATCCGGATCTTCCACCTTCTCCAGTGGAGGAATTTAGAGGATTTCAAAATATCAACCCTATTACACAGATAAGTACTGATAATGTTTCTGAAATTGTTTCCGAAAAACATTTAAACGTAAACACGGTCATTAACACAATAAATCAATATTCTCCAAAAGATAATGGGCCATTTTTTGTTTATATTCAAAGTAAAACAGGTAAAATAGGTAATTTACATAAAATAGCTACGGCTAGACTAATAATTAATGCGATACCAGAAATTAAACATGATATAGCTAACATATCAGTAATAGGAGCTAATAAAATAAAGGTGGAATTAACTTTTTATGCAAGCGCAAATAAATTATTAACAGCACAGTCATTAAAGGATAAACAATACGATACATGCATTCCAATGTTTTTTACTCACGTAAAGGGAGTCATAAGGCAAATAGATTTAGAATTATCGGAACCGGAATTAAAAGAAATTATTAAACCGAAATTAGGATATAATTTTAAAGTAAGTCACGTAAAAAGAATTTCACGTAAAAATGACAAAAATGAAATTGTTCCAACAACTACAATTATAGTTACATTTAGAGGTCAACTTTTACCCACTAGGGTAGTAATAGAAAAAATGGTGTATGAAGTCGAAAAATACGTGCCAAGAGTAATGCAGTGTCTTAAATGTCTAAGATACGGCCATATTAGTACACAGTGTAGATCAAAAGAACGCTGTCAAAATTGTGGAGAAGATCATAAAGTAGAAAGTTGCCAAAAAATGAACCAATATGCATTTATTGTAAAGAAAAGCATTGCGCCACTGATAAAAAAAATTGTTCAGAATTTAGTAGACAAAAGAGTATTAAAAAAACTATGGTTTATGAAAATTTATCATACACTGAGGCTTCTTCTAAGCACGAAAGAAGTTTTTCAAGTGTAGCAAAAACTGACACAAATTCAAACCGGTATACTGTTACTTTAAAAAGAAAGAGGTTAGCTATAACCCCAGAGATCGATGAAACATTTGAAAAACATAAAGAAATCATTTCAAATCCAAAAGTTTTAACAGAACCTGTTTTCAATAAATTTAAAAATATACCAAATTATAATAATAGTTGTGATGGTAGTACTTTAAGTAAACAGATAAAAACTTGCGAATCAATATTAAATCTTATCAAAGATGTTTTAACTTTTTCAAATGTAGAAATTAAAAATAGTACACTTATTGAAAATATAAAATACAGTATAACGCAAATTCTGTCAGACTATGAGTAACTTAAATATCCTGCAATGGAATGCTAGATCAATTTTGTGTAATAAAGGTCACTTTGAAAAATACATTTTCGATAATAAGATTAATGTAGTGTTGCTGTCGGAAACCTGGTTAAAGGAATCTTCACATTTTTTTATTAATAACTTTAATATATTTAGACACGACCGTAATGACGGTCGTGTCTTATTGCAATCTTATTAAGAAAATACTTTACCTTTTTTCCTAAGCCAAAATTTACTCCAATAAAGTCCGTGGAATGTGTGTCGGTATCAGTGTCAATAAATAAAAATATCAAAATCCATCTATACTCTATATACGCCAAACCAAAACTAAACATTAGTGAAACAGATTGGGTTTCCTTTTTTGATAGCCTAGAAAAGCCATTTTTGGTAGGAGGTGATTTCAATTGTCATCATACTGCATGGGGAAATAGTTATTCAGATATATCGGGTTCAAGACTTCTCGGTGCTATAGAGGAGTGTAACTTAAATTATTTAAATACAGGAAGCGAAACATTAATACCTAGATTTGGAAGTAATAATAAATCTGCTATAGATATAACAATATGTTCTAGAGATATAACTTTAAATTGTGATTGGAAAACTGATATTATACCATTAGGTACTTCAAATCATTTTCCTGTTCTAATTGAAACACATTTTAATACTACTCAAGTATCCTTTAAGTGTAAAAATAAAGCTAATTTAAATAAAGCTGACTGGTCCCTTTTCTCTCAGATAGAATATGAACAATTAGATGAAAGTAATAACGAAAGATCTTATACAAATTTTATAGAGTCACTAAATCATGCTACAAAACCAGCAATCCCACAGAAGAGAACAGAGATCAAATCAGAATTTAGCAAAGTTTGGTGGAATCAGAGATGTGCAAATACCATTAAATGTCAACAAGAAGCTTTCTTGCTTTACAAAAGGCAGTCAAATTTAACTAACTATTTAAAATATAAAAATTCAGTAGCAGTCGCAAAAAAAAATAATATTACCAAGCAAAAATTATTCTTGGCAAAATTTTTGTAAACAACTTAACAGAAACACACCTATAAAAGATATATGGAAATATATAAAGAAAATAAAAAATACATTTAATCCTCCAAAAAATAGGATCCAGGTAGGGGAGTGGGTAGAAATGTTCTTCAATAAAATTGCTCCAAGTTGGGTGGAAACAAATATTCGGCCGATTAGTTCACTGAGCACGGATGATATAGATAGGGAATTCTCAAGTATGGAAATAAAACAAAGCCTCAAAACTAACAATAATACAGCGCCCGGAGTGGATAACATTTATTATAAAATGCTCGCTAGTTTGTCTGAATCAAGTATAGAAATTTTTCGCAAAATAATAAATACAACATGGAATAGGGCAGAATTTCCAACAAGCTGGAAGGAATATTCAGCAATTCCAATTCTAAAGCCAAATCGAGATGCGGAAGATTCAGATTCATATAGAGCAATTTCTCTAGCTTCTTGTGTCTTAAAAACTTTGGAAAGAATGATCAAAGTCAGACTAGTTCATTGGCCTGAAACCAATAAAAAATTACCTAGATTGCAGTTTGGCTTCAGAAGAGGATGTTCAACCATTGAAAATATAGGTAACCTAGTAAGTGATATAAATATCGCTTTTACTAACAACAAATCACTTCCAGAAATTTTTGTAGATATAGAATCAGCATATGATAATGTAATATTAGACATTCTCTATGAAAAAATGGAAAAAATGGGAATTTCTCAAGCTTTGACCTCACGTATCAGATTACTATATTCCGATAGAACAGTTTCAATAAATATAAATTATGAAATATTGGGCCCTAAAACTACCAATATTGGGTTACCACAAGGAAGTATACTAAGCCCTGTACTATACTTAATATACACAGCAGATCTGGAATGTAAAATTAAATGTGAGACTATTTCTATACTACAATTTGCCGATGATATTTTATATATTCACCATGTCAATATATTGAAGAAGGGTGCAAAAAATTAAATATAGCGTATAAGAACCTCAATAAATGGTGTAATGAAAATGGTCTAAAAATTTCCAGGAAAAAAAAACAGAAGTTTGCATTTTCACGAGAAAAAGAAAAAAACATTCCAACCGAAGTAACATTGGATACAACAAAGTATAGTGTACGTGCATCAGTAAAATACCTAGGAATGTATCTAGATGAAAAAAATGACATGGAAAAATCACATAGATTATCTAATCAAGAAAACAGAAAAAGGAATTAACATCTTACGGTCAGTATGTGGAACAAAATGGGGATCAGATCCAAATGTAGCAATCTTTCTGTACAAATCCTACATTAGGTCAATACTGGATTATGGTTGTTTCTTCTACGACCAAGTCAACTAGAAAAAATAGACCACGTAGTAAATAAGTGTCTAAGACTATGCCTAGGGGCTTTAAAAAGTACACCGATTGATTGTTTATTTGCAGAAGTAGCGGAAACTCCACTAAAATATCGCCGAAAGATTTTAGCTTCCAATTTTATAGCTAAATTAAGCTCCAAAAAAAGCGACTTAGTCCAAAAAATTAGTATACTGTTCACATCGGATCTTACCCATAGTTATTGGAAGTCGAAAAAAAGTTTAACTATTACAGAGTCATATTGTGTAATACATAACGTAATAGAAGAAATACACTCTTCAGATATAGATCCATTATATAGCATAAATATTTACAATACCCATCCAATCAACTGTGTTTTTCTCCAAGATTAGACAATACATATTTAAGCAAGATTTAGAAAAGTATCTTCCCAGATGTCAATATATATTCACTGATGCATCAAAGAGTAACAATAAAGTAGGTTGCGCTATATTTGATTCACATAAGTACATAAAAAAATATTATAAATTAAATGAAAAACTAACAATATATACGGCAGAATTAATCGCCATATTAGAAGAAGAAGTAGACGAAGAAGCTAAAATAGGACGTAGAACAGGAGAATACTTAAAGTATAAATGTCCTCACAATGAAATTGCTCGCCACGTAAAGCTCATATTACTAACAGAATGAAGAGAAATGTATAGAAGCAGTCCAAAATGAAAATTTTATAAAAACATAGTTACCGAGCCTCTAGCCAATCTTGGTTCTCAAGACTGTCGGGAAGTAAGCGGTTTTTCTCTGTATTGTGCAGATTAAGGTTCAACCATGTTTTCAAAATTAAGTGATTCTCCTAATTGTCCATGCGGAGAAGAAGGTACAACAGAGCACATGATATTAGGCTGTCCTAAAATAAGTAATGAAGTAAAAATATTAAATGAAGAAATAACCAAAATACCCAAAATCATCCAACCATATAACCTAACCCAATTATTAAGTTCAGAAGATTGTAATATTTATCAAATTTTGTATAAACATATTTTATGTATTAGATTAAGTTTATAACCTATGTTTTTTTCCCTTCGTGCAAAGCCCTAAGTCTATCCGAGGTCCACCTGTCTCGTCTAAATGCTCTGATCGACCCCTGAGCGTCAAATTGTATCCTAGTCTAATATCCCAAATTATATAAGATAAAAAGATGAGAAAAAATAATAATTATATGTAGGTATATATGTATAAATGTATGTATAAAAAAAAAGAAAAAAAGAAATAAAAAAAACACACAACAAAAGTAAATAATTCAAAACAAGCTGAATATATGTTATAAGAGTAATACAAGTCTAAGGTATAATTGTAAAATTAGATATATAGGAAATAATTCTTTGTAAAATTAGAGCAGGACTATGATTGTATAGCAAACAAGAAGAAAGCAAGGAGCACTCCTTTATTGCCTTCGAATAAAAAATACAAAATTATCCCATAAAGGTAAGATGGCGAATGGACAGAGTCTCCGAAGCCAATAATGCACAAACTCACACACACACAATGTTACCTGCAACAATCCTAACTGAGTATTTTGAGGAACGGAAGGATGTTTACGTAATTTGTAAATACCTTCTGTTATTAACTTATAGCATACATCAGCACCAATTAAAAGGTCAATTTCTGAAGGTTCGAAAAATCTACTATCAGCAAGAGTTATATTGATAGGCAATTTTATACAGTTAACATCTATTGATAACTGAGGTAAATTACAAGAAATATTTGGAATCACATGTTTTAGGAAGTGAAAAATCCTTGAGACTGAGAGTATACAACAGTATCTACTATTTCTGAAAAAATTATAGAGGTTTGAGCAATACCAGAAATATGTAGACTTCTATTAAAAGTGGCATTTAATTTTAGAGACAAGAAATTTTGAGACAAATGAATTTTGACTGCCCGAATCAAGAACAGATTTTGTTTGAATAGGAGTTTCATTTTTGGTATATATTAGTACGTTTGCAGTTGCTAACAGAACGTGGGTGAGGGTTTTCAGGAAGATCCTGAAATAGTAAGTTGATCTACTTGAGAATTCTGGTTTCTACCAGATAGCCAATTATGATTGCTGTGAGAGTTCATGCGATTTGTTCGAACTGGAGAGTTTTTATTTGATCGTGAGTGAGAGTTATTTGAGTTATCTCTATGTAAAATAGTGTGATGCCTCTTTTTGCAGATAAAACATCCCTAGGATTTACACTCTTGTAGTGAATGTTTGCTACCTAAATAATTGGAGCAGAGTTAGTGAGAACGAATAAAATTATACTTATCAGTGTGTGTCAAAGTAGAGAATTTTTGACAAGAACAGATTTTGTGACCAGAAATGTTATAATATAAAAATTTAAAATCATGTGAAATTATTTGTATTTGAGAATGTGTATGCAGTGAAGTTCTAAATTGTGATTTAGTCGTGTGTCGATGTCATTTATAATGTATTTTTATGTATGAGATAGTAATAAAACAATAAATTATGTATGCAAATCCCTAAACTGTTGATACGGGTGACTCAATGAAAAACAGATATTTGTCAACAAGTTTACAGAAGTATATAGGAAAACAATTTTAAATTGCGTATGACCACCAGGTATAAAGGTTGGAGCAGAATAGAATACAATAGTTGTGAGGGTTACTAATCCCTAAATAAGGTTGCCAGTGTCGGAGTGATGGAGGTTAACAGGTACTAATGAATTTGCAAGAAATGTAAGATGTTTATTTTATTGGTTATATGTAACCAATAAAAGTTTAATAAGTACCTACCTATTTGCAAAATAAAGTTTAATTCTTTAGATAAAATAAAACGTTTTATTTTATCTGAAATGAGTGCATTCCACGAAGTAAGGGTTTCAACAATCAAACATTTAATTCTTTAATTCCAGGAATCTACGACAGTAATTGACTAGATCACTACCCCCTATCACCACCTTCTAAACTTATTCCACAGAAAATGTGATAGTGGGTTTTTTCATTTTGTAGGAAGGTCCAAGTGGCGTATTCAAAATTCTTAACAGTTCACTAAAAGTAGGTACTTCAGTTGCAAGGTGCAGTTTATTGTGTATACTAGTGTTATGGAAAATTTGGAAGTGCCGTGTAAACGCCGAAAAATTGGTCCTTTAACAGTTAATGAAAAAACATTAATATTTAATTGTTTTAAATCATTTACAGACAAACGTTTATGTGAAAGTGTTGATGAGACCGTTGAGTTAGTTAGCAGTACACTTGGTGTTGGGAAATCTACGATTTACAGAGTTATTAAAGAAGAGAAATGTGGTAGTTTTCAAATGCCACGTAATGCTCCAGGGAAACCAAAATTTCAAATAGAATATCATTTTAAAGAAGAACTTCGACGAAAAGTGAATGAATTCTTCTTTAGACAAGAATTTCCAACATTGGATAAAGTTCTTGTCTCAGTTCGAGATGATAAGGATTACCCAGAAATGAGTCGAAGTACGTTATGGAAACTTTTAAAAGAAATATGCTTCCGCTGGAAAAAGAATCCCAGAAAGTCTATTTTATTAGAAAGAAGCGATATTGTCATATGGAGAAGACATTTTCTAAGAACCATAAAGGAAATGAGAAACCAAAAAAGAAAAATATTTTATCTTGATGAAACATGGATCAACGAGGGTCATACACCAAATAAATTTTGGCAGGATGAAACTGTTACAAGTCAAAGGCACGCTTTTGTAAATAACTTATCTACTGGTTTAAACCCACCATCAGGAAAGGGACGCAGGCTGATAATAGTACACATTGGCAGTTCAGACGGTTTTGTTGAAGGTGGTTTATTAACTTTTGAATCAACTCGTACCGGTGACTACCATGAAGACATGAACGCTGATGTCTTTTAAGAATGGTTCGAACAAATGATAGATCTTCTTCCTAAGAACTGTGTAATAGTAATGGACAATGCAAGTTATCACTCCAGACTTATAGAAGGACTGCCCACAACCAAGTGGTTAAAAAAAGACTTGCTGAATTGGCTGAGTTCAAAAAATATTACGTACCATCCCGGATCTATAAGAAAGGAACTTTATTAGTTGTGTGCCCTTCATAAAGAAAAATTTAAAAAATGCGAAATTGATGAAATTGACAAAAATCGTGGAATGACAGTACTTATATCCCCACCATATCATTGTGAATTAAACCCGATTGAACTGGTATGGGCACAGATAAAGAGTGAAGTTTCAAGAAAAAATACCACTTTTAAAATTCATGATGTTAAACAGTTGTTTTTGGAGGCCGTAAATAATGTAAAACCTGAAAACTGGGAAAAGGCAGTAAATCACACTATTAAAGAAGAGGAAAAAATGTGGAAGCTGGACAATATTACTGATAAAATGATCGAGCCAGTTATTATAAATCTTGGTTCTGAAAGTTTATCTTCTGAATCTGATTTGGATTTG
This sequence comes from Diabrotica balteata, assembly GCA_918026665.1. Lineage (NCBI taxonomy): Eukaryota > Metazoa > Arthropoda > Insecta > Coleoptera > Chrysomelidae > Diabrotica > Diabrotica balteata. The sequence continues at coordinate 73,614,054 of OU898279.1, forward strand.
TAACAAGTAGCTGTAAGTTTTATATTAATATTTTTATTCATCTATTTAACATACCTTAGACGGTTTTAAAAACTCTTTTTCTCTTTTGTAATTTTTAAAAATTAAAGAAAATGTGAATTTTTTAAAACCCTTTTTAATGTAGGCCAGTCAGTTCTAATATAGTGTGTGATAAAAGAGGTCACTTTTGTTTACATACACATAACACTTTATAACACTGAAATAATTCATTTATTTTTTAGTAATTTTTCAATTAATCTTGAGCACGCCCATGGAGTGGTCAGAGGTACCAGTTAAAATTATGCTAATTACTCTCTCGTTCATAAAAATAAACTATAATAGACATTCAAATAATATTTCTCATTCAGCTATTAAAATACCACAAATATCAATACCTATATATTTTCCTAGGTGAATTGCAAAAATGGTTGCCCTTCCCCCAATTATAGGTACACATCTTTAATTAAAGAAGACCATGGTCTATAATGAACTCTCACATTAATTTAATTATTGGTACACCTTCACCTGTAAAAAGTAACTCACAACATTTAAGAGAATTTTTAAATGAAATAAAATTACCTACTTTAACTGAATTTTACAAAATTTTGGAAGAAAGAAGTAATACTTTGAAAGATCTTAATTTCAATGACGCTATAGTTTAAATCCAGTGAGTATCCAAATCAGATTCAGAAGATGAACTTTCAGAACCTTGAAAAAGACGAGCTATTTCTTACATGACATACGAAGTTGTCGAAATAGGCATCAGGTTCTCAGCTTCGGTGACTTGCCTTGATAAAGGCAAGATATTTCTTACATGACTAAATAGTAGTCGAAATAAAACACCAAATATTGTTGAAATAAAATACTTAGCCACAGAGTATGGAAAGCTAAAAAGGAAGCAGAGCCCCGAGAGCACTAAGCTCTCGGAGAGCCCATGAATGACTGACCTGGTTGACCTGAAAATCGCCTATTTTTATACACGCTGAAGTAGCGATAAGTAGGGATTTCCAGGTCAGGGACCAATAGGAAAAATGAGTGGCGGGGCGATGCGTCTCGAGCGCGTACTAGTCGCGCTTGAGGACCAACCAAGATTTATAATAACTGGCTCGATCATTTTATCAGTAATATTGTCCAGCTTCCACATTTTTTTCTCTTCTTTAATAGTGTGATTTACTGCCTTTTCCCAGTTTTCAGGTTTTACATTATTTACGGCCTCCAAAAACAACTGTTTAACATCATGAATTTTAAAAGTGGTATTTTTTCTTGAAACTTCACTCTTTATCTGTGCCCATAGTAGTTCAATCGGGTTTAATTCACAATGATATGGTGGGGATCTAAGTACTGTCATTCCACGATTTTTGGCAATTTCATCAATTTCGTATTTTTAAAATTTTTCTTTATGAAGGGCACACAACGAATAAAGTTCCTTTCTTATAGATCCGGGATGGTACGTAATATTTTTTGAACTCAGCCAATTCTGCAAGTCTTTTTTTAACCACTTGGTTGTGGGCAGTCCTTCTATAAGTCTGGAGTGATAACTTGCATTGTCCATTACTATTACACAGTTCTTAGGAAGAAGATCTATCATTTGTTCGAACCATTCTTGAAAGACATCAGCGTTCATGTCTTCATGGTAGTCACCGGTACGAGTTGATTCAAAAGTTAATAAACCACCTTCAACAAAACCGTCTGAACTGCCAATGTGTACTATTATCAGCCTGCGTCCCTTTCCTGATGGTGGTTTTAAACCAGTAGATAAGTTATTTACAAAAGCGTGCCTTTGACTTGTAGCAGTTTCATCCTGCCAAAATTTATTTGGTGTATGACCCTCGTTGATCCATGTTTCATCAAGATAAAATATTTTTCTTTTTTGGTTTCTCATTTCCTTTATGGTTCTTAGAAAATGTCTTCTCCATATGACAATATCGCTTCTTTCTAATAAAATAGACTTTCTGGGATTCTTTTTCCAGCGGAAGCCTATTTCTTTTAAAAGTTTCCATAACGTACTTCGACTCATTTCTGGGTAATCCTTATCGTCTCGAACTGAGACAAGAACTTTATCCAATGTTGGAAATTCTTATCTAAAGAAGAATTCATTCACTTTTCGTCGAAGTCCTTCTTTAAAATGATATTCTATTTGAAATTTTGGTTTCCGTGGAGCATTACGTGGCTGAAAACTACCACATTTCTCTTCTTTAATAACTCTGTAAATCGTAGATTTCCCAACACCAAGTGTACTGCTAACTAACTCAACGGTCTCATCAACACTTTCACATAAACGTTTGTCTGTAAATGATTTAAAACAAATCAATATTAATGTTTTTTCATTAACTGTTAAAGGACCAATTTTTCGGCGTTTACACGGCACTTCCAAATTTTCCATAACACTAGTATACACAATAAACTGCACCTTGCAACTGAAGTACCTACTTTTAGTGAACTGTTAAGAATTTTGAATACGCCACTTGGACCTTCCTACAAAATGGAAAAACCCACTATCACATTTTCTGTGGAATAAGTTTAGAAGGTAATTCTCTAGTCAATTACTGTCGTAGATTCCTGGAATTAAAGAATTAAATGTTTGATTGTTGAAACCCTTACTTCGTGGAATGCACTCATTTCAGATAAAATAAAACGTTTTATTTTATCTAAAGAATTAAACTTTATTTTGCAAATAGGTAGGTACTTATTAAACTTTTATTGGTTATATATAACCAATAAAATAAACATCTTACATTTCTTGCAAATTCATTAGTACCTGTTAACCTCCATCACTCCGACACTGGCAACCTTATTTAGGGATTAGTAACCCTCACAACTATTGTATTCTATTCTGCTCCAACCTTTATACCTGGTGGTCATACTCAATTTAAAATTGTTTTCCTATATACTTCTGTAAACTTGTTGACAAATATCTGTTTTACATTGAGTCACCCGTATCAACAGTTTAGGGATTTGCATACATAATTTATTGTTTTATTACTCTCTCATACATAAAAATACACTATAAATGACATCGACACACGACTAAATCACAATTTAGAACTTCACTGCATACACATTCTCAAATACAAATAATTTCACATGATTTTAAATTTTTATATTATAACATTTCTGGTCACAAAATCTGTTCTTGTCAAAAATTCTCTACTTTGACACACACTGATAAGTATAATTTTATTCGTTCTCACTAACTCTGCTCCAATTATTTAGGTAGCAAACATTCACTACAAGAGTGTAAATCCTAGGGATGTTTTATCTGCAAAAAGAGGCATCACACTATTTTACATAGAGATAACTCAAATAACTCTCACTCACGATCAAATAAAAAACTCTCCAGTTCGAACAAATCGCATGAACTCTCACGGCTATCATAATTGGCGATCTGGTAGAAACCAGAATTCTCAAGTAGATCAACTTACTATTTCAGGATCTTCCTGAAAACCCTCACCCACGTTCTGTTAGCAACTGCAAACGTACTAATATATACCAACTATTCAAACAAAATCTGTTCTTGATTCAGGCAGTCAAAATTCATTTGTCTCAAAATTTCTTGTCTCTAAAATTAAATGGCCCTTTTAATAGAAGTCTACATATTTCTGGTATTGCTCAAACCTCTATAATTTTTTCAGAAATAGTAGATATTGTTGTATACTCTCAGTCTCAAGGATTTTTCACTTCCTAAAACATGTGATTCCAAATATTTCTTGTAATTTGCCTCAGCTATCAATAGATGTTAACTGTATAAAATTGAGAATTCAGAAATTGACCTTTTAATTGGTGCTGATGTAGTCCTAGCAAACCGTCTTCCAAGCTGAGAGTGTCGTAGTATTAAAATACAACTTGGTTTTCTTGAGACTTTATTCTTTCAAACATCTTCATCTTCTTCTTAGGTTGCCTTCTCCATTACTGAAGGTTGACTATAACTACAGCAAATTGCTCTCTATTTTGAGCTGTTCTTAGTATCGAATGTGTGTTCATTACTATCCAGTCTCTTACATTCTTCCACCAGGAGCATTTTCTTCTTCCTGGACCTCTTCTTCCTTCCACTTCCCCTTCCATTATAAGTCGTAGGAAGTTGTATTTTTCTCCTCTGTAAATATGTCCTAGATAAAGCGTTTTTCTGTTTTTTTTTTTAATATTTAGTAGTTCTCTCTCAGTACTCATTCTTCTTAGCACCTCGTTGTTGGTCACGTGCTCTGTCCAAGAGATCTTCAGCCTCCTTCGAAAAACCCACATCTCAAAGGCTTCTATACGCCTCATGCTTGTAATTCCGAGAGTCCATGTTTCCACTCCGTATAGCAATATGGAATAAAGAAACGTTTTTACAAATTGGTATCGGATATCCAACGATAACGTAGAGTTTATTAGGAATTTTTTCATTCGTTGTAATGCGGACCTAGCATATTTTATACGAACACGTATTTCGACCTCGTGATCAAGATCGTTTGTTATCCAGCAACCAATATACTGGAATCTTTGTACTGGTTCTATATCTTTGTTATAGATACGAATATTAATGTCGACGGCATTTGGTGCACGTGTAACAGCCATTACTTTCGTTTAATTTGTGTTTATGTTTAGTCCCAAGCTATCTCCCTCTCTGGTTATGACATTCAAAAGTCGTTGTAAATCCTCAGTACTGTTCGCAATGATGAAGGTGTCGTCTGCATATCTTAAGTTGTTTACGTATGCTCCGTTGATTTTTATTCCTTCTTCAATATTTTCGAGGGCATTTTGAAAGATCTTTTCAATATATATATATATATATATATATATATATATATATATATATATATATATATATATATATATATATATATATATATATATATATATAATATATATATATATTATATATATATAATATATATATATATATATATATATATATATATAATATATATATATATATATTATATATATATTCAATAACATTGGAGAAAGTACACAGCCCTAACGAACTCCTCTTTTTATTGGCAATTCTGCTGTCAGACGATTGTTTATTTTGATAGACGCCATTTGATCCCAATATCCCAATTTCAAACATCAAAACACATAAATCTATTAATTTACAATCGTTTTCCTTCGATAGCGCTGGTATTAAGTTAGAATATCTGTTTGAGTTAATTTAACAGTTTTATAAAATAAAAGAGAACAAAGTAATTTTATGTTGGAGATTTTTATTTATCGTAGACATATTTACATTTAAATTTACATAAATTTTGTATAAAACATTACATATATGTTTACAAACGAACATCTAACTTATTTATATATTCTATCGACTCTGGAGTCGCCATTAGGAAATCCTCTGACCTGCCTTGATGGGATCTTGTGGGACACTGTTCTGTAATGTGACAGATGCTTTGTGATTGTCTGCAGTCACAGAGTGGGGATGATCGTTTACCCCATTTGTGCATCATATAACCGCATCTGCCGTGTTTGGTTCTGATTCGGTTCAACATAATCCATGTGTTGCGTGGTAAGTCAAAACCTGGTGGTTTTTGTGTGATGCAGGGTAAGCTGCTATTTTGTTATTCCATCCATTCTCGAGTCCAAGTGGTCGTTAAGTTGAACTCATTTTCCACTGAAATCTGTGCTGTTTTTATTAGCGGTCGTCTGGAGCGTAAACCGTTACCGCTGGCGACATCTATATCTTGATGAATTGGCAGGATCTCGTTACTAGGTATCTTTTGGTACTTACTAGTGAGAGAGTGTATACGCTAGTTTAGGTGGTGGAATGTGGCTCAGTACTGGGAGCCATTGCGTAGGGGTGGATTTGATAACACCAGCAATCATTCTCATTGTATTGTTCAATTGGGCATCTACTTTGTGTATATGTGGGCTGTTAAGCCAGGCTGAAGAGCAGTATTCCGCGGTTGAGAAGACAAGGCCCGTGCAGATGATCCTAAGATGGAAGCCGATGCTCCCCATGTTGTGCCGCACAGCTTCTGGATGATGTTGTTTCTGGATTTAAGTTTTTCCGCCGTTTTCGACAGATGTTTTTTGAAAGATAGGGTTCTTTAAAGAGTTACCCCAAGGTACTTTGGTGTTTTATTGTAGGCCAGTGTGGTGTTTTCAAATTGTACATTCAGTGTTCTTCGTGCAAGCTTGTTATTTAGATGAAAACTGGAAACCTCTGTTTTGGTAGCGTTTGGTTGGAGCCTCCATTTGCGGAAATACTTTCCCACTGTGTGTAAGTCTGCTGTAAGAATTTCTTCTGTTTGTTTAATTGACTTACACCTTGTTGCAATGACTCAGTCATCGGCGTAACCAAACTTTCTTAATCTGGTTTCTGGTATATCAGCGATGTATAGGCTAAAGACAAGAGAAGCTAGGACATATCCATGAGGCAGTCCATTCTTCAATTTTCTTGGGGTGCTGATGTCGGTTCCCATGACTACTTGAATCGTTCGGTTGGCTAGCATGCTGTTGATTATTCGAGCGGTGGATTTACAGGAGATTGTACGGAGGAGCTTGTATATCATGCCTTCTCTCCAGACTGTATCGTAGGCCGCTGTTAGGTCTAAGAATACGGCTGTAGTTTTAAGTTTTCTCTGGAACCCTGCCTCAATAAATGTGGTAAGTGAAAGAACCTGATCTGCGCAGCTTCTTTTCGGTCGGAAAGTTGCCTGATCAACCGGTATCGATTCAAGTAGCTTTGGACAAATTCTGTTGTAGATAAGTCGTTCTAGTAGCTTGAACGTTGCCGATAGTAGGGCTATTGGTCTGTAGTTCTTAGGGTTGCTATCATTTGGTTTCCCTGGTTTTAATATGGCAATGATCTTCGAGCGTTTGAGTTCCTGTGGTATGGTAGGTGGTAGTATGGTACCGGTCTTCATAATATCTGTGAAAAAGTGGGCCATCCATTCTCTCGTATATTTGCCGCTGTTAATTAAGAATTCGGGATGAATATTGTCAAAACCTGGGGCTTTACTTGGCTTTACAGCCTTGAGAGCTATTGTGACTTCTTCGCAAGTGAAAAGGCGAGAGTATTCGGTTTCTGCAGATTGGAATTTTAAAGTTTTGAGCTCTCGTTTTACCTTGATTGTGTGTGGCTTGTCTTTCGGGACCCTAGATGTGGATACCAGATGTGAGGCAATAATGTTTGGGTTAATTGTTGTTTTGTTCCTTGTTATGGGAGTTCCAGTTCCTAATATTCTTAGTAGTGTCCATGTTTGCCTACTTAATGTTTGAAAATTAAGACTGTCTACAGTTTCCGTTCATTTTTGTTGTCTCGCTGCATCTAGGCTATGGAACAGTTCATTGGCCAATTCTTGATCGCCGCTTTCAAGGAAATTTTGGTACAGTTCTTCGCTGTTATGGGACCAACCAGGAATGTATTCGTTTCAGTAGCCTCTTGGTATATAATTTTTGGCCGTGCTTATTAAGGCTCCAACGAATCTATTGTTATTTCTGATGGTAGGGGGTATCCAGCCTAGAGTCTTGTCCAGTTCCGCAGAAAAGCTACCCCAATTGGCTTTCTTTAGATTCCAACGAGGGCGAGGGATGGATGTGATTATAGGAATCTGGGTTCCCGCCTCTAAGATTACTGGGCGGTGCTGGCTGTGTGCGAAGTCGTCCATTACTTTTCGAGAGATAGAGGTTGCCGGTTTTTATTAGTAGAGACAAACATAGGTCAGGATTGTACTCCTTCTTCCATGCTGCAGACATGAATGTAGGTCTTTGGCGTCAAACTTTAGTGATAGATGTTTGTCATATATAGATGTTATGTTGGAGATATTCTAATATCTCTTAAATAATTAATTCTATGTATTTTTTTTCCTTTTACTCTGAAATTGTGATGTTTTTATAATGTATTTATATATATTTTTTTATTCGACTTATCCTATATCATGTAAATGATCTTTAAGGATGAATAAATTATGGTGTTTTTGTGCCTTTGTGAGGTGTGTTCGTACTTTTCGCTGAAGATTTTCTATATCCGTTTTTGTCCACGTAACAATACCAAATGAGTAGCTAAGCGCGGAACATGTGTAGGTGTTTAGTGCCTTAAACAAATTTTTACTGTTAAGGTGTGAACGAAGCAGCTGTTTTACCCTTCGTATAAACTCAGTTGTTATCTCAGTTTTCATTTGCTTATGGTCAATCTACCGCGCTTGCTTTATTCCGAGGTATTTATACATATCATTTTCACCCATGGCCTCGATGTTCTGGCCGTTTTGCATATCGAATCCGCCGGGCTGAACCTTTACTTTGATTATATTTAAGACACGGCACTTGTCAAGATCGAAGTGCCTACTAATATCATTTGAGAAATTTTCAACAGTTTTTAGCGTCTGGTCTAGGTGGTTTCGAGTGGAAGCCATTAATTTCAAATCATCCATATACAACAGATGATTAAGCTTCGAAACAACAGTGTTGTTATTTTTGATACTAAAACCTGAGTCGGCGGAGTTCAGTAGCTGAGATAGTGGGTTCATCGCTAAACAGAACCAAAGAGGACTCAAGGAGTCCCCCTGGAAAAGGCCCCGGTTAATTGGGATATCTTCAGTTTCGATGTTTTTTTCACCAGGTATTTGAAGTCTTCCACTCCGTCATTATATGCGCTAAAAAGGTTACGCTGATTGGAAATGACTGAGTCGATTATAAGTTGTTCTTTGCAGCCCATGGAACCCTTAGCGCATCCTTTCTGTTGAGGCTCTATGATATTGTTTAGAGAACAGTGTTGGTAGATACGCTGGGTTACACAGGATGTGACTCAATTTGTACAAAGTTGGAAGACAAATAATTGGGCGGTACTTGGCTGGATCTTGGGTGTTATTTTGATCCTTTGGTATTAGATAAGTGGTTCCTTGAGTAAGAAATGATGGTATTTCCTGCGGATTAAAAATAACATGATTAATTAATACTGTTAAATGCTCGTGTATACTCCAAAACTTCTTTAGCCAGAAGTTTTGAACTCCGTATGGCCCAGGAGATTTCCAGTTATGAAGCTCTTTGATAATGTTCGAGACTTCTTCAGTGGTGAAAGGTTCATAGGGAACATTAGTTTAGTGTTGACAGTTGTTCGTCGTTTCTTTAATCCATCCAGCATTGTTGTTATGAGTAGCTGGTGTCGAAAGTTGGTTTCCCCAAAACTCATGACTTTCTTCTTTGCTTGGGTAGGATTTATTTATATTTTCTACAGTGGAATTCAGTTTCCTATAGAAAGACTTCTCTGCATGCTCAAAAAGTATATTGTCACATTTCCGGTTATTACTCACTTTGTATCTCCTTAGGCGACCTGAATAAACGGAGAGTTTTTGTTTTAGTGTGTCCAGGCAGTGTGTGTGTTGTTTTCTGGATCATGTTGTGAGTGTCTTGCGGTGTTCAGAATTATTTCTTCAGTTCTTTTAACTACTTTTTGAGTTCTTACTCCTCGAATGTATTCCGTAATTTGTCCAATGTCCCTACGCAGTAATTCAATCTTCCTCAGCAGTCGTTGTTTCCAGAGTGCTATTCTGTTTTCAGTCCTTCCGATATTAGTTCCTCGTTCGTGTTCTGATCTTAATGCCCATAACATTAGCAATTGCTGTTGCCGCACAGTAAATCAGCATATGCAAATATTCCAATGTATGGGCTTCCACGATATAATTGGGTAGGACTTCAGTATTCACAATTTGTAACAGCGCTCCTAGTTTCTTGGAAGAGTTTATTTTTGGTAGCGGTGGTCTGCTAAGTGGGTTTGTTCCACTAAACTCTTGTACGGCACGTGCCATCTCGTTTACCAGACTATCGTGCATCTCGTTATTCTCCTGTTGTATATTATCAGGTGGAGTTTCTTGGATGAGAAGCTCAGGAATCTACTCATTAATGATTTCATTAGGGACTTGGTCTACAACTTGCTCTAGGTTATGGATCTCCCGTTCGACTTCGCTTTTGATCATGTCGCGTCTAGTCTCTGGGATAAGATTGTTTCTGATAATTACCCGGTATTGGTCTGCTACTCTTTGTTCAGATACTTGGATTTCTGGGTACTCCCTGCAAAATTCGGCATACAGTTGTTGTCGATAGCCGATCGTTTCTTGACCGAGGTTTGTCACCTTATAATAAAAGCGCAAAAAGTTCTCGTTTATAGACACAGTCCATTTCATGCGCTGCCTCGGTCGTCCCGCTTGATTGAGCGCCGGCTGATGTTCCAGCGCAGCACCTTCAGCGAGTAGAGCTCTTGCTGTTGTTTGGCTCACTGGTGGTTCTTCTTGTGGTTCTTGTTGTTGTTGGGCTGTAGCTGATTGTATGACAGTGGCCCGCCTCCTCAACACCCTGTGTATGACAGGGGCCCGCCTCCTCAACACCCTGCTTCCGACGTCCCGCATGCTGTCACGTCCAGCGCCGGCTCCAGACGTGCCCTGGCGATCCCCAGGCAGCGACCCTACACATAAATCATTATTCACCATTTTCATGGGTTTGCATTTTATACCTACTGCCAGGTGTCAGTTTTTGTTCCACGACAGGTATTCCTGTTACTCTCTGGGTATCGGTTCTAAGAATACCCAGAAAGCATCCCCCATTCGCAGGGGGCCGCGCCTGATAGAAGAACTGATAAAAACTCCCACAAGTTATTATTATTATGTTATTATTATTATTATCCAGATTTAGCCATACGGCTCACACTCCCTCTAAGGGGAAAATTCACTCATCCCAGATACCTACGGTATCAAAAGGATTGAGCTCTGGTGGGACTCTTTCCATGTTATCGAGTCCTAGGTGACTTGGTACGTCGGTGTATCTCCCAAAAATTTTCGCACGCATCTGGACGTCGAAAGTAGCACAGATTTCTGCATGATCTTATATAGATGTTCATTTAGACCGAGCTTTTTTGTGTTTTCTAGGAGGTTCTTCGGAATGACTCCAGTGGTAGAAAGAATAATAGGTATCGTCTGGGTACTTTCCATTCTCCATTGTCTCCTTATTTGTATTTCCAGATCTCTGTACTTGGCGATCTTTTCGTTGTACTTAACACGCAGATTATTGTTGTTAGGTATTGCCACATCGATTAGAGTTGTTTGTCTTGTTAGTTTATTAACTAGCACGAGATCTGGTCTATTATGTGCTACAGTTTGGTCTGTGAGCACAGTGCGATCCCAGTATAGCTTGTAGTTGTCATTCTCAAGCATACTCTCTGGAACGTATTGATAATATGGGAGATGGTTTGTTTGTAGAAGTCCCAGTTTAATAGCTATCTCTTGATGGAGGATCTTCCCTACTGAGTCGTGTTAAGTATTTGAATATTGTTATTTTTACAACCGGCAACGCTGGCAACATTGGTTCTGCTTCTGCCCACAGCAGCCGCTATTTATGACAGCCGACGATTCGCAGAAAGAAAAAGAAGAAGAAAAAAGACTCGTATCTAACCTAATACACATCACCACGCCACGCATACTATATATTCTTTTGAATCTTTTGTTCAGTTTTTCGTTGCATTATAATAAATAAATTTAGTAAAGTGTAGTTATTCCTTCCAAAATTAATAGGCCTTAGGTGGCAACAAACATAAACTCTGGTCCTTCAAGAAGCCGAATAAACAGCAGTAAACACGATTTATAGTTCAACACGAGACACGAGGTCAAATCTAATGGCACCGCTAATTAAAGTAAGTGCGTAATCCTATCTCATATATATATCCTAAAAAAACTTGAAAACAGACTCTTTTGTGGTTGAATGGGTTGTCGCTTATCGTTTTGTTGAAATTTAATACTTTTATGCTTATACACGATAATACTATTTAACTAAATACATGCTTTAAGGGATATGGGATATATTTAAAATAAAAACTTATTTTTAAAGTCTTTACATTTTCAATACTACACATTTTATAGTACAGGAAAATTTGGAATCTTATATTAAATACTTAGAATACTTACTTATTTGGAATTTTTATTAATCTCTTTTGGTAACAATTGAATATTCGTTTATTAATTTGTTTTACTAAAAATTTAGTTGTTTTATAATGGCAGAAAACATATCGTTAGAATCTTTGAAAAATACTAGAAAAGGTTTAAAAAGTTCATTAACTAGGTTCGAAAATTACATTAAAACAAAGATAGATAATCAAAGCTCTCCTGACTTGGCTGATTTAGAATCTCGCTTCGAAAATATATCAACGCTACTTGAAAGATTTGATGATACGCAATCAATGATTGAAGCCTTGACTAGCAAGGATGAATTTATTGTAGACAATGATGAAAGAGCTGCATTTGAGGACTCATTTTACACTATTACAAGTAAAGCTAAAAAACTTCTTTCATACACTTCTAAGATCTCAAATCCGCAGGCTCCTCAGTCAGCTCAACCTTTTAGCTACATAAAGCTTCCAGATATCAATCTTCCATCATTCTCCGGGCCCTATAAAGATTGGATTTTCTTCAAAGAAACCTTTATTTGTAACCTGTAATTGATCAACATCCTCATATGCCACAATCACAAAAGCTAAACTACCTCAGAATGTCATTAAAAGGCGAACCTCTTCATTTAATTGATACTCTTGAAATATCTGATGCAAACTATGAAATCGCTTGGACCATATTAAATGACAAATATGAGAATATCGAAAAACTTATAAACAATCAGATTAAGGAACTTTTCAATCTTCCTGTTATTAATAAAGAAACTCACTCATCCTTAAGTCAACTCTTTGATAACACAAGTAGAATTTTAAAAGCTCTCAAAGCCCTAAACGAACCTGTCCAACATTGGGACTCTATCTTAGTATATTTAATAACCACAAAATTAAACTCTAGTGCTAAACATGCTTGGGAATCAAAAAAGACCAAACGTGAGAGGCCTAATCTTAAAAAATTATTGAGTTTTCTGGAAGACAGGTGTGACATGTTTGAATCTATTGAGGAGGATAAGCCTTCCTCCACGAACCATCAACAAAAGTCTTCAAGCTCTAAATCACTTGTGACATCTAACAATAATCCTACACAATCTTATAAACTCAAATGTACAGTCTGTGATGAAGAACACAGTGTATATAATTGCAACAAATTCCTTAAACTAAACACTAATAGTAGATACAATGAAGCGAAACGCTTAAAGCTTTGTCTGAATTGCCTGAGAAAGGGACATGGTGTGCAACAATGTCATGCCAGTAAATGTAGAAAATGTTCCAAGCCCCACAACACTCTTTTACATATCGAATCGCAATCTAGAGCAAACTCTGTAGGTCAATTGGAAAATTCATCCATAACCACGGTTGAGGAAAATGCTGTTGGAACTTCTACCTCTAAATCTCATTGCTCGATATTCCCTAACACTTGTACCTTGCTGTCAACTGCCTTAGTAAATATTCTCGATAGCAGTGGTCAAACGCAAACCTGTAGAATTCTTTTAGATAATGGCTCTCAATGTAATTTCATAACCAACAAACTTTGTGATAAACTAAACCTTCCGAAAACCAAAATACAAGCCATAATTTCTGGTATTGGTGATTCTTCTTCTAAGGTGACCTCAAGGACGAAGGTCATAATTCAGTCCAGATTAAACCTTTACTCAATTAACTTAAATTGTCTTGTGGTCGAAACTATTACTGGCTTAGTACCTTGTAAAACTTTTAATAAAAATCAATTAAATGTTCCACCCAATCTAATTTTGGCTGATCCCAGCTTTGATAGTGCTCCGATAGACATATTGGTTGGAGCAGATACTTTTTGGGACTTATTATGTATAGGGCAACATAAGTTAGGTCCAAATGCATCAGTCTTACAAAAGACTCAATTAGGTTGGATAGCTTCAGGTCCACTTAATCTAAATAGCAAGTCCAATGAAAAATCTCTTTGTTATTTTAATACTATTGACTTAAATCAACAGCTGGAAAAATTCTGGCAATTAGAAAGTGTAAAGGAAACTCCTCACCTTTCAAAGGAGGAAATATTTTGTGAACAGCATTTTCAAACAAATACTTGTCGGGACAATACTGGTAGGTTTGAGGTAACAATTCCTTTTAAATTAGATACTTCAAAGCTCGGAGATTCCTTTCAAATTGCAAGAAACAGATTCTACTCTATGGAAAGAAAAATGCTGAAAAACGATCCTCTTAAAACTCAATACATTGAATTCATTTCAGAATACTTAGAACTAGGTCATATGACTAAACAAGAATCTATGGACGACTATAGCGGGTTTTTGTTACCCCATCACGCTGTTTTCAAACCCTCCAGCACTAGTACAAAACTTCGTGTAGTCTTCGATGGCTCAGCTAAATCTACCTCTGGCTTATCTGTGAATGATCTCATGATGGTTGGCCCCAATATCCAAGATGATTTATTCTCTATAGCAATTCGTTTTCGAAAACACAATATTGTCATTTCAGCAGATATAGCCAAAATGTATCGGCAAATACTTGTAACCAAGGAACAACGACAATTCCAAAAAATACTCTGGCGATTTGATCCAACTGAGCCGTTGTCAATCTTTGAACTAAACACTGTAACTTATGGCTTAGCATCTAGTGCATTCTTAGCAACAAGATGTCTACGAAAGATAGCTGATGATATTAAGCAATCTAATCCCAAACTTAGCTTCATAATAGAACACGATTTCTATGTTGACGACCTTCTTTCTGGTGCAGACAGCCTAGAAGAAGTCTTAGATATCAAAAATTCTTTGATACAATTATTCAAATCTTATGGTATGGATATTCGAAAATGGAACTCTAATAATTTGATGCTTATTGGTGATACTGATCAATTAGAAACTATTGAAATAGGAAACTCTGAAACTAGTAAAACTCTTGGACTTAATTGGAATCCTAAGTCAGATATCTTATCATATTCAGTTATTCAACCCTCGTTAGTCACCGTTAGTAAAAGATCTATTCTCAGTTCTATCTCTCAGCTTTTTGACCCACTAGGTTTATTATCTCCATTAACTATAAACGCAAAGATCCTTATCCAACAACTTTGGCAATTACATGTATCATGGGACGAATCTGTGCATCAATTCACACGAAATGGTCCACATTTCAAAGAGACTTAAAGCTAATAACTGAACTTAGAATACCTAGACTTGTTTTGATCAATGATAGAAAGGCCGTAGAATTGATAGGATTTGCAGATGCTTCCGAATCAGCCTATGGCTGCTGTGTTTATCTTCGCTCCACAGATTCCTCTGGTAATTCTCAGTGTCACTTGCTGTGTGCAAAAACTCGTGTAGCTACTTTAAAAATGGTTACCATTCCAAGATTAGAACTGTGTTCAGCCTTACTTTTGGCTGAATTAATGGACAAGGTAAAATCTTCTCTACACTTACATGTAGACAAAATCTTTTATTTTTCTGATTCTACTATAACACTATCTTGGATTAATACTTCTCCTCACCTATTAAAGGTGTTTGTAGCAAACAGAGTGGCACATATTCAATCTTTAACTAAAACTATCAATTGGAGATATATAAATACAAAAGAAAATCCTGCTGATTTACTAACCCGTGGAATTTCCACACTTGAGCTGATAAATTCCGATATTTGGTGGAATGGCCCCAAATGTCTGAGCAGCTTCGATTATGAATCTAATGAAACCTTTGTACCTTCATCGTATGAGAATCTCCCAGAAACAAAACCCAAGGTTTTAATGATCACCTTATCTCCTGTGACAGAATTTCTAGAAATTGCTAAACTAACTGATTACTCCACACTTAGAAAACTTCAAAGAGTGTTTGCTTATGTACTACGTTTTATTCGTTTTTGTCGTACCAGTTCTTCCGATAGAGACTTAGGTCCCTTGACATGCGAAGAATCGGGAAATTCCTTAAAACAATTAACTCGCATTTGTCAACAGGAATCATTCCTCCTAGAAATTAAATCATTAAAGGTGAACAAATTGAATCCTTCTAATGGCTTGTTTTCTTTAAACCCCTTTATAGATGATTCAGGTATCCTAAGAGTTGGAGGACGCTTGGGTAAATCCCATTTTAACTATGATAAAAAACATCCAGCTATTCTTCCTAAAAACCATCATCTCACTAAACTCTATGCCGAATCTAAACATATTGCACTTCTTCATGCTGGACCTCAACTCACATTATCAGCAATTCGTGAAGAATTCTGGCCTATAAATGGTCGAAATTTAGTAAAACAAATCGTTCATAATTGTATTCGATGCTTTCGTTTTAGTGCTAAAACTGTTAAGTACCTGATGTCAGATCTACCAATTGATCGAACGCGACCTTCTCGACCCTTTTCGATATGCGGTACTGATTATGCAGGCCCATTTAAGTTACGCGATAGAAAAACTCGCAATTATAAGGTCCAAAAATGCTACATATGCCTATTTGTTTGTTTTAGTACCAAAGCTGTACACTTAGAATTGGTCAGTGACCTTACTACAGAATGTTTCATAGCCTCACTTCGTCGCTTTACAGCGCGACGTGGTATTTGTCGAAAAATTTTTTCGGATCACGGTACTAATTTTATGGGTGCAAAAAATGAATTAAGGAAATTCTTTGAAATCAATTCAGGCGAGATTCAGACTAGACTTGGTCAGGAAAGCATTGATTGGCGGTTTATTCCACCTAATTCTCCGCACTTTGGCGGACTTTGGGAAGCCGGTGTTAAATCGGCTGAGCATCATTTGCGCCGTAGTATCGGCGAAAATATTTTAACATTCGAAGAGTTTTCAACCCTTTTAACTCAAATAGAGTCCTGTTTAAATTCCCGACCAATTTCTCCCCTATCTGATGACCCTAATGATCCTAGTCCTCTGACACCTGCGCACTTTTTGATAGGAGAGCCACTTTTCTCTATACCAGACCACAATTGGCTTGATGTTAATGAAAATCGTCTCAACCAGTATCAGCTTATCCAACAAAGACTTCAATTATTTTGGAAGAGATGGTCATCCGAATACATTTCACAGCTACAATCTCGAAACAAATGGAAGAAATCAGAGCCCCAAGTATTGACTTCGGGTACACTTGTACTAATCAAGGAGGATGGGCTTCCTCCTCTCAAATGGTCTTTAGGTCGTGTGCAAACGACCTTTCCCGGAAGTGATGGTGTCATCCGTAGTGCAATGGTGAAAACTGCAACTGGAGTGATTCATCGTCCAGTAGTTAAATTGTGTGTGTTGCCTTGTGCTTAAAGGCATATCAGCCTTCAAGGGAGGCGGCTATGTTAAGTATTTGAATATTGTTATTTTCACAACCGGCAACGCTGGCAACATTGGTTCTGCTTCTGCCCACAGCAGCCGCTATTTATGACAGCCGACGATTCGCAGAAAGAAAAAGAAGAAGAAAAAAGACTCGTATCTAACCTAATACACATCACCACGCCACGCATACTATATATACTTTTGAATCTTTTGTTCAGTTTTTCGTTGCAATATAATAAATAAATTTAGTAAAGTGTAGTTATTCATTCCAAAATTAATAGGCCTTAGGTGGCAACAAACAGAGTCGTGCCGTTCCTTATATTCAGTTGCAGCAAATGCCTGGCAGCCTCCGGTAAGATGTTGGATCGTTTCTTGGGCTTGACATCCATATCGGCATTTGTCGTTTTGGACCTGAGGGTCTTTGAAAATATATTTCAGGTAATTTTTGGTTGGTATAACCTGATCCTGAATGGCGGGTAATGAACCTTCTGTTTCAGGGAACATCTTTCCTGATGTCAGCCAATAGTTCGACGCTATATTGTCGACATAGTCTTGACTGACCTCATTCGGATATCGCCCGTGTAGAGGTTTACCCATCCAGATGCGCATTTTTCGTTCTTAGTAAGATGGTCTATGCGCATTTCTTGTTCCCTCAGTTTGATCGGTGTTGTATCATCTACTGCACAAATCGCGCGATGAAGAGTAGATGTCTCCGCCTGCACCTGAAAATAAGTTCTTAAATTAGTAATCTGTTTTACTAATTGCTCGCTTATATCAATAAGTCCTCGTCCTTCTAAATACCGCGGTAATGTCGTTCTTTCTACTGCACTTCGAGGATGGTGTTTTTGTGCCTTTGTGAGGTGTGTTCGTACTTTTCTCTGAAGAGTTTCTATATCCGTTTTAGTCCACTTAATAATACCAAATGAGTAGCTAAGCGCGGAAAATGCATAGGTGTTTAATGCCTTAAACAAATTTTTACTATTAAGATGTGAGCGGAGTAGCTGTTTTACTCTTCGTATGAACTCTGATGTTAATTCGATTTTCATTTGTTTATGGTCAATTTTCCGCGCTTGCTTTACTTCTAGATATTTATACACGTCATTTTCGCCCATAGCCTCGATGTTTTGGCCATTTTGCATATCGAATTCCCCGGGCTGAACCTTTCCCTTAACTATATTTAATACACGACATTTGTCTAACCCAAAGTGCATACTGATAACATTTGAAAAAGTTTCCACAGTTTTTAGCATTTGATCTAAGTGATTTCGAGTGGAAGCCATTAGTTTCAAATCATCCATATACAACAGATGATTAAGCTTTGCCACTACATTGTTGTTGTTTTTAATGCTAAAACCTGAGTCACTAGAGTTTAATAGCTGGGATAGTGGGTTCATCGCTAGACAGAACCACAAGGGACTCAGCGAGTCTCCTTGGAATAGGCCGCGGTTAATTGCGATATTTTCCGTTTCCGTATTTATTATTATTATTATTCCAGATTTAGCCATACGGCTCACACTCCCTCTAAGGGGAAAATTCACTCATCCCAAATACCTACGGTATCAAAAGGATTGAGCTCTGGTGGGACTCTTTCCGTGTTATCGAGCCCTAGGTGACTTGGTATGTTGGAGTATCTCCCAAAAATTTTCGTACACATCTGGACGTCGCGAGGAGTACAGCTTTCTGCATGGCCTTATAAAGATGTTCATTTATTTTATTATTATCATTATCAGATTTAGCCATACGGCTCACACTCCCTCTAAGGGGAAAATTCGCTCATCCCAGATACCTACGGTATCAAAAGGATTGAGCTCTGGTGGGACTCTTTCCGTGTTATCGAGCCCTAGGTGACTTGGTATGCTGGAGTATCTCCCAAAAATTTTCGTACACGTCGGGATGTTGAGAGTAGTACAGCTTTTTGCATGGTCTTGTAGAGATGTTCATTCAGACCTAGCTTTTTTATATTTTCTAGGAGGTTCTTTGGAATGACTCCAGTAGTAGAGAGAATAATAGGTATTGTCTGGGTACTTTCCATTTTCCACTGTCTTCGTATTTGAATTTCCAAATCTCTGTACTTGGCGATTTTTTCGTTCTGTTTAACACGAAGATTATTGTTGTTGGGTATCGCCACATCAATTAATGTTGTTTGTCTCTTTAGTTTATTAACTAGTATGAGATCTGGTCTATTATGTGCCACTGTTTGGTCTGTGAGCACCGTGCGATCCCAGAACATATTTATAATATGGAAGATGGTTTGTTTGAAGAAGTCCCAGTTTGATAGCTATCTCTTGATGAAGGATCTTTCCTACTGAGTCGTGCCTTTCCTTATATTCAGTTGCAGCAAATGCCTGACAGCCCCCGGTAAGATGTTGAATGGTTTCCTGAGCTTGGCATCCATATCGGCATTTGTCATTTTGGACCTGAGGGTCTTTGACAATATATTTCAGGTAATTTTTGGTTGGTATAACCTGATCCTGAATGGCCAGTAGTGAACCTTCTGTTTCGGGGAACATCCTTCCTGATGTCAGCCAATAGTTCGACGCTATACTGTCGACATGGTCTTGACTGACCTCATTGGGATGTCGCCCGTGCAGAGGCTTGCGCATCCAGGTGCGCATTTTTTCGTTGTTAGTAGGGTGGTTTATGCGCATTTCTGGTTCCCTCAGTTTGATCGGTGTTGTGTCATCTACTGCACAAATCGCGCGATGAAGAGTAGATGTCTCCGCCTGCACCTGAAAATAAGTTCTTAAATTAGTAATCTGTTTTTCTAATTGCTGGCTTATATCCATAAGTCCTCGTTATTATTATTATTATTATCCAAATTTAGCCATACGGCTCACACTCCCTCTAAGGGGAAAATTCACTCATCCCAGATACCTACGGTATCAAAAGGATTGAGCTCTGGTGGGACTCTTTCCGTGTTATCGAGCCCTAGGTGACTTGGTATGTTGGAGTATCTCCCAAAAATTTTCGTACACATCTGGACGTCGCGAGGAGTACAGCTTTCTGCATGGCCTTATAAAGATGTTCATTTAGACCTAGTTGTTTTATGTTCGTTAGGAGGTTTTTGGGAATAACACCAGTAGTAGATAGAACAATAGGTAGTGTCTGGGTACTTTCCATTCTCCATTGTCTCCTGATTTGTATTTCTAGATCTCTGTACTTGGCGATCTTTTCGTTGTATTTAACAACTAAATTATTGGTGTTGGGTATCGCCACATCAATAAGTATTGTTTGTCTAGTAAGTTTATTAACTAGTATGAGATCAGGTCTATTATGGGCCACTGGTTGGTCTGTAAGCATAGTGCGGTCCCAGTATAGCTTGTAGTTGTCATTTTCAAGCATTCTATCAGGGGCGTATTGATAATAAGGAAGATGGTCGGTTTGGAGAAGTCCCAGTTTGTCAGCTAGTTCTTGGTGGATAATCTTTCCTACTGAGTCATGGCGTTCTTTATAATCAGTACCGACAAATGCCTGGCAGCCACCGGTAAGATGTTGGATGGTTTCTTGGGCTTGGCATCCATATCGGCATTTGTCATTTTGGACTTGAGGATCTTTAACAATATATTTCAGGTAATTTTTAGTTGGAATAACCTGATCTTAGCAATTTGTTTATCTAATTGCTCACCTATATCCATAAGTCCTCTTCCCCCTTGATACCGCGGTAATGTTGTTCTCTTTACTGCACTACGTGGATGATGTTTTTGCGCCTTTGTGAGAAGTGTTCTTAGATTTGTATGTGATTTATCCAACAATTTAAAATGCCAAGAGTTTGCGTTCGACGGTAATTTCGTCATTTAAGCGTCTTCGAAAAATGATGCATTGTAGGCATGGAAGATGCCGCTTTTGGTTTACGGTAAATTACACGGAAGGATACAGCTAATCCATCAAAGGTGTTAAGAGTTTGGAGGAGGTGGTCCAATGATAAGATTTATCGGCGTCGTGGAGAGACTGCACGTTCTAGAATATTGCAAGACCGTGATTTGCACCATCTTAGACTTCTTGCTCTCAGAAATAGACGGGACAATTAAGAGATGATTTAGCTGCAGCTACAGGAAGGGTAGTCTCAAGAAGAATAGTTAATCAAACATTACTTAGAGCTGACTGAGAGCTTACCGCCCGCTTTTGGGATTACCTTTAACACCATAGCATAAGGTTCGAGGTTTAGAATGGTGCAGAGTTCTGCCAAACTGGAATGGCCAATAGAATTTTGTCTTTTTGAGTGACGAATCTAGGTGTTGTTTGGGTGGCTCTGATGACCTCATAAGGTGAGAGACGAAATATAGACTTGGCTGTTGAACGTCTTACAGCAAGACAACAAAGCATTATGGTATGGGGTGCTATATGTTTTTAAAGCAAGTCACCTCTAGTTCTTATTAGCGGCATTATGATAGCTTGACCATATATTTGTAAAGTATTGGTTGGTGAGTTTTAATAACGAAAAATTTATTTTAAATAATTGGTTACCTATCTAGTATGTAGCCACAGCTGTTTCTTTAATTTTATATGTTTAAATAATATTGTTTTATTAGGTATTCATATAAAAATTACATTCCATTTCCCTGGTTATTTAATGGAAGGGTCGGTCACCAGGCTATAAAATGGCAGGGACTATTATTTTTACATGAATACTTAAAAAACAAAATTATTTAAACATATCAGATTAAAGAAACATCTCTGGCTACATACTAGATAATTAATTATTTTAAACAAATTTTTGGTTAATAAAACTCTTTATAGTTTAGAGTTAGAGAATAGTAAAAAGATCTTACCAGGGGACTGTTTTCACTAACGGCTGATACGCAGAGAACAAACTTCACACTGATTACGTTTCGTTTCATAATCAATGTTCCACACTAAATCAAAATTTGACTTCAACGCAGATTTTAACAGGGGACTGTTAGAATAATTTGAGAACAGCATTTGCACATAGATATTTTGATTAAAATTTTATTTTAAAAATATAATATTGATGTCAAAAATGGCTTACCTTTTTCTATGTATTTTAATATTTTTTATTCAGTTATTAACGAAAACAAAAATACTTATAACAACTTTTGTAATTCTGGAAAAGGGATATATCAGGGGACTGTGTTTTGAGATGTTTGAGGTTCATTTATGTAAATACTCCATTATTAAATTACCAAATACGCTGTGAATTGCCAAGAACATCTAATAATATATAGTGATTGATTGAAAAATCCTAAAAATATTAACATTTATTACATAAAATTATCTTGGGACAGAGATTTTCTGTTTAGTGAAGAATTGCCTATATACGCCAAAATAGTTAAAATAATACTAAAATTATTATTAGGGAACTTCTAAGCAACTGGTTATTTGTGACAAGGATGGCGTACGTATAAATATAATTGATGGCGTGCAATGAACTTTAAAGTAAATCATGTATTTCGAATGTGGAGGGAGACTACCGGAGACTGAACATACACAGCCGAATAGAAAATTAGGGTGACCCGTAATTGTAAATTTAGAAATTAAAAAATTTTTCGTATTATTTACGTTGTATTAGTTGTATTAGTTAGCAGCTAGTTAGTCCACTAACTAGCTGCTTAAAAAAAAACTTTTTTTTTTATTTTAATTACTTCCCAAATTTAATCTATTGACTATCGATACATATGTTAGTATATATCTCTGATTGACTAATATGTAATCAATTTCATTTTTGCTTTTCTCTCTGGGCTTATCCAGGCCCAACTTCTATTTTCTGATTTACTATGCTTCCCTACTGCGGCGTGAAATTCTCCCATGATTATTTGCTGTCGTTGCCATAGAAATATCTTCGTAATATTACTTTATTTCATCATATGTTGATTGGCTAGTGGGAGCGTATACTTGAATAATTTGGATGCTGTATTTTTCTGATAGTTTAAGAACAATATATAAGACCCTCTCCGATTTTTCAGCAGTTTTTGTGACCAAATGTTTGATTTTTTTTATGGATCAATTGTGCTGTACCGCCAACGTGTGTATTGGACTCTTTATGGAGCTGGTAAAACATATGTCCAGACTTGAGTATTGTACATTGTTCTCCTTGTAGTGTCGTTTCACTTAAACCAAGGACATTTCATATAAATTTAGTTAGTTCTTTCAGTTCATCTATTCTTTCAGAAGATTTAAGGTTTCTGAAATAGAAACTATCAATATAAATAGGTTGCTGTCGATGTTTTAATGAGTTTTTGTCTTCCCCAGATTCCATGAGGCTCACCTCCTTAGAGATGTGGGATTGAGCCCCTACCTGGGGATCAAATCCTGCAAAACTCATTTAGAACATAGATCCGACGGTCACTGGAAATGTCACATTTATTAACCGAAATCTATTGAGAATACTTATAATTAATAATATTGTAAACGATAAAAAAACGTTTTATCATTGGACAAAGACATGTTTTTTATTTAGAAGTATACAAATAATTATATTCACTTAATCATGTGGTTATTTCATTATATTCATTGTTGATGTTGAATAAATTTATATATTAAAATTATTGTGAATTTTAAACACTAGTCTACTATTATTAGGGCGTAGGAGAAACATATTTATGTTAAAAATGGTTTTAAATAACAATTATCAAAATAAATAAAAAACATTGAAAGATAATTTTTATTAATTATTGCAAAATTTCGTATGACAATAATTTTGGTTTTATTCTAAAGTGTAGCGATTTTTTAGAGACTTTTAATACTGCTGTCGATATCAAACTCAGACAATGGGCGGATACGGCATTGCCGGCACAGTCGGTACAGTCTGGTTGGAAGACTCTCCGAAATGAATTTGAAAGGTTTTTGCAAAAAGCAGCTGAAGCACCTGATCATGATGATATATTTGATCTACTGAAACAAGCAGTAGTTAATGAGGCAATGGTTAGACATGTGTGGGAAAGTAAAGCTTCCGAAATGCTTAGAGTAAGTATAAAGAGTAATAAGTATATATACAAAATTCGTAATATTCTAAAACCATTAGAATACCGGACCAGAAATATATAAAATATTTTGTAGGTAATTCAACTTAATACATTAGAGGATAGGACGATAGGTGATAAAAGGGATTGGGATCAAGCAGTTAAGTTCCTTGAATCAAGTGTTAAAGAAAAGCTTCGGGAAAGTGAAATAAATCTAAAACAATTATTAGGGCCATCAGCCAAAGAAAGATGGCTTTATTGGAAATATCAATCGGAGGTAGAAAGCAGAAGAAGAAATGTTAAGAATGAACTCGATAAAATTTTATACGCAAATGAAGTAAGTACATATAATAATAATCCTGATTTTACTAGGTCAGAAATCAGTTAACGAAAATAGCTCATTTTTATTTCCAAAAAAATTAAGTCTAATACGACTTATTATTATCCACTCGCGACATCGATTAATTTACAATAAAATGATTATATATATATATATATATATATATATATATATATATATATATATATATATATATATATATATATATATACACTTCATCTAATTTATATAACGATGCACGTCATCGGCGTCATAGCCTGTGACGGCACATGATACCAACACAAAATATTTAGGGCGTAGGTGTGTTCTTTTTTTAGAATCACTTTGCCGAGTACACTGGTATTACAGCCACTAGACATATTTTATTATATACGCTTAGAAATATTTAAAAATTTCTATTAATGTTAACTTAAATAAATACACAATAATATGTTTCATTTAATTTGTATAAATGCATTATAAAGCGTTTTTATCAAGAACATTTGTTCGGAACACACTGTAACTGTAATCGAACGAAGGTAAAATTTTGGGATAAATTGGTAACACCTATTTGACAGTTGCGGTGTTGACACTTTTTGTACTTCGTTATTCTGAATTTTAAAGTGAATATATTTAAAGTGAATATATTGTTTTATATTTTTAACTATTTAATAAAATCTGTTCTTTTTAGAACAAAATTAGTATGTTTTATTTCAAAAATGTAACGTAAGAATTTAAATAGTCGTTGTAAAGAGATGGTAATACTTTTGCAATAATTATGTAATCTATTTGATTTAAAATGGAGTCAGGATTTTTTTATACTTTGACAACTATGTCAACTTCGATCTCTGACGTAGATAATGACGTAAGTCGTTATCTAAATTAGATGAAGTATATATATATATATATAATATATATATATATATATATATATATATATATATAATATATATATATATATATATATATATATATATATATATATAATATATATATATATATATATGTGTGTGTGTGTGTGTGTGTGTGTGTGTGTTTCATTTACATATTGGTTTACATTTTTAGTGTATATGTGTTCGTCTAATGTCGTGTATTAATGTATAAAGTTATGTTAATAGTCATTAAATCACTGCTTATGGTCCATGGATGCGAGGGAAGCATTACATCCACTGAATTTTATTTCAGTAATTAAAACTACATATTTTATATTTATTTTTAACTGAAATATATTCTTCTTCTATCTACTTTTAGGTAATTCTGTCTGTTTTTGTTTTCGTGGACTGTGTTCTTCATGTGTTATATTTTCACTCCATCTTTTCTGTAGTCGTTCGGCACTTCTTCTAACAGGGAGCGATTTATTTCTTTATATCTGGGCTATCCTATCGTGTCAGTCTGTTTATATTATTCGATTGTCTCTTCCTATTCAGTATCCATTCGCCTATCTTTCCAACTTGCATGTTGTTCTTATTTCGCCACTTCTTTTTCCTCAGTATGTTTCCCATGATTCTTCATAGAATGCGCATCTTTTGTCTTTACGTACTGAAGCCACTAGGCTTATTGTATATCTTAAGAGAATGCAATAGTATTTTTATTTTCTCTTTGTGCGTCACCGATAACCTCAATTACAGTGAGATATATCATCTCAATATATATATATATATATATATATATATATATATATATATATACAGTGGAACCTCGATTATCCGTCAGGGCACCGGACCAAGGGTATGACGGATAATCGAAAGGACGGTTAACAGAACATTAAAAAGATTCTTTCTTAGTATAACTCTTAAATTATATTTGTATGTTTTATTTGACAA
This sequence comes from Diabrotica balteata, assembly GCA_918026665.1. Taxonomy (NCBI): domain Eukaryota; kingdom Metazoa; phylum Arthropoda; class Insecta; order Coleoptera; family Chrysomelidae; genus Diabrotica; species Diabrotica balteata. Next base: position 73,640,206 of record OU898279.1, read on the forward strand.
TTTAAGAGGGATTTATGTTGTATGGGACTGTATGAGTACAGTCGAATCAATTTGATCTCGTGTCAAACCATATTCATCGATCATATCTTGAAACTTTCTTTTATATTCGTCAACGACTTGCAGCGCTCAATTTTTCACCTTCGATTTTCAGTTCTCGTATATCTCGTTGAAAACAATGCTCGTTCGGTAACAATTGAACAGGAATGGGCCAGACAAAGGAACACCTTCGCTAATAATTCATTTGTGGCTTTTTTCATTGTCTAACTATGTTTCATTTGGCGATCTAACGATCCCATTTGCAAAGCATACTTTTCAATTCCATCAGAATTTTCATTTAAATCATTGATTGTTGTTCTCGGAACATCATACTTTTTGCTAAATGCCACTAAGTGACACAATCAATGTTCTAATTTGAATCAAACTGAATTATGTTGACACACAGATATTGACTGTAATAATTATTGTGCTCTGCGTTTTTATTTTCGGCTTGCGATTCTAAAAATGAAACTCTAAAAGCACGGTATTATTTATCATTACCTATTTAAATTGAAATTTAGTCTAGAGCCCTGAATAAGAACAACAATTATTTACTAAAAAAAATGCGATGGTGGCATAACTTTACTCAAACAAAATTAATTGATGACTAAATGTTTACTTAAGTTGTCAATATAACTTATGTATGGACCCTGACGGTTAAGAGAGGTGATGGTTAATAGAGAGACGGATAATCGAGGTTCCACTGTATATATATATATATATATATATATATATATATATATATATATATATATAATATATATATACAAACAACGAAGTTTATTAGGGCTGCAGTCAGAAATTTGACCGGGATGTTATAGAAACACTCTTTTGACTTTTGGTCTATAGAAAATGTCACACCGAGAGTGCAGTACGGCTAATATAGGAATGCGCAATTACCGGATTTCACGCTTGTGCTTGGCGATACAAACAGGTCCAAGTGGTAGTCACAGAACCGTACCCAGATCTCTACGCCGGGTTCTGTTATTTATTATAAAATAATGTATTGATAAAATAATTGCCTTCAAGTAGCCAAATAAGAGTCATGAATTTGAATAAAAAGACCTTTTTATTTAAATAAGTTTATCGAAGTTTTTAGCGAGAATTTGATTATAAAACTGTATACTTTATTTAACTATCAAATGTATTTTTAATTACATTTCTTCATAGCTATAAATATACCGGGTGGAACCTCCGGTAACTCGATTCCCGTGCACCCAGCCCAATATCCAAGAAAAACTTTTTCTTTTCTAAATATGTGAAAAATTATCAGGAACGGGAATATCGAAAAAGCTTTGCACATTTTTTAATCCCGGCGATGTTATTAAAAAACAAGTTGCGCACTTGAATCACTGCGAAATTTTAACACCTACTATGAATTTTTTTGTGGAAATTAGAAGTGCAGTTTTTGTCCTTGTTAAAACATAATACAGTCTCGCATTTTTTACACACAACATAAGTTTGCCTATTTCCTTGGCATAGCAACCTGGTAGTTTTCAGCGAAACCTTGTGTTATTCCATATGTGATAATGGTTTTCCTTGCCTACACTTGACCAGATGAGCATGATAACTTACACTATAAGGTTTATAGTGTAAGTTATTTAACATTATATTATATTTATACTTTATTAAAGTAACAAATATATTTTAAATTACATTTCTTGATAGCTATAAATATACAGGGTGGAACCTTCAGGAACTTGATTTCCGTGCACCTAGCCCAATATCCGAAAAGCCCATACTCTGGACTGGTAAATGCATTTTATTGGTTATACAGTGTAAAATAATCGAGGTTACTCACAGATAAACAATTAATTATACTAAAGTCGTCCTCTACATCCGAGATGTCGGATTCGCTTTCGCTACTCTCCCCTGTGTTCGCGTGTATTATCAATTGGTCTACGTCATCTTGCAGGTTGTCTGCAGTCCACATCTCAGTTTCCGTTTTCTCAACAACATGAGTGACATAATTGCGCCAATTTTGCTCTGTGACGTACCTCGTCGTTTTTAAAAGTGGTATTATGGGTATCTACATATCGCTTAACTTGGTTCCACATTATTTCTATAGGATTCAATTCGCAGTGATGTGGAGGAAGCCTTAAAATATAAACATTATGTTGTAAAGCATACTCATCAAGATGATACTTATCGTATTGATCTTTAGAAGCACGCGCTGCTTCTAATAGCTGGGATTTCAAATAACACTACTCGAAAAAAAAAATTCCACTATCCATTCCTTGATTGCAGCTTTATTCCAGGAATTGTTAGGGAACCTCTCTTTACGGGAGTGGTACGATGCATTGTCCATGACAATGACATTTCTGCGACTATTATTTGGTAAATTTGATATTAATATCTCCTTAAACCACGACTCAAAATATGCGGCATCCATTTCATCGTGATAGTCGCCATCATTTTTCTTTGCCAAAAAAACACGCTGTGTGCCAGGAAGGAAACCTCCTGAAAAACCTGCATGCAATAAAACATATCGTGGACCTCTTTTAGTAGGTGGTTTTAAGCCAGTACTTAAACCTTTGAGAAAAGTATCACGACTGTTTTGTATCGTAGTATCGCACCATTCGTAATTTATAGATTGGCCAACATTAACCCACGATTCATCCAAATATATGATATTGCAATGGTCTTTTCGCAAACGTCGTATAGTTCTCAAATAATTATGTCGCCAATTAATAATATCCTCTCGCTCCACCATGATGCTTCTTCGGCCACGTTTCTTGTAAACAAATCCAATATCTTTCAGAAGTCTGTATAAAGTAGAAAGAGACAACGGCTGTATATTCTCATTACCTTGTATGAAGTTATGTATTGGGACCGTGCAAGTTCGGAACAGTGACACCTGGTGTCGTAAATCAGCAAAATTTACTGCGCTTTCATGTTAGATCGAGGTTACCGGATAACTGTCAAGGACGTAGCCCCAAAAAAGAATAAGAAGAAAAGTAAGATTGAGGTTATGTCGGTATGTTATTAAAAGGTAAACGTTGTATGTAGTGTAAATACAAATAAATATATTATTAAATTACAGCATTACTGTTAATATGGATGCAATAATAAAAACTGGATTTGAGAAAGTAAATCACCAAATAACTTTTCAACCAAGCACTGAGTCAAATGGAAAAGCTTTAGTAGTGGCAAATGTAAAAAAGAATGGAAGAATTAATAAAAATAAATTACCATAAATAATGCTAATGCATAAATTAGCAGGTTAAGCCCATGATATCATCATATTGGTTTGAACAATTAATTCTTTCCCTGTAAACTTTTGGACAGCGAATATATCTTAATGCATCTTCAGAAAAACTTGAACTTGATGCATTTTTGTAAACTTCAAAAAAATAAAATTTAAACGTTAAACTTGATTTTTGGGTTAAAATGAACTCTACGTGAGTGTTATGAGACTAAAATTTCCACTTAAAAGTAAAGTTTTATTTATTATTTATTTCAAACTGACTTTAAAGTCGGGCGCAAGAATAATGCATAATTTAGGTTATGTTACTTATGGTTTTTTATGATATAAATCTACTTTTCTCTTTGTAGTAATTTGTGCTTCGAAGTTGGAAACGAATAAAACTTAAATTGACAATGTTTTGTTGTATTTTTACAATTTATAACACAGCATTTCCTAAATCCCATTTTCTTCAGTGACAGAAGGTGTAAATAAAAAAACGAATATGAAATGTGACAATTGACAATATGAATTTATGAAATCTGTGAAATTTGCAGTAAAAAATGCAAGATTTCTCCGCTACTCGTCCACGATCGTTTCTCGTATCACATCCAAGTACTTGCACGTCGCCAATATGCTTTAAGAATGGCGGAAAATTTTTCATGGAAAATTCACAATAAACAATTCTCCGTAGAATACTTCTTACACCCTCGTCATATGTGAATATTCTAGAATTTGATTGACACACTCGTTTTTTACGTTTTTTTTTAGCGATTTCAACGTTCCACTCTGTTCTTTTTCTTTTTGAAATCGTAAATGCTTCTTTCGCTAACACCAGTCATCAACGAAGTACGTCTTACAGCAGCACTTACATTAAGTTGTTCCTTATTTTGTAAAAAACACAACACATTTAACACTACGAGTTTAGCGCAACCGTTAAATAATTCACCGGATTTAAACTTATGGGATTCATGCTCTCTGTTGAAACTCGGACTAAATTTTGAAGTGTAGTTTCGTTTTCCAAAAGCACTTTCACCTCCTACCCATCCTTAGGATGGGTAGAGGGTGAAATAGGGAAAGCTTGGGAGTTTATCAAATACAAATTATGCCAGTTTATGGCCATATTTAGGTGATTATGTTAATGATGGTAATTTTTAGCAGAAGTTTTACAAAAGAAATGAAGACCTATTTATAGAAACAACATAACTGTATTTTTAATATTTTACATACAATAGAAAAAATCTAATTTCTATGAAAGAATTGGGAAATTTGAATATTATATATAATATCTATAAATAATATCATTTCCAAGTTTCCAAATTCTTTCCTAGAAATTATGTAGGTTTTATCTATTTTATGTAAAACATTAAAACTACAGTTATTGTATGTTGTTCTTGTAAAGAGGTGTTCAAATGTTACTCTTATGAATATGATTCAATTGTATATCTCATGTTGACGTTTTATATGCAAAATTCATAGTTTTCGTTGTCAATAACTCATCAATGCCTTTTTCTTCTACTGTATACGTATACATGATATAAAATATTTTACTCGTACTGCCGGCAGATGCATTTTATCCAAGCCGGTCCTGTGAGACAATGAGCAATCAACAGCTGGAGAAAACCGACAACCCTGCGCGTTTTTCCTCCATAAGAAAAGCATTGCCATATCTTACCCGTACTGCACTCTCAGTGTGACATTTTCTATAGCTTTCGGAATTGTTTAATTCCTTTTTTAAGACACTGTAATTAGAAAAATGTGTAAATACTTACAATATATCACAAAATGTCAGTGCCACTTACTAGTCGTTGAGATTATTTGTATAAAGCTATGCCACTCAACATTAATAACACACATATAAAATATAACATATAAAATAATGGACAAAATACGTTTTAAAATTTAGTTAAAAGTAAAAAAATATACTTCAAAAAATTTTAAGGCTATTATCGAGCACAAGTTTAACTAAATCAGGCCCAAGTACTTTCGCTAGAATAGCATCTTCAGGGGCATCTGAAATAAGCCAAGAAAACGTTTTTTAGAAGAAAGAAATTAGTTAACTTCGATAAAACTCGAAGTTAATGGATGAAAAAAAGGTTTTTTGTGATTGACGTTTTAGACTTACTTCGTCAAATAGGGACTATCCAGCAAACGTAGAATTTAAAAAACATTGAAACTAACATAAAATTGCAAAAACAACACACTGAAACAGGGACAAACAGTTTAAAATTAAAATCAAGACTCTACGCACTACATTTTTGTCGGTGTCTGTATGGAGAATGATATAAGCGGAAGTGATAAGGTGACATGTGACATATGACAACTTTGATAGGCAGTCACAGTCATGGATCTGTACATATCAAAATTCTGTATAAGTTGTCATTGGCCGAAGGTCAAACTAGAACTACTGTAAAAATCAGCTTATGAAGTGTGACATATAGAATATTTTGAATTAAACTAGATTGGATGGTCCAGATCTCACACTCACACCCGTCTATAATAATAAGGTTGTAGATTTGAGGGTAAATGAAGTGTACATAAAGTGTGAATGAAAGAAATAGACCAAACGATCTATTGGACAGTGGATGGTTGACTACAATAAAATGGTCGACCAGGCAATGTCAATACTGCAAAAACGAGAAGAAAAATTGACTATGAAATTGAAATATTAAAATTAAATCAAATTTGAAAACAGTGTATAAATGGGTATAGTTCAAGTAGTTCAGTTGGACCTCAAGCCAATGGGAGAAATGTAAAACTAATATATAATAGCGTTACTGAGGACCAACCGACCAACAGGTGTTGAAATATAAAACTGTGGAATTAGTATATGTGGATTATGCAGAGGTATGAAGAATGAAATCAACTCCAACTGTGGATCAACTGAACCTGAGCAAGCTAATTGTGTAAATTGTTAGTGAATACAATAGTAATGCAGAACAAAGCATGAAATTAATAGATTCTTAATGTATATACTCAGTGCAGGAAGTCTATACAGCCGAGCTGGGTCCACTACGAGGTGAAGCTGCAATAAAGTTTTTAAAAATAGGTTTAAATTTAGTACAGTTTAAATTAATTTGAGTGTTAAGACAATGAGAGTTTTCATTAGTTTCCTTTGTGATCTCCAAATCTTCCAATAGATCTAACTCCAAATAGTTTTTCTTTCTACTGATATCATGTAAAATAGCCGAACCAGTATTGATGTTGAAATTGTGTTTACTAGACTCTAAATGTTGACCAAAACTTGAAGAGTTTGGTCTTTTTAAATGTTCTGATATTCTGGTAGATAGCTTTCTAATGGTTCTACCTACATAAGAGGCATCACAATCGTCACACTTTAATTTGTATATACCACTTTTGTCAAGTGTGTTCAATCTGTCTTTGGTGTTAATTAAAAAGGAACCTACAGTGTTGTGTGACTTGAAGGAAATTTTGATGTTTTCAACTGCAGAAGTAAAAAGTTTAGCAATTTTATTAGAAATGTTGCTAATGTAAGTAAAAGAGAAATATCTGATGTTGTTAGAAGCATTAGGTTGAATAAGACTTTGTGATGAATATGCAAGCTTTTCTGTAATTTTGAGTTTAGCTCTATTTAGAAGCTTATGGATAATGTTGGGATCATAACCATTATTTAATGCAATTTGTTTGAGAGTATTGAGTTCTAAATTAAAGTTATCATTTGAAAGTGGAAATTTAAGTAATCTGTGAATATAACTATTGAAAGCAGCCATTTTATGTTGGGTTGGATGGTTAGATCTCTCATGTATAACATGATCTGTTTGGGTGGGCTTTCTGTAAATATTGTACTCAAGAGAATCTCTATTGCGAGTTATAGTCATATCCAAGAAGTTCAACTTATTGTCAGATTCTGGTTCCAAAGTAAAAGAGATGTTAGGATGAAGGTTATTGAGATCATCCAGAATCTGTAAAGCATCATCTTGGGATCCTTGTATGAGAGCTATACAATCATCAACGTACCTTGACCAAAAAATTATTTTGTTGTTGTTGTTAACAAATTTCTGTTCTAAGCTGTCCAAAAAAATATCAGCTAGAAAAGGTGATAATGGAGATCCCATTGCTAAACCTGTCGGTTGTTTGTATATTTTTTGGTTAAATTGGAAGAAGTCTTGATCAAGACAGAATTTAAGCATAGTTGAGATAGCATCTTTGTCTTTAGCCGGTATGTTGCAATTGTTTAAAAGGTTGTTTACTAAAGGTAATGTTTCATCTCTTGGTACTCGATAATAGCCTTAAAATTTTTTGAAGTTCATTTATTCGAGCATTCAACCTTATTTCAATTCAATTAAAAAAATATAGTAAAATTTTCGTTTATGACATAGTTTAATAGTGTGTTTTAACTGATCCACAGAGAACAGAAAGGAAAAACCAAAATTATTATGATTAAAAAGTAATTAGGTGTTCGTCATGTTTTATTAATGAAAGTAATGTATTAAACCTGTCTTGATGGTATGCAACATGTTTTGAATGCAGGTATATTATGGTGTGTATAAATATGTAAAAGTAAGTATTTATTTCATTTTTGATCTTTTGTTAGTAACAATAAATGTTGCTTAGTTTGTCTATGTCAGATTTTTTATTTATACAAGACGTATTGGATTTTATGAAACACATTTTCAAGAAAACACGTTTTGAATGGTTTTTTTCCTTTGCCAAAATACAGGAATCCTCGAACTTAAATTCATGTTTTAACGTTAATTCATGTTCTGTAAGCGCACATGCCATAATTTTTTTGGTTTTTATGTCGCTGCGATGTGAGATCACCCTATTGTGAAAATTACGAGATGTTTCACCAATATAGACGTTTTTACAATTGGCACACGATATAGAATAAACAACATTTGATGAATCCTGTATTGTGAAAGGATCCTTTTTTTGTGTACAACTTCGATACCGTTTTCACATTCTTAGTTGCAATTTTTAAGCCACTAACATTTTTGAAAATGTTCATTAGCTTAGGTGTCAGAATTGGAATATAAAGTAGGTAACCATACGTTATTTTAGATTGTGGTAGCTCTGATGTGTTCTGTGTCAATGTCGGAGTCAGTTGTCGAACCTCATTATTATGAAAATTTTGGTTGTCAGAAATTTGTAAAGGAAAAGTAGAACCAAAAAATGTGTTTATTTAATTACAGTGTCTTGAAAAAGGAATTAAACCAGTCCGAAAGCTAGACCAAAAGTCAAAAGAGTGTTCCCGGCCAAACTTCTGACTGCAGCTCTAATAAACTTCGTTGTTTGTTTATATCGATAGTCACTAATATCCAGTATTTCTTATATATATATATATATATATATATATATATATATATTATATATATATATATATATATATATATATATATATAATATATATATATATATATATATATATATATATAATATAGCATCGCAAAAAGGAGTACGACCGTCAAATTCCAATATATAAAAGGATCACTCAACAGAGTGGTGGGCTCTTATATCGGTCAATTTGTAGGTGGAGAAATGAAAGACAAAGTTGATGTGCCACTCTATTTTGAAGACGTTTCGCTTTCATATTCTGAAAGCATCATCAGTTCATTCTAAAAAGTATAATATAAGAACCACACAATCATGGAAAAGATGTTACAGGTGTTACCTTAGTAACAATACAACTCAACAATATTGGCAATATCCTTTTAAAGTCGTCTACTTTAAAATGCATAATGTATGTCTAAATTGCCAATATAAATGAGTCAGATAAAATTAAATTATAAGAAGAATTTTTCACTATGTAACAAAAAACAAAATTTGTTTAATTTACTGTTTGTATTTTGAGAACGATTTCCGAAGTGGAAATTGAAACGTCAATAAACGTATTTTTATCTTTAATTGTGGCTTATTCCCAGTTAAATAGTATTTAAATACAGCAACACGTAAAAAGAGCCTTAGTTACGTATCTTCTTTTTAGTAGCACAATCGTGACTTAGAGCACCTCAAATGATAGGATTTAATCAATAGAATACAATGAGAAAGAAAAATAAAATACAGCAGCATGTCAAAAGGGCCATAGTTATGTTTCTGAGATCCTATTAGTCCAATCGTTACGTTTCGTACCACAAATGATAGAATTTAACTCACAATACTATGACTTCCGAGATAAAACCACTTCGCAATCGAATTTTGTACGTCGATGCGCATGACGTCACTTGGCGATAAAAGTTTATCTTTAATTTAATAGTCTGAAATATGTTTTATATAAAGTGAACACATTTATTTGTCAACGTACAAGATAAACAATAAAACAATAATAAATCTGACAAAACTCCATGCAAAACAAAACACAATATTTCTGGTGATATTTGACGCCAAGTGACGTCACACGTGCAAAAGAGATCGCGTGCGCGTGGGTTTATCTTTAGTTCATAGTATCATGAATTTAACTAATAGAATGCAATAAGATATAAAAATCCAATAGAGTAGCGTGGCGAAAGGGCCTAGTTATGTGTCTTCTATGCTATTAGTCCAATTGTGACGTACAGTAATTCAAATGATAGCATATAACCAATAAAATACTACGACGTAGAAATCAAATACAGCAACACGTCAAAAGAACCTTAGGTATATATTTTTGCTCCTATATATGTTCTGTCAAAAGAGCCTTAGTTACGTATCTCCGGTCCTATAGGTCTAATCATGATATATAGAGCTTAAAATGATAGGATTTGGCGGAGAAAATACGATGGTGGAGACAAATTAAACATGGCGGCATGTAATAATACCGTAAACTGGCAGCAATAAAACGTATTCACCCACAGAGGTGTATGGCATATTACTTTGATGATATTATTATTATTTGTTATTATGACAGGATTAAGCGAATAGTATACGATTACGTCATACATTTCTTTGCATACCTCCACTTTTAGTTAACTACTGTACATATGATAAACGCAAAAAAGTCCAACGTTCACTGTTCGATATATGCCTCCCGTTAACTGCTCACATTTACTGCTCCTTGACGCTGTGACGTGAATGGGATAGGATTTAACAAACAGAATGACAAAAAACTAAAGAAAACAGTGTATCATACGTGGAATACATCGTAGAACGTGAAATATTGGTGTAAAATTATATAATGACCATAGATGGTTCTTTAATACCCAGCAAACGACTCCCTTTGTAAAGGTACATAGGCTTGCATATGTGCGGGAAAAAGTCGATCATTCGTTGTACCCAAAGGGCACCATAAAATATTTAACGTTATAATATGATATAATGTAACGGTATGACAGTATGACAAATCTTTTGGTTTCGCATGGGAGCACGCCTATGTACCTTTACAAAGGGAGTCATGCATAACCTTTAAGTTGATCGTAATACATAACTGCAACAACACGAATGTTGACGACTTGCGTTAGTATACACAGTGCATTCGGTACGTTTTTGAAACATGATTAGAAAATTGTTGACTGGAGGCTATTACAGAAGTTTTTAAAATTTTCGCGTATCACCGCCTTTTCTGTAAATGGGGTGAATATTGTTATCCATTTAATTTTTTTCCACAATTAGTTAAATAATTCCTGCTGGTATTTGGTCTAAGCCTACTTATTTTCTTCATTCAAGGTGTTTCATAGGTAATTCTACTTCCTCTGTATGGTGCCTTGTATATCTGTTTTGATGATTTTCGGCTATTTCATCACTTATAACAAAAAACAGTTGCTTCGGATATCTTTATCTCGTTTCCTTTTTTTATGGATGAATATGCTGCCATTTTCAGTATGGATAGCAACAAAAACTCTTAAAGAGACCTAAAGAACACAACTCACCAATTAAAAAAGATAACGTTAGTTGAGAAGATCAGACCTGGAAAAAAGTCAACATTTTCAGAATACTTCAACTTTATTAAAGTGTGGTATATTTCACATAGATCACAAAGTTATCCAATTTGTTTATCCAAAGAGCGATTATCTAAACGACTGTACTTGCCCAGATAGTCACTCTTTACTCTTTATACACACGTGTATTCTGTAAATCGAACTCGCTTTTATAAGAGTTCATACATTCAACGGAATGGTTGAGCTACCCTAGTAAAGAAATGAAGGTTCTACGTGCCACAGAAGCCGAGATATTAAATATTTTGCAAGCGTGCTTCAATTTAAAGTCCGAATCTAAAAAAAAAACAAGCTCAGACAGTTCTTACCTCCGTGGTACTTTTCCGTGGCGGTAATTTATGAATATCATTATTTTAATGGGTTATAACATTTTACTCCTTTACTGTGTATGCCATCTATAACTTCGATCACGATCATATTATAGATCTTAATTCAAAATCCTTTCAATTTTTAGATCTTGTATTAATAAACAATGAAAATATGATTTTAAGAATTAAATGTTATCTTAGTTCTTATTGGTTAAATATGGTTCTGTTTTTGTCTCTTTGTTTTCTTATAAGCCATTAAGATTGCAAATTACAAAATACTTGTACATACAAGTATTGGACAAGTATTTGGACAAGTTCAAAGTGCTTTGCTTAATATTTAGCACACCTTAAAAACCCATTAATGGCCATAATTTGAAGTTGCTATATTATCTGCCGTTGGGCAAAAAATTCATTTATTACCATTTATAAATTACTAAAAACATAATGTTTTAGAGTTTAGGGTTTTTTGCAATTACCTCGCTCAATTAATTATATATTTTAATTTGGTATCCCTCAACATAAAAAACCTTTTATGGTCTACAACTTTTATTTGAATCATTTTTCTTTGGAATGTAAAAAAACGTTTTACAAGCAAAAATTTTTTTTGTATCTTTTAAGATTGTTTAAAAAAAAAAAGAACAAAGCCTAATCAACTGTACTTCTTTACGAATTTTCATCAGCTACCTCTCATACTATTTAGAATTTAAATAACCGTAGAAGATTTTTGAAAACTATTTACCGAGGTTCTGTGAAATACTTTCTTGTTGCATGGTCAAGTTAAATATTATTTTTTATGTATATTATGTATATAAAAATGTAATATTAATTAAATTTTTAATTAACTAATATTTATTGTTTATTGTACAAATTATCTAAAATGTGTATACACATTTTGTACAAAAAAACGTTTTTGAGAACGATTTCCTGAATGAAAATCAAAATGTCAAACACAAGTTAATTAAAAATGTGATTCTTATCACAATTACAACCAATAATTGACGCGTAATCCCATAAAAACATAATATTTACCTCAAACTATTCACCGATAGCTTGGATTAAACAGGTTGTAAATTGAAATTTATGTAAAATATTCCCCTACACAATTCTCTGGGAAAAATATCTACGTTAAATAAATATAGGTACCTAACATCTAGACAAAGAAAAAACCAGTTAAGACCGCAACTTGTTAGCAGGTCGTTAGCAGGTTCACCGAAAACGGATCGATATTTATCGATATAACATACGCGACTTATATATAGAAAATAATAGATTTTCTTGGTGATACTAAATTACTGCAACGTGAAAGGAGTTTAAAATGATGGCGGGATATATATATATATATATATATATATATATATATATATATATATATATATATATATATATTATATATATATTATATATATATATATATATATATATATATATATATATATATATATTGTTGCGATTTGCTTATAATTGTCAACAAATCAAAAGCAAAGAATATCTCAGGGCTAAAAAATAATTTTTATTTTATATATTTTTTATTATAAACGTGGCTTCAAAGTATCTTCTACTAGTTCTATTTAAAAAAGATCAACAAAAAAAAATAATCAATCATCCATCAAATCACACATCCCTTAATGCTCAATAAAATTAAATACACATATTTCTAAACTATTAATATAAAAATTTTAGAAATAATTATTTGTTCCTTGACTTCTTCCTGGATCCTACCAATTTCTCTGCTTTCTATTTCGCCTACTGTTTCTTTTGATGATAAAGAAATAAGACCAACAAGCACTATACTGTGCCAAAAGTATGTGAAAATGTCGTGATATCGTTACCACAAGTTTCAAACTCCAATACAAACAAACTGCTTCCTCTCAGACACAACGAAAATATATCTGTTTGTACTTACATCTGTTTGTGTTTAAAATCGTCTTTATTTACCACAATGGCTGCTTAATTTTTTTACTCAAACACTAACCACTACTTCTTATAAATTCTGATAAATTCTCCCAAAAAACTTCCAGCAATCTAATTTTTCTTAAAAAGCAAAAGTGACATTGACATTTTTTTAAATGTCCTAATTAAATTGTCTTTTTATTGGAGAAAAACTTCATAGCTCACTTATTTACATATTCGGAACCCACTCACGTTGTTCTCGATAAATTGTTTATGATTTTACAACTAAACATGATTTAACAACTAAACTATTTCTATATACAGGGTGTTCTCGATTTTTCTTTAATGGTCTTTTAATTTTTAATTTTATTTAAAATTTGGGGATCTTATTAACTCCCCGCCTGGTGAAAAGATGAAAATTTCCCGCATATGCAACAAATTTTCTCGCGTCAACACTTAACTTCAAACTAATGAGATTACCCAAATTCCTTCAATCAAAAATTTTATTTCTACTTAAAAAAAAAAACACCTTTTCTTTTTCTATTCATGATATTTGTATACATCGTGAATATTGAAAATTCCTCTGATTCTTTCAGAGTCCATATATCTCAGGACATAACTATTTACACCGTTTTCATTATTTACGATATATGGACCTTCAAACACCGGCATTAGCTTAGCACAAACATTGTTGGTGATGTTGGATACTCTCAGAGCTCTCACCAGCACCTTTCCCCAACCTGAAAAGTGACAGGCCTTCTTTTCCTGTTACGGTCCTGTCTTTGGACGTATTTCTCATTACTTCTTTGCAGTCTTCTCCGCACCAATTCCAAAACTTGTTGATATTCTCGGATGTTTGTATCTTCCCACGGCCTCTCTGGCATTATTCCTTTCATAACATATTCCGGGGTTTCTTTTGTCACCGTGCTCGGGATCGTATTTAAATATTTTTCTATTTCTGTTATTTTTCTGTCCCATCGATTATGTTGTCCATCTGTAGCAATACGAAGAAATTTTGTTACCTCTTGGATAAATCTTTCCGACGGATTGCTCTGAGGATGACGAATGCTGACAAAATTTGTCTCTATTCCTCTTTCCCTAAGCTGTCCTTTGAAACGATCGTTTCCAAAATACGTCGCGTTGTCCAATACAATCCTCCTTGGCGTTCCCACGGAGTCTATGAAATCGTCGATTTTTCTCAATATTTCGAATCCTTTTGTCGTGCGACAACTATACAATTTCACATATTTTGAAAATACATCTACCATTACCAGCATGTGTTTATTTCGTTGATTTGTTATGATTAAATCACTCAACATATCCATTGCTACGATGTCCAATTTGTTTCGGGATACGATGTTTTTGGCGACATTTTCATTTTATTATTCTTACTTTTATATCTTTGACATTTACTGCACTTTTGGGTCATCTTCTTAGCTATACAATAATCTTGTCGACAAATATAATTTTCACGGAAAACTAACCATACTTTCCGGGCTCCAATATGTCCGTTATTTACATGTAAGTTTTCCATCAGTTTCTCAGCCAGTGTTGGCGTCACCAAATATAATTCTTTTCCTTCAATTCTTTTAAAGAAAATATCGTCTTCTCTTTCTGCTCTTCTTTTTTCCTTTTCCTCCAAACCTCCTTGATTCCTTCTTATTTCATTGATCGAGAAAATACCGTCTTCTTGTGCCAATCGGTTTAAACCTACCTGCAATTCAATCGTATCCTTTTTTCCTGTTTCTTCATCTCGGGTTAAAGCATCGGCTATGATGTTGTCCTTTCCTCGAATGTACTTGAATTCAAAATCGTACTCTTGTAGTAACAAAATTTCTCGATGTATCCTATTATTTACTAATCGATTCTTCATGATGTGGACTAAAGCGGCATGATCCGTCTCGATTGTAAATTTCGCTCCCAATAGGTAGTATCGTAGCTTCTCAACACAAAATAGTACACTCGCGAATTCGAGTTCAGTAACGCTATATTTTCTTTCATGTGTTTTCGTTACTCGAGAAATAAAACATATCGGGACTTCCTGTTCATTCTGTATTTGTGATAAAACCCCAGCAAATTTTTGAATTGAAGCATCGGTTCTCAGAATAAATGGCTAGTGGTACATAGGATGATACACCTTGATTTCTTTTGAGAACTCTTCTTTTAATCTTGCGAAAGCTTTTTCTTGTTCTTCCTTCCAATTCCATCTAATTCCTTTTTTTAGTAATTTAATTAGCGGTATTTGTTTCTCGCTTATGTCTGGGATTAGTTTTTTAAAGTAATTTACCATTCCGAGAAAACCTCTCAAAGTTTTCAAATTTTTCGGTCTCGGATAATCATTTATTAAATTTACTCGGTCTTCCGCTAGAGTAATTCCGCTCGTGTTCAGTTTAAAACCCAAATACACTACTTCCTTTTGGAAGAATTGGTATTTTTCTATGTTTAATTTCAAACCAGCCTGATCCAAATCTTCCAACACCAATTTAATGTGTTTCAAATGACTTTGCGTATCCGGAGAAAAAATCAATAAATCGTCTATATAGTGGACAACAAAATCTTCATGACGGTTGAGAATGGTGTGCAAAGCTCTCACCAGTGCTGCGCATGCACTTTGCAATCCAAAAGGAACTACCTTAAAACGATATACTATCCCATCAATTGAAAAAGCTGTGTAATTTCGGCATTTTTCTGCTAATGGAATCAACCAAAAACTATGTTTTAAATCTATTTTGGAAAAAAATATGTGACCCAGTTATTCTTCCAAAAATAGCCTCAATATTTAATGGTGATTCATATTGGGATACCGTATGCTGGTTGATGTTTCTCGCATCTAAACATAGCCTTAAATCTCCACTGCTTTTCTTCACTATCACTATTGGATTGACATAGGGTGAATCACATCTCTCTATAATCTGATCTTCCAACATTTTCTCGATTTCTCTTTTCACGTCTTGTCGATATTTATACGGGATGGGGTATGTTTTTGAACGAAAATTTATCAAATTTTTCACCTCAAATATATGCTCGTAATTTCTGGCCACTCTATTTTCTTCGTTTATTAAATTTTCGTAGTTTTTTAACATTAAACGCACCTCATTTTCTTGTCCTTCTCCGCAAATTAGCTCTCTTTTGTTCTCCGTATCTTGTTTACACATATTTACCGCGTATTCGGTGTCCTCGTTTGCATACACTTCTTCTTCAAATACTGTTGTTTCTAACTTATTATCTTGCTTTTCGTTTATGCTCCCTGAATTCCATACATCCCATGTATGAGTCTTCCTTTAACTTTCTTTCCTTTTCTTCCTTTCTCTTTTCTTTCTCTTATTCTAAACTTCTCTCTTTTGAGGGAATCCATTCTTTAATTTCTTCTGTCCTTTCCTTTTCTTCTTCTTCTTCTGGACTCGTAACTTTTGAAGAATGCCAGGCATTAACTTCTTTTATTCTTCCCTGCTTGCATTTTCTCATATTTCTTTGTCCTTGTTTCGTTGCCAAATTCATTTCTACTATTCCTTTTTTGTCCGCTTCATATATATTCCTTGTTTCATTGTCCTTGTCCTTATCCAATTTTTTTTCTAATTCTATCACTTCATTCTCGATTTTCATGGTTTTATTATTAAAATCCAACACTATATGCTTTTCCGATAATTCGTCTACTCCTACTATCATATCATGCGACATATTTGGCATTATCACACATTGTAGTGAAAAAAATTTCTTTCCCAATCGTATCCTAATTCGTATCCCTTCATTTATCGTTGCTAACGTTCTTTTATTCGCGCCCACTAAAGTTACCCTAGGTATTTTATAAATTAAATTTGTCAAATTAACTTCTTCTATCAACTTTCTATTTACCAGTGAGATTTCAGAACCCGAATCTATCAAAATTTTTATGGGTGTTTCATTTATAAACCCGTTTACATATTTTAAATTTGATCCATTTTCTTTGTCCTTATGTCCTGCGAGTTTTATAAATTCCTTTGGGTGACAAAAAATTCCGGTGTTTTTCTTTGTTTTTAGTGAGCGCCTTCGCGAAAATCCTCCTGTTGCCTTTCTGTACTTCTTCTGTCCTCGCCTTGTCTCTCTTTCCCGTATTCTTCTATTTGTGTGTTATTTACCTCTCGTCTCACTCCTTCTGGCCTTTCGGCGTTGTATTTGTTGTCCCGATATTCTTGTTCATTGTTCCTCCTGTAATTGTTATTTTCTTTATAGTCTGTGTATGTATTTCTATTGGGGTTTTCTCTGTATCTGTCTCGGTTTCCTTGCTGGTTCCTGGATTCGTATCTCTCTCTCCTGTTGTCTCTATTTTCGTATTCTCTTCTAGGGATAAATTCTCTTTTAGGTCGGTCTTGACGATAATTTTGTCTCATATCTCTGTTTTCCTGCATTTCTTGTGGTTTTCTAGTTTTTCTGTCTCGTAAATGTGATTCTCTTATTTGTAAAAATTGACAGAGACTATCAATGTCTTTGTAATTTTGCAAAGTGATGTGGTCTTCTAATGTTTCCTCAAACTGTCTGGCAATCAATTCCACCAATTGTTCCGATGAATAATTGTACTCTAAATGTTTGGCATTGTTGTAGATCTGTAAAGCATAAGTTTTTTCTGATACTCCCAACTTTTCATTATATTTTCCGTTCTGCAGTTCTTTGTTGATCTCCAATTGCTGTATTTTGCCCCAGAAATAGTTCAAAAATCTTTTCTCAAAGCTTTCCCAATTGGTAAATTCCTCTTCTTTACTGTCAAACCATAAACTCGCCTCATCTTTAAGATGGTTCCTTATCATTTCTTTAGCTGTTTCGAAGTTACCGATGTACAGCACTTTCTTTTTTAAATTCTTTATGAAAATTACTGGGTATAATTTTTTTACGTCCCGCCAAAACTTATTTTCACTTCATCTGTACTATGGATAAACATTTCCCTTCTTTCTCCAGAATTTTGTTGCGTCTTGATTTCCGCAATTTGTCTTTCGTTCTGCTTAACTTTTTCTTCTATTTCCCGCTTGTCTTCTTGTAACGCATTTTTAAATTTGATTTCCAAGTTCTCTAGCTCCTTTTTATGATCGTTCTTTATCTCCTTCATTTTATTTTGAATTTTTGTTTCTTGTTCTTTCATTTGATCTTTAATTCTCATTTCTTGCTGTCCCATCTCGTTCTTTATCATTGTCAAACATCCTTTTATTTCCTTTTCGTACTTTTTTATGCGTTCCTCCATTTTTTTGTTGTTCTCCTCTATGGCTTGTTTTGTTTCCTGTTGATTTTTAATTATTGTTTGATTTATTTGTTGTTGTGATTCCAAGGTTTCTTGTTGATTTCTATCCATTTTTTGTGATTGTATTTGCATCAGTTGTAATATTTTCTCTAATCCTGATAATTCCTGACTTTCTTTCTCCATAATTGTTGTTTCAAAACGTCTTCTTGTTCTAAATGTTCTTCTTGTTCTAAATGTTCTTCCTGTTTTTTGTTTTCTTTACTTTTGCTTCTCGTTGAAGCCATTTGTTTATCTCTTGAAATATTATCCCCGCCAAATGCCAAATTTAAATTTCCTTGATTTGTTGCAAATACGGTAAATCCTCCGTTCACCCAAATATAAATATTCGTCAAAAATTTTCAAAATGTTATCAAACGTCAATCAAAGAAAAATTAAATCAACTGTTACAAATTGTAAATTTTGATAAAAATTTTAAATGTCATAAAATTGTACCAAATTATTATTCACTTGACCAAAAAAAAAACTATAACCACCTGTTGTTTTTATTTTTCAAATTGTATCTCTTTCCGAATGTAACTAGTAATACTTTTTTATCAGCCCTCACGTTATGGCGCCATTTTGTTGCGATTAGCTTATAATTGTCAACAAATCAAAAGCAAAGAATATCTCAGGGCTAAAAAATAATTTTTATTTTATTTATTTTTTATTATAAACGTGGCTTCAAAGTATCTTCTACTAGTTCTATTTAAAAAAGATCAACAAAAAAAAATAATCAATCATCCATCAAATCACACATCCCTTAATGCTCAATAAAATTAAATACACATATTTCTAAACTATTAATATAAAAATTTTAGAAATAATTATTTGTTCCTTGACTTCTTCCTGGATCCTACCAATTTCTCTGCTTTCTATTTCGCCTACTGTTTCTTTTGATGATAAAAGAAATAAGACCAACAAGCACTATACTGTGCCAAAAGTATGTGAAAATGTCGTGATATCGTTACCACAAGTTTCAAACTCCAATACAAACAAACTGCTTCCTCTCAGACACAACGAAAATATATCTGTTTGTACTTACATCTGTTTGTGTTTAAAATCGTCTTTATTTACCACAATGGCTGCTTAATTTTTTTACTCAAACACTAACCACTACTTCTTATAATTCTGATAAATTCTCCCAAAAAACTTCCAGCAATCTAATTTTTCTTAAAAAGCAAAAGTGACGTTGACATTTTTTTTAAATGTCCTAATTAAATTGTCTTTTTATTGGAGAAAAACTTCATAGCTCACTTATTTACATATTCGGAACCCACTCACGTTGTTCTCGATAAATTGTTTATGATTTTACAACTAAACATGATTTAACAACTAAACTATTTCTATATACAGGGTGTTCTCGATTTTTCTTTAATGGTCTTTTAATTTTTAATTTTTTTAAAATTTGGGGATCTTATTAATATATATATATATATATATATATATATATATATATATATATATATATATATATATATATATATTTAATGTGTGGCTTTTTGTCGTATACATGTGTTTCTTTGGAATGCAGGGAGGACTTAGATTATTAAGGGCATTAGCGAGTGGAACGGGGACAGACCTTTTTAAAACGGATTCATTTTTTCTTTTTCTTTAAAAAACAAACAAAAAAATATATGGAAGAGGAATGGGAATAAAGTTGATGTGTTGTAAGGGTTCTTTTTTTTTAATTATTATTTGTTTTGTATGATGAGAGAGTGATATATCTGGCTCGTTATCTATGTCAGTTCTCTTATTTAGGGACGATGGATGTTTTAGAATTTGATACATTTTGTAGCGTTTTATATTTTAGATTTTTGTAATACCAAGTTTTTGTTGTTTATACCAAGAAAAATGATCGGTAATGTAGTAAGTTTTTTTAATGTTTTGACGAAGAAGTTAAATATATGTTGTAAATATTTCAAGTTTTTTGACGAGATTTTTAAATGCGTAATAACGCTGGAAATATTTTTTTATCTCTGTTACAAAGTCAGGTAGAACTTATTCCGGTTAGACAAATCAAAAATACGTGTAATTCCTTCATATTTAAAAGTAGTTTATTTGAAAGTCGCTTTGTAACATATTTGAGGCCTGTTTTAAAATTTAGGTCAGAAGGGGAATATTGTTTGTTTAGGTTTTGTAAACACAAGGGGGAGAGTTATTTTATTGCGTCGAATTTGTAAAATTTAACGCAAATGAGGAGTCCAAGAATATATTTGAAACGGTGCAGACGTTTTACAATGTAAGGGTCCAAGAAAAGATTTGAAGCTGGGTGGACGTTTTGTGATGAAAGTCGACGAATAGGTTTCAAACTAGTGATGTCTTAAGACCGGTTAATGATAATACTCTTTGCTTGGCATAAGCAGTTCTGTCAGAGTAGTCATTAGATTTGTATAGATACTGGAAATTTTTGAAAAGTGTTATATAGAATGTCCCCGTAGTCAGCTCGATTCTTCCACAAAGTTCCTGTTTCAATCGTTCCTGTCTGAGTATGGAAATGGTTCCTTGTTCCTGTTAGAGGATATGCCCAGAGATGTAGCAAGTTTTTCCTTTGCAAAGTTAAGTGAATTATTTGAGAATCGAGGTAACGTCTTAATATATTAATTTTTCCAAGTTATATAGACATTTTTAATAATTGCTTTCATCAAACATTAAAGAATTTGTAATAATTAAAGTTTTATATTATGTTGTCGTAGCTAAGAAATGTCATATTTTATGCTGATTTAAAATGTTATGTTAACATATGACATTTGCTGTAATCCATTGTTGTTGTATAACAATTTCAATTTGATTATTATATATAAAAGATATTTCATATGTAAGGTTAAATTCTATATTATTTTCATAAAAGGATATCCATAAAATTTTGGTAATCTAAATTGGCCATATATAACCTAGGAACCATTTCAAAATTTTTGTAGTAATCTTTTATGTAAACAAAGAACATGTAAGTTTTTGTTATTTTGTATTATGTTATATGGTATGTTTCTTTTGTAATTGTATTTTTGATGACTGTTTGTTTGAGACAAAAATAAACGTTTAATTTGTTTCTCTGATCTATTTTGAGTTTTATTTGAAAAAGATATATTTTTGATGTTTTATAATTATTTCCCTAGTTACAACTAGTGGTTGTAATAGGTATAATTAGGCACCTCAAGTGGTGCCCTATATTAAATTCCTTGAGGTGTTTCCTATTTATTTTTATTTTATTTGTTCCAAGAGATTTGTATGAGTACCCCTTTATTTCTTTTTTTGTAGTTGCCCCAATCCAACCCCCATATCTTGAACTTATCCACTACCTAGCTATCCAACAACCCACTGAGTGCTTTACGCACTTGTTTCGATTTATTTTGTTTGCCCAATCTTCTACCCAATATCCTTACTCTGGGGTAAGCAAAATATATTCGTTACAATTTCAAGGATGGACCGTTTATGATAATTTTTTTGTTTGCATAGTATTTTGGTATTCGTGAAGTCGATACTGTATTTGGTTGAAATGGCATGTTGTGCAAGGCACAAGATGGTTTGAAAATCCTAATGTCGCTTTTGTGGGACGTTAGTCGACCTTGAAGAGAGCGGCTGGTCTGGCCAATGTAACAGGAGTTGCACTCTGCACAGGGTACATGATAGACGACATTAGTTTGTTTTCGAGGGGTCAATGGAGTTTTTGTATTAGAAAATAACTTTCCTAAGGTTCTGGTATTTTTTAAGGCAATTTTGACAGGTAAGTTTTTGAAAAGTTTGTTAAGTTTGTTAGTGATTTGTGGAAAGTACGGGAGCGAAGCATATTTTGTGGTTTGTTCAGGAGTGAGAGGACTTATTCATCTGTATTTTGTTAGATATGTACGCTAATGTTAGCCCGTTAGATGTTTCAGTAGAGTTAGGTGTCTATAGCTTTTGGAATATAGAAATTTATTGATGATGGATGCCGGATAAGAGTTATCTATGAGAATGGACTTCAGTAGATTGAGAGATTCTTCTTTGTAAAGCGGGTGTGTCAACATGTGTACTCTAAGGCTGAGGGCTTGTATCAGTTTAAGCTGATTGGGTGTGTCTAATGATAATTTAAGAAACGGTTGCTAGCCATTTCTTTTCTGGACCAGGTAGTGACTAATCTGTTATCCGGTGTGCGAATAATTCGCATATCTAAAAACGGGATACTGTTATCAACCTCAAATTCACATGTAAATTGTAGGTGAAAATCAAAGCAGTTAAAAACTGATAAGGTGTCCACCACCTTATCCGCCGGGGTTGCTAAAATCAGATCGTCGATATACCGTTTTACAAAGGGAACCTGGAAATCTAATTTCTTGATACTCTCATTAATAAGATCATCTAGTACAAAGTTGACTAGAATAGGAGAAATCGTGGATCCCATAGGAGTTCCAAAAATTTGGCGATAATATTTGTCATTGAAAATTAAATAATTGGTGTCAAAAATAAATTTTAATAATTCAGAGTTTTTCGGAGTTTTCGGAGAATTTTAAAAGTTTCGCAAGATATCGGACTGTGGGGTTGGATTTGATTCCAATGGTTACGGAGAGAAGTTAATACACTGGAAAGTGGAAGATTTGTGAACAAGGATACTACGTCAAAACTTATTAAGACAAAGCCTGTGGGTAGCTGATAATTATTAATAAATTCACTGAATTGGAAAAAATCTGTTATGTTGAAGTCATTGTTATAATTGTATGCTTGTGAAAGAATGTTCGTTAAGAATTGAGTAATATTCGTGTTCGGAGCATTTATTGACGGTCACTTCCGGAGTACCAGAACCCGTTTTCTTTTATGATTAAAATATTTACTATATTTCATGAGAATACGTTTAATTATCATTGAAAATATGTGATATTTGACATTTCGTTATCGGAAATCGTTTTCAAAATACAGTTAATAAAATAATCGTAAAACATTTGTCAACATTTTATAAATTGTATTTACACTATAATTTCAATAGTATCCCTTTTTTTTAGAAACATCCTCCAGGATTAAGTTACGATGAATTAACTACAATAAGAAACAATCTTCAACGTTCTAGTATTGAAGTCGATAATGAATTTATAAGGGAAGTTTGGAATGCTGTATATCGACGTCATTTCCTAAATGCATCTTTAACAAAAGCTTATGACTGTAGAAAAGCTTTCTATCTCTACCATCAACAAGCGAATGATGTGGATTGTTCAGATGTTGTATTATTTCATAGGATACAACAGATGATGAAAGTGACATCAAATGCCTTAAGACAACAAATTACTAATAGAGAAGGTATGGTAATTTCATAATATAATCGAGAGGATAATTTGTTGTTTAAATAACACTAAAATAGTGCTAAAAAATACAGAATTGAGCGGGCCAGACAGTGTTTTTAATTAAATAGAGTAGTAATTTCGTAATACGTAAACTCCACCCCGCGTGGTACTACTTCGTTGCTGTCCTTATATGGTATGCATTTATGGGTTATATTATAACTAATGCTATATATAAAAAACTATAACTTTAGAAGTGTAAACCTAGAGCAGAATGGTAAAAACTCGAAAAAGCGTGAAAATCGAAACGCGGGCAAACGCTCCAAATCATTTCTCACTATAATAAAATACAGTATATATATATATATATATATATATATATATATATATAATATATATATATATATGTGTGTATACTGTATTTTTATTGTTGGAGATAGGCTTTGCTAGAGAGCCGTTTGCTGATATTTAGTTCATTTTAGTTTATTTAAAATTGGATTATTTGTAAGCGGAATTCGTAACATTCCTCTCCAACAGATCATTTCAGTCGCGTCTACCTTTCTTTCTTTTTTCAACCTGTCTTGAGTTCAAGACTCATCCGTATGTCAGTGTTGGGTATATTAAGTGGATTTTTACTTTCTAAATTTTCAAAAAATCGATTTTTTTTTACCTAAAAACATTTCTTAGTATCATAGAAATACTGTCTTAAAATTTTATTAAGAAATTCGAACGTATCTTTGTATATGAACAGGATTAACTGTAGAGTTTGTGTGTTTTTTGTTAAGTTAGTTTTAGATATTAAATAAATTGTACAATACATATCATATATCGAAAATATACTACATATTGAGTTCAATGTACAAGTTATGAACTATTATATATATATATATATATATATATATATATATATATATTTATATATATATATATATATATATATATATATATATTTATATATATATATATATATTATATATATATATGTATATATTTATCAGTATGTTGGAAATATCGGGTATGTGGTCTATATTAAATAAAAATCTTTGTTTTTCAAAAAACTCAATATTTCGCTATTTATTTAACAGCTGCATCAGGAGTAACTGTAAAAAACAAACATTTCAAAAAAACTTACGTACACTTAGATTTACAATACTTACAGAACTTAAAAGATTTCGCACATAAATAAATTTGATATTAAAATAAACATTTTTGATAATGTATAAGCTTGTTAAAATGTAAATATATATGAGCACGTTCGTTAACAGTAAGTAAATGAGATGGAAACAACTAAAAAATATTTAAAATGCAATAACTAACAATGTAAGAAAACATTAGAGGAATATTATTTCTTTAATTAATCATTAAGGCTAGTTAGTATGATTAATCATTAAGGTGAGTGAGTTTTAAATTTTGTTCAATATATTGCAATATATGTTGCTTAATTGCCCCGTGTCTGTTTTATAATTTAAAGTTTGTTTATTTTTGTTGATGTGGTACATCTCCAAAAATAACCTACTTTTGTAATTGTCAGTCTGTGCCAGAATACGGCACATACGGTATTCTGGCACAGAATCTTTTAAGTTCTGTAAGTATTGTAAATCTAAGTGTACGTCAGTTTTTTGAAATGTTTGTTTTTACAGTTACTCCTGATGAAGCTGTTAAATAAATAGCGAAATATTGAGTTTTAGAAAAAACAAAGATTTTTATTTAATATAGATCACATACCCGATATTTCCAACATACTGATAAATTGTTTTTTTGGTCGAAATAATCACGTTAAATATATATATAAATATATATATATATATATATATATATATATATATATATATATATATATATATATATCCTACTATCATTTTGGCATCGATACATTATGCTTTTACCATCAATTTAGCATCGTCTTGCAAAGTAGCATCTGTATATCGACGCTACTTTACAAGACCTTAATAACTTTTTGTCTGTACTTGTTACAAGAATTTTAACCATCTCAATGATTAGAGATTTGATACCGTGTTGGTATTTTAAAATGTCCGCTTTCTCTTTTTATCCCTTACTGAGTTATATAAGTTTATTCCAGGAAATGTTTGAGTCTAAAATGATGGTACAGTGAAAATATTATATATATTTAGTTCAGGGTTTTACCGTTTACTCGCTGCCATTATATACATGAAAATGTATATCGCACTTTCATTATCAATCATTTTAGCATCAGAAATTTGGTATCGCTGTTAAATATAATATTACCCACAACGAAATAGTAAATTTAAGAATTTATATATATTTTTTTCATCCACAAATCATTCTAGCATCTTGTTTGATTAAAAGTAACGGGTTACATATTGGGTATATATAACGGGATATATATTGCATATTTTTGCTCCAATTGGTCCAGTCGTGATGTACACCACCTCAAATGATAGGATTTAACCAATAAAATACAATAAGACAGAAAAGCAGCATGTCAAAAAGGCCTTAGTTATATATCTTCGTTTCTATAAGTCCAATCATGACGTACAGTATCTCAAATGATAAGATTTAACCAATCGAAAACAATGAAATAGAAAAATCAAATACAGCAACATGTCAAAAGGGCCGTAGTCACGTATTTTTGATCCTATTAGTCCAATCGTGACGTATAGTACCTCTAATGATAAGATTTAACGTAAAGAATACAATGGGATAGAAAAATCAAATACAGCACAATGTCAAAAGGGCCTTAGTTGTGTATTTTCGGTTCTGTTAGTCCAATCATGACGTGCAGTACCTCAAATGAAAGGATTTAACAAATAAAATACAATGAGATACAATGAGGTAATGGAGTTGCATGTCAAAAGGGCCTTAGTTATGTACCTTTGGTCCTATTAGGCCAATAGTGACGTACGATATCTCAAATGATAGCACTTAACCAATCTTCGTCTTACGGTACCTTATCCTTAAGTACGTTGGCCATTACATTTGCCCATTTAATCTTATTTGTAGCAGCCCTGAATAGTTCTATGGAGGTCATGTTCGTCCATTGCCGTAGGTTTTTAAGCCAAGAGTTGCATCTTCTTCCTGGTCCTCTTTTGCTATTGACTTTGCCTTCGATTATAAGTTTGAGCAGTTCATACTTTTGATTTCTTATGATGTGACCAAAATATTGTGTTTTCCGTTCTTTTATTATAAGCATAAGCTCTCTTTCCTTATTCATCCTCCGCAAGACTTTCGCATTTGTCGTATGGCTCATGTAGGATATTCTGAGCATTTTACGGTAACACCAGAGTTCGAATGCTTGGATTCTTTTTTGTGTTGCTTCTGTCATTGTCCAGGCTTCAATACCATAGAGCAAGGTGGAGAAAACATAGCACTTAAGTATTCTAGTTCTCAATGAGATGCCCAGCTGGCGGTTGCATAGAACTTTTTGCATTTTGTAAAACATTGTACGTGCCTTTTCCAGGCGTATTCTTATCTCTAGTGAGTGGTCCCAAGTTTCATCAAGATTACTTCCAAGGTACGTTGTTCTTGATACTCTATCCAGATCTGTTCCGTCGACATTGACCTTCACCCTTCTGTTTTGGTGCTTGCTGATTACCGTCGTTTTTGTCTTCTTTGTATTCAATTTCATTCCAAATTCTCTACAGGCTGTAGTTACTCGGTCCATTAAGCGTTGCAGGGCTTCAGCATTATTTGCCAGTATGACAGTGTCATCAGCATATCGCAGGTTATTTATACATTGCCCGTTTATAATTATACCATCCGAGGTGCCTTCCAAAGCTTTCGAAAATATCTTCTCAGAGTAAACATTGAACAGCAAAGATGATAGGACACATCCCTGTCTTACTCCCTTCTCGATATTGATTTTTCCAGATGTTTCGCGTTTCGTGTTTTATTCTGATTTTAGCCTTTTGTTCTTGGTAGAGATTTGAAATGATCCTTGGGTCTTTATCGTCGATATTACATGACCTTAAAATATCTATTAGTTTATAATGTTTCACCAGGTCAAACGCCTTCTGAAAGTCTATAAAACACAAGTATACATCAGAATCGACATCTCTACATCTTTCAACTAGCACACGTATTGAAAAAAGTGCTTCTCTTGGTCCGAACCCATTCTTAAAACCAAACTGAGTTTGACCAGTGTGTTCGTCTAGTTTATTGTATACTCTATTGTGTATTACTCGTAGGAAAAGTTTCAATATATGATTCATCAGGCTAATAATCCTATGGTCTTCACATTTCTTGGAGTTTTTCTTCTTTGGTAGTAGTATAAACACCGATGTCAGCCAATCATTTGGTATTATGCCTGTTTCGTATATTTTGTTAAATATATCTTCCATTACTTCGATGTGTTCGTCTAGTAATATCTTTATTATTTCAATTGGGATATTATCTTCCCCAACAGCTTTTCCGTTCTTTATCTGATTTGCCGCTTTGATGATTTCTTGCTTTGGGATATAAGGTCCAGTCGATGCCTCCTGCATGTAAATGTTCGTCCTCTCTCGGTCTTGAAACATCTCTTTCACGTATTTTCTCCATCTACCTATTTGGTCTCCTATGTTCAGTAGCGGGTTCCCATGTTTATCTTCGATAAAAGACGTAGGAGTTTGTTTAAATATTCCAGCGGCTTCTTTTACTTTTTTATGTAGATTGAAAGTATCATGTCTTTGTTCCAACTCTTCAATTTCTTGGTATCTTTCACTTAGTCAGGTTTCTTTGGCTTGTTTTTATTCTGATATTCTTGTATATTTGCTTGTATGTTGTTTCATTTTTACCTCTGTATTTTCTTCTTTCGTCCACCATGTTTTGAATTTCTTCTGTCATCCATGGTTTGTTCTTTTTTCGTGTATCTTGTTTGAGGTAGTCTTCTGTTACTCTTGTAAGTGTTTTCTCAATATAGTGCCAGTCTTCCTCGGGATACTCGGGAGTTTGTGTCGATTGTACTGTTCTGTTACTCAAGTGTCTATGTATTTCTTCCCGTATTTTATTACTAGTGGATTCTTCTTTAAGCTTATCTGGGTTAATGGCTATTATTTGCTTATTTCTTTTTGTTCTTTTAAATTCTATACTAATTGTTGCAAGAAGAAGATTGTGGTCGGTGGGGATGTCAGCTCCGGGGTATGTCTTGCATGCTTTTACTGCGTTTTTCTATCTTTTGTTGATCATTATGTAATCGATTTGATTTCTTGTGATGCGTCCTTCTATTCCATCTGCTGGAAATTTCCACGTGTAGAGACGTCTGGGTGGTAACTTGAAAAAGCTGTTCATTATACTGTACTGATTTTCTTTAGAGAACTGAAGCAGTCTATCTCCCCTCTCATTTCTTATTCCGAGGCCAAACTCCCCCACCGTGTCATCTTCTTTTCCTTTTCCAATCTTGGCGTTAAAGTCTCCTAATATTATGTTGGTTTCATGCTTCTTTGTCTGCAGTAGAGTTTTGTTTAGGTCTTCGTAAAATTGTTCTATTTCTTCTTCTGTGCTTTGACTAGTTGGGGCATATACCTGGATAATATTCATATCGACTGGTTTGCTGTCTATTTTTATTAGCATTATTCCATTTGATGTTGGTATTAATCCAGAAACTAATTTTGCAATTTCATTAGATGTAACTATTGCTACACCGTTTTTATTTTGAGTGCCCTTATCTCAAGAATAGAGTACTGTATAGTTGCCTATCACACAGGTACCTGTATTTGGCCATCTTACCTCACTGCATTCCAGTATATCGATATCAAGTCTTTCCATTTCTTGAATTAAATTTGCGGCTTTTCCCGCTTCATATAGACTTCTCACATTCCATGTGCCTATTCTTTTTGTTTTCCTCCAGGGGATTCTTAGCACCCTCTCCTCATTTAAGAGGTGCCCAGGACTGAGGACCGTTGTTTTAGGTTCCATGAGCATTATGTAATTTTGCTGGAGAAATATTAGTGTAGTGGTTTCCCGTTGCCTTCTACACCGCTGTACATGTGCCGCTTCTGTGAATGTCACCACGCCACATGCTGTCTAATTCACAGCCATTTCAGTCTGCCTGTGGTTAGTGTTGGATCAGCCAGCTGCCACTTTCCAGTGCTAGTTTTATACAATCCCTAAAACCATTGGACTGCCACTTCCGCTCTCCAGACCGTTGTGAAGACCTTCTCCTCCGCCCTGGATACCGTTGTGGACTTCATCCGTGACCCTGGATAAGGGACCCTTAGCAAGTTCTAGTATCCCGGGTCAGGAAACACCTGGAATCTGCGGAAGGCAGGGATTGATTCACTTCCCCTGATAGGACTATCCGAAAGGAGTTCCTAACCGCTACCTATTACTTACTTAACGCTACTTAACCAATAGAATACAATAACTTAAAATTGGAAATTAAATACAGCAACACGTAAAAAGAGCCTTAGTTACGTATCTTCTTTTTAGTAGCACAATCTTGACTTAGAGCACCTCAAATGATAGGATTTAATCGATAGAATACAATGAGAAAGAAAAATAAAATACAGCAGCATGTCAAAAGGGCCATAGTTATGTTTCTGAGATCCTATTAGTCCAATTGTGACGTTTCGTACCTCAAATGATAGAATTTAACTCACGATTTTATGACTTCCGAGATAAAACCACTTCGCAATCGAATTTTGTACGTCGATGCGCATGACGTCACCTGGCGATAAAAGTTTATCTTTAATTTAATATTCTGAACTATGTTTTATATAAAGTGCACACATTTATTTGTCAACGTACAAGATAAACAATAAAACAATACGAAATCTGACAAAACTCCATGCAAAACAGAACATTTCTGGTGATATTTGTCGCCAAGTGACGTCACACATTCAAAAGAGATAGACTAATCGCGTGCGCGTGGGTTTATTTTTAGTTCATAGTATCATGAATTTAACTAATAGAATGCAATAAGATATAAAAATCAAATAGAGTAGTGTGACGAAAGGGCCTAGTTATGTGTCTTCTATCCTATTGGTCCAATCGTGACGTACAGTACCTCAAATGATGGCATATAACCAATAACATACTACGACGTAGAAATCAAATACAGCAACACGTCAAAAGAACCTTAGGTATATATCTTTGCTCCTATATATGCTGTGTCAAAAGAGCCTTAGTTACGTATCTCCGGTCCTATAGATCTAATCATGACATATCGAGCTTAAAATGATAGGATTTGACGGAGATAATACGATGGTGGAGACAAATTAAACATGGCGGCATGTAATAACACCGTAAACTGGCAGCAATAAAACGTATTAACCCACAGAGGTGTATGGCATATTACTTTGATGATATTATTATTATTTGTTATTATGACAGGATTTAGCGAATAGTATACGATTACGTCATACATCTCTTTGCATACTTCCACTTTTAGTTAACTACTGTACATATGATAAACGCAAAAAAGTTCAACGTTCACTGTTAGATATATGCCTCCCGTTAACTGCTCACATTTACTGCTCCTTGACGCTGTGACGTGAACGGGACAGGATTTAACAAACAGAATGACAGAAATCTAAAGAAGACAGTGTATCATACGTGGAATGCATCGTAGAACGTGAAATATTGGCGTAAAATTATATAATGACCATAGATGGTTGTTTAATATCCAGCAAACGACTCCCTTTGTAAAGGTACATAGGCTTGCATATGTGCAGGAAAAAGTCGATCATTCGTTGTACCCAAAGGGCACCATAAAATATTTAACGTTATAATATGATATAATGTAACGGTATGACAGTATGACAAATCTTTTGGTATCGCATGTGAGCACGCCTATGTACCTTTACAAAGGGAGTCATGCATAACCTTTAAGTTGATCGTAATACATAACTGCAACAACACGAATGTTGACGACTTGCGTTAGTATACACAGTGCATTAGGTACGTTTTTGAAACATGATTAGAAAATTGTTGACTGGAGGCTATTACAGAAGTTTTTAAAATTTTCGCGTATCACCGCTTTTTCTGTAAATGGGGTGAATATTGTTATCCATTTAATTTTTTTCCACAATTAGTTAAATAATTCCTGCTGGTATTTGGTCTAAGCCTACTTCTTTTCTTCATTCAAGGTGTTTCATAGGTAATTCTACTTCCTCTGTATGATGCCTTGTATATCTGTTTTGGTAATTTTCGGCTATTTCATCTCTTATAACAAAAAACAGTTGTTTCGGATATCTTTATCGCGTTTCCTTTTTTTATGGATGAATATGTTGCCATTTTCATCGTCTACTATTTCATATTGAGCTACACGATCAAGAATTCCAAATCAAGAAAACACAAATAACACTCCGGATTATATTATATAACTAATAGTCGGAAAATGAAGAGCCAGAGGTAGATCACAAAGAAGCCAAAATCCTAATGACAAACACACATATAATCTACTAATCGGACAATTAAGATTAGCGCTACATGATGCACGCAATGCTACATTTGAACACTACACTAGTACATTGTCTAAAGATCATTCAGTATGGATAGCAACAAAAATCCTTAAAGAGACCTAAAGAACACAACTCACCAATTAAAAAGGATAACGTTAGTTGAGGAAGATCAGACGAGGAAAAAAGTCAACATTTTCAGAATACTTGGCTAGTATTTTTAAAATATACCAACCAGATAATAATAATCAAGCAATAGAACACTGAAAACTTTTGTTTTTAACTGTCCGCCCGTGAATGACTTGCCATTTTTTAAATAACATTTCATATTGCACTTTTTTATTGTATTTTTCTCATTTTTTAATTAAGGTATATATTCCTATAACAAATATATTCCTATAATTCTTGTAGGAATATATTTGTTTATAACATACGGTCTTATGGTCTCACGACAAGTATTACGGCTTGATTATACAACCTAAATATATCTTGTACCGCACTGTTAATTGAGAATTATGTTTGTAATGCGATAATAGGACCGTATATACGAGATACCAGTGACTCATGCCACACATAAAGCTTCGACAGGAAATTCTATTTCTACATTTCTATTTAAAAAATAGATTACTTGTTTGTGTAATAATTTAGTTTAGGTCGAACAAGAGTTGCAGTAAAAAATTTTTCTGAAATAGAATTTAACTCATATTTCGAATGCTTTGTGAAAGATAACCAATTTATTATATTCCTGACAACGTAAAAACACATTTCTTTTAGAATATGGGTCGATGAATTCAAATCATAGTTCAAGAAACGAATTTATGTGCAGATGTTCTACTACAAAAAATACGAAACCAAAATCTAGATTACAAAAGTCGCAACTACTTATACTGAAACTTCACCCCATTATTGATTTCACAAGTGATAAAATGGGTCGACAAAGAACCAGTTTTAATTATTACAACATTTAAACATAATAGTTGTATTTTGGTTTATTCAGGTGGAAAGAAAAATTAGACACAAGTGCTAAAACCACAAACTATTCTAGATTATAACGTTGTGAAAAAAGAGTTGATTTTAGTGATCAAATGGCTTTTTACAAAAGCCCAATACGCAAAATACGAAAGTGGCACCGGAAAGTGGCAGTGGAATTAATATTTAATACCGCAGTAGTCAATACTTGTTGCTAAATAATAGAAAACGCGAAAAAAGCGACAACCTATCCTTGAGTTCAGACTGGAATTAGCGAAGGCGTTTGCAAATAAAGACATGTTGAAACCCTGATGACTAATTACACCCAAAAAATACCATCTCAGGCAAAGCGATGTAGATAATAAAAAGAGAAGGAAGTGTACAAGAGGTTACAAAATTTTAAGAATAAGCGTGACTAGTAGAAAGGCCGATAGAAAAATTAAAAAAGTTAAAACATACTGTGAAGAATATGATGGCAAAACTGCAATATGTCTAGTGTGCTTCAATGAAGCACATTAAAAAGCAATTATACTTATACAGGAACTATTATTGAGTAAAAACGTGTTGTGCCTCAAGTGCCCTTATAGTATTGGAAAACGTAAATTGATAGTTTCTAGTAGTTATGTTTTTACTGTTAATTACGTATGTTAAAGTAAGTTATAGTATTTGTAAAAAAATGGATGTAAATAATATTATGTGTTCGACATCTAAAAAAGCAAGACGTAAACATAAACGTAGATTGACCACTGCTGAATTACAATCATTTTTAGAAGCATCTGGCGAGGATGATGTAGATTAAATGAATGGTGGAAGTGACTCTGACGAAATATTTGCACAAAGTCGTTTAGAAAAATCGAGGATTGCGTTTTGTAAACAGACAACACAAACAGAATTTAAAACTTTTCTCGGGCTTATATTCCAAATGAGGACAATTAGGATGAACCGTCTAAATGACTACTGGAAAAGTATGGGTAACTTCTATAATAGATCTATCAATAATTGACGTTACTAGACAATAACTGATAGAACATATTAAGAAATAACCGAATAGACAATCCCCACTTGTCAAAGAAACTAAAAAAAAAAAAAACGTAAAGTGGTCAGTATTTACAGTCCTGAAGGAATATGTGTGACCAAGTGCAGAGATAAACAATACGTAATTAAATGAGATCGTAGGCTTCCACGGCCAGAGTCAGAATTATAGTTTATTCGTCTTCCGGGTTTGGACCGTGTCATTTGTGAGTGACCCAAAAGTGGGTTCATCTCGACGTTTCGCTACAATTGTATGTAGCTTCTTCAGGAGAACAAAGAAAAAGAAAAAAGAAAACAAAAGAACAGGAAGATGGGTAGTTAGCAACGGTAACTCAGTTACTCAACGCAACCAGAGGCGAATACTAACTACCAAGATGGGCATTTGGTCACAATAACTCAACTACTCAACGCAGCCAGAGGTGAAAACCAAATGCCAGGACAGGGATTCACGTCCAACAGCTCAGAACACTAACGCGTCGAGAGGCGGGGAGTGAATCCGACGATTACTCCGCTACCGCTCTATTTATAGTCGCGGTGCCTGTCGTGTCGGGACGTATCGGCACACTTCGTGGCGCGAACGTCAAGAAGCGCGCGCTGGCCAATCATGTGGCTGCATCGTGGTGGCGGGACCGGACGGTGGCTCTAGACTGAGATTCCAGATGTGAGACAAGTAGTATCCTTCCTCTCGATTGATATTATGGGGATTTTTTCGGATCTCTAGAGATTCGCGGATTTTCCTGGAATAAAAGAAGGGGCTCTTAGAAATAATATGGGTTTTTTCGAACAATATGGAATGACCGGTTTCTTGGCAGTGTTCGGCAACTGCAGAATGGGAGAAAAGACCTGATCGAATGCATCTTTGATGCTCTTGAATCTGAGTTTTGACGGAACGACCAGTTTCGCCAATATACACATGTCCACATGAACCCATTACCGCCCCTATCTTCCTGTGGTGTCTATTCTATTCCTTGTTCATGTGGACATGTGTATATTGGCGAAACTGGTCGTTCCGTCAAAACTCGGATTCAAGAGCATCAAAGATGCATTCGATCAGGTCTTTTCTCCCATTCTGCAGTTGCCGAACACTGCCAAGAAACCGGTCATTCCATATTGTTCGAAAAAACCCATATTATTTCTAAGAGCCCCTTCTTTTATTCCAGGAAAATCCGCGAATCTCTAGAGATCCGAAAAAATCCCCATAATATAAATCGAGAGGAAGGATACTACTTGTCTCCTATCTGGAATCTCAGTCTAGAGCCACCGTCCGGTCCCGCCACCACGATGCAGCCACATGATTGGCCAGCGCGCGCTTCTTGACGTTCGCGCCACGAAGTGTGCCGATACGTCCCGACACGACAGGCACCGCGACTATAAATAGAGCGGTAGCGGAGTAATCGTCGGATTCACTCCCCGCCTCTCGACGCGTTAGTGTTCTGAGCTGTTGGACGTGAATCCCTGTCCTGGCATTTGGTTTTCACCTCTGGCTGCGTTGAGTAGTTGAGTTACTGTGACCAAATGCCCATCTTGGTAGTTAGTATTCGCCTCTGGTTGCGTTGAGTAACTGAGTTACCGTTGCTAACTACCCATCTTCCTGTTCTTTTGTTTTCTTTTTTCTTTTTCTTTGTTCTCCTGAAGAAGCTACATACAATTGTAGCGAAACGTCGAGATGAACCCACTTTTGGGTCACTCACAAATGACACATAATTACTATTTAAATGGGAATAAGCCACAACTAAAGGTTAAAGTACGTTTATTCTCATTTCAATTTCCAATTCGGAAATCGTTCTCAAAATAGAAACGTATTTTCGTATTTTGTCGAAAAACCCTCAATTATTTTACAGTAATTTATAAATGTTAATAGCTTCGTTTGTATATAATGGCATTTAATATAACTAATTTAAATTGGAGCAGTTAATACGTTATTAAAGTGTGGTATATTTCACATAGATCACAAAGTTATCCAATTTGTTTATCCCAAAGAGCGATTATCTAAACGACTGTACTTACCCAGATAGTCACTCTGTACTTTGTATACACACGTGTATTCTGTAAATCAAACTCGCTTTTATAAGAGTTCATACTTTCAACGTTAAAATTTAGTAAGATAGGTCAAAATAGCACAATTCTTATTATTTGGTTGAGCTACCCTAGTAAAGAAATAAAGGTTCTACGTGCCACAGAAGCCGAGATATTAAACATTTTGCAAACGTGCTTCAATTTAAAGTCCGAATCTAAAAAAAAACAAGCTCAGACAGTTCTTACCTCCGTGGTACTTTTCCGTGGCGGTAATTTACGAATACCATTATTTTAATGGGTTATAACATTTTACTCCTTTACTGTGTATGCCATCTATAACTTCGATCATATATTATAGATCTTAATTCAAAATCCTTTCAATTTTTAGATCTTGTATTAAGGGGGTATGTTCACACCGCAGTTAAAATGAGCGGTGTTCAAATAAACTAACGTTTAACAATTTTTTAAATAGATGGCAGCACGTGCATCATATTTTAATATTTTGATTTTCTCGAAATTTAATTATCTGAACAGCGACAGTGTTGCCAATGAGCCAAGAACTGAAACTTAAAATACAATATACGATCGGGAGAATCGGTATAGTTCGCTCACGGTCGGCAGTCTTCTGCAATGTAAGTTGAAATTAGCTATCGTATTATTTTTGAAGTTTCACAAATTCTAATTTTTGGATTGCATCATTCCATATAATTTTTTAATTTTTGTATCGTGTTGCGTTGAGGTTCATTTACCTTTGAAATTAAATTGTTGTTTTGTTTTTTTTTGTGTTGTTTTTTAGTTTTGTAAACATTTTAAATTGTGCATATTAGTTTTGTAAAAAGCTAAATTTATTTCAAGTACAAAAAATTACTTATAATAAAAATATACACCTGTAAACCTCATAATTTATTAACCCATCAGCGGACGCTAAGGACTGATCAGTTCTTTGTAATTTTACATTTATCTTGGCAATAAGACTATTGAATTTATATTCATTTTCAGCCAGTAAACGAAAACCTTCCGTTGCTAAATCAATTTTTTTTCATTTTAAACTTCACTCTGTAAAAATGTCATTAACCCACTCTAAAGGGTGTTTTTAAAGTTGTAACTTCTGCAGTTTTTCCAATATTTTCCATGGACACGAAAACATAAGATGCCATAGTCGAATCATATTTTCTGGCAGGCATGACTTAATATCGCCGCTAACTTGTCAGCAGTTTTGTCTAAGGTCTCAAGTGAACGAAGAAGAATATATATATATATATATATATATATATATATATATATATATATATATACTAAGAAACACTTACTAAGAAACTCGACTTAAAATTAACTTTGAGAGCTCTCTAATGTAAACTTCAATTTGGAGATCCTCTATGCCAAACCTAGACTGCAATCTCTGAATAATTTTTGAACTCGATTGGAGGTAATTTAAATTTGCGCTTCTTCGGAAGCTTCTTCGAATATACTTTTAAGTACCGTACTCTCCACTTCACAAAACTCATTGTATTATTTACTTGTAAGAGTTCCCGGGAAACAATAGCAGCTTTCGTAAATGCACTACCGTTCTGCGTTTTCGAAGAAATAATACAAAATTATATTTTAAGTAGACTCGCGATTATCCGAGTCTAGGTTATCCGAGCCCCTCAGTTAACCGAGGCAAAATTTTGCCTTGGTTTTACCTTTATTTACCTTTAGTCATACTTGTTGAATCACAATATCGAGTAATAAAAAAAGGTTCGATGGTCAGAAGCTATATCGGCAGCTGTTATATGGGCAATCAATTGAAAATTTGGGATTATTGATAAGAAGAGAATTATTTGTAAGGTATGCTTTAGGTCAAGCTGATGTGAAAGAGATTTCATGCGCAGAAATTTCTGTGTGGTGTTTTGTCTACAACTTCCTGTTCCTTTCTATGTTAAGTTAATCAATGTGAATTTAACTACCGATTTGTTTGGTGTCGTTCAGATCGTCAAATTAAGAATCTGTACGGTAATATTTTTCCTTTTATGTACTGTTTTGTGAATTTATTCCAGTTATTAGTTTCGGTTTCATAATTAATTTTTCATAAGTTGATTTGTGTGAGTGTAAGAGAGAATCTTACTGTGCAATATGACTGGAAAGCGGAAGAGAGTAATTGCACCTTTGGAAACAAAAGTGAATACAATTAAGAGGTTGGACAAGGGTGAATCAATAAAGAAGGTTTCTTCAGATTTAGATGTCGGAGAAGTAGCTGTTGGATATTGGAAGCGTAAGCGGAATGAAATCGAACAGTGTATAATGAATATACCCTTTATGGGAAAGATAAGGAAGATGCTGTTTTGTTTTAACATTTCCAAGTATTGAAAGTAGATGTAGAACACTAAAAAATGTATTTATTGTTACGTGTGGAACGTCATGCAGTTACTTTCCGTAAACCTCATAATTCATTAACCCAGCAGTGGTAGATCAGTTCCCTGCATAGATAATTTTACATTTTTCTTGGCAACAAGGCTATTGAATTTATATTTATTTTTAGTCGGTAAACCAAAACTTTCCGTCACTAAATCAATTTCTTCTTTATTTTGAAATTCACTCTGTAAAAAGCTCATTAGCTCGCTCAATCTTGTTTCTAAAGTTGTAACTTCTGCAGTTTCTCCGATATTTTCCATGGACACGGAAACAAGATGTAATAGTCGAATCATATGTTCTGGCAAACGTGATTCAATAAGAGGATACAATATCCAAATTTGTCAGCAGGTTTTGTCTAAGGTCTCAAGTGAAAGAACCTCTAAATAATTTTTTAACTCGATTGGAGGTAATTTAAATTTGCGCTTACCTTTTACACTTGATGACTCAAAGTACCTTGCACTGTATTTATCAGTTGCCTCTATCTCACTGATTAACTATTTTTCGGAAGCTTCTTCGAATATACTTTTAAGTACCGCACTTTCCACTTCACAAAGCTCATAGTAGTTTACTTGTAAGAATTACAAGTAAAGCTAACAAACTGTCCAAAACATTAACAATTTTCGTAAATGCACTATCCGAAGTACCGCTCTGCGTTTTCTATCTGATTTCATGTTCCGACGGTAACTTTGGCCGACCCTCACGGCAAAAACAAAACTATTCGTCGGAAAAAAGTTTGCACTAATATAGGCGAAAACAACTCCCGTTATAAGTCCTGTCATATCCCGCAGTTATCTTTCGCGAAATAATACAAAATTAAATTTTAAGTACAAAAAAATTTACTTTTGTATCAAATTACACAAGTGTGGTTATATAATACAGCTTGCTCTGGTTGTAAAAATTCGACTAAATATATGTATGCAATTCTAATACATATTATTAATATGATACATGATACTCATCAATACATTCTCAGACGGAAAAGTCGTAAAATTTAATTATCTTACACCAGCACTTAGCGGATGTGCTGATTAGGGATTTTTTTAAGTAAACATATTAATTACTTGACATTTTTTTTGCTAATACATATACACAAAACGTTCATTCATTTGGAAATATTTACGACAATTCTGTATTCTTTATCTACCCAAAAATATTTATTCCAAACTTAAAAAGGAAATTTGCAATTGTTTTGAAAATCTAAAATACGTTTATTTTTTTTATACCGAATGTTAACAGTAGAAGTTTTTTACTTAGAAAATTTCAGATTTTCATCTGATTTCTAATTATGACTAAAGTAAATTTCAATAGTCTTTTTCATTTACGGAAATAATTAATCGACAAAATTTAATCAATGATTACATTATATTGTTTTGTCTATAAAAATTAAATTTGCCAAAACGTGAATGAAACTGTAATTACTGGTATACTTGTATTTTTAAATCACTGTGACGTTATGCAATCATGATTGATAATTGACAGTCAAACGAAGCCAAAATATTAACTGGTAGGGGCCGCTTTGCTAAACACAACCACGTGATTCGTATTACCATGGTTACTGCACAACAAATAGACAATTGGCATAACCACAAAACTAGGTTTCAATGTTTTGCAAATTTTTCTTAAATTTGGCAAACACGCATTTGTCGCTATTTAATACATCACTGCTGCCTTCTACTAAATGACACGTGAACTTATTTTCACATCTAATAAGTGATAGCGGAACTAATTTCTCACTAGCAAAATGCCAACTTATAACGGTGACATCAACAAAATCCCTAGTTTGCAGCTTTTAATTGTAATTTTATCTTTAGGTACAGTTAATTTAAAAATTACGGCAGTATGGATAACGAACATTCGCTTAAAGTAAAGGTTTTTGGATAGTTAATCATTTAAAGTAGTTATTTTGTACCTAAGTTCAAAAATTATTACACAATACCAATTTTTAGGCACGTTACCACGTAAGTTATGACATGGATTCATTTAAGTACAGTTATAAAAAAATTACTGCTTTCTTTGGAAATTTGAACTAGATATCATTAAAATAGAAAGTTTACAGTTTACGTACATAGTCATAAGTTGACGATTGGTTTTGAAATAGTGACGATAACTGTACCTAAAAAGTATATAAATTTTAGCATTGTGACATACCACCTTAATAAAC
Organism: Diabrotica balteata; assembly: GCA_918026665.1. Classification (NCBI taxonomy): domain Eukaryota; kingdom Metazoa; phylum Arthropoda; class Insecta; order Coleoptera; family Chrysomelidae; genus Diabrotica; species Diabrotica balteata. Next base: position 73,680,906 of record OU898279.1, read on the forward strand.
AATGAAAATATGATTTTAAGAATTAAATGTTATCTTAGTTCTTATTGGTTAAATATGGTTCTGTTTTTGTCTCTTTGTTTTCTTATAAGCCGTTAAGATTGCAAATTACAAAATACTTGTACATACAAGTATTGGACAAGTATTTGGACAAGTTCAAAGTGATTTGCTTAATATTTAGCACACCTTAAAAACCCATTAATTGCCATAATTTGAAGTAGCTATATTATCTGCCGTTGGGCAAAAAATTCAATTATTACCATTTATAAATTACTAAAAACATAATATTTTAGAGTTTAGGGTTTTTTGCAATTACCTCGCTCAATTAATTATATATTTTAATTTGGTATCCCTCAACATAAAAAACCTTTTATGGTCTACAACTTTTATTTGAATCATTTTTCTTTAGAATGTGAAAAAACGTTTTACAAGCAAAATTTTTTTTGTATCTTTTAAGATTGTTTAAAAAAAAGAACAAAGCATAATCAACTGTACATTTACGAATTTTCATCAGCTACCTCTCATATTATTTAGAATTTAAATAACCGTAGAAAATTTTTGAAAACTATTTACCGAGGTTCTGTGAAATACTTTCTTGTTGCATGGTTAAGTTAAATATTATTTTTTTATGTATATTATGTATATAAAAATGTAATATTAATTACATTTTTAATTAACTAATATTTATTGTTTATTGTACAAATTATCTAAAATGTGTATACACATTTTGTACAAAAAAACGTTTTTGAGAACGATTTCCGGAATGGAAGTCAAAATGTCAAACACAAGTTAATTAAAAATGTGATTCTTATCACAATTACAACCAATAATTGAGGCGTAATCCCATAAAAACATAATATTTACCTCAAACTATTCACCGATAGCTTGGATTAAACAGGTTGTAAATTGAAATTTATGTAAAATATTCCCTACACAATTCTCTGGGAAAAATATCTACGTTAAATAAATATACCTAATATCTAGACCTAGACAAAGAAAAAACCAGTTAAGACCGCAACTTGTTAGCAGGTCGTTAGTAGGTTGACCGAAAACGGATCGATTATGTACCTAGATATTATATAAAAAAATCAGAATATTGAAAAACCGACAACGCTGCTAAGCCAACAGAGGTGCACTAAACGAACATACACGACTTAAATATAGAAAATAATAGATTTTCTTGGTGATGCTAAATTACTGCAACGTGAAAGGAATTTAAAATGATGGCGGGATGTGTATACATATATACATATATATATATATATATATATATATATATATATATATATATATATTATTTAATTATATATATATATATATATATTATATATAATATATATATTTATATATTATATATATATATATATTTATATATATATATATATATATATATATATACTTCTTTGGAGGATAACTTTCTTCTTCTTTGCGTCGTTATACAAACTCTATATATATATTATATATATATTATATATATATATCGGAAAAAGGAGTACGACCGTCAATTCAATATATATATATATATATATATATATATATATATATATATATATATATATATATATATATATATATATATATATATATATAAGGATCACTCAGACGAGTGGTGGGTTCTTATATCGGTCTCTAGGTGGAGAAATAAAAGACAAAGTTGATAGGCTACTTTATCTATTTTGAAGACGTTTCGCTTTCGAGTTTTGAAAGCATCATCAGTTCATCTAAAAAATTTTACAATATGAGAACCACACAATCATGGAAACGATGTTAATTGTTACCTTAAAAATATATGTAGCAGTCAATGTTATTAACAATAATGTGAATGAAACTAAGTAAATGGACATAATACGCTGATTTTTGTATAAACAGTTAAGTAACTAACAACATATATGAACTTATTAAAAATTAGCACAGCAAATGACCATGTGGTCTAAAGTAAATTCAATGTTATTTAATGTTAATTAGTGAGTAAGAACCAAGAAAATCATAGATAACTTCCAACTATTTAATGAATATTAAGCTTTGATTTTAACTTTAGGTAGCATTATAAGTGATATTAATAAAATTAAAAAATTTTATTAATATCACTTATAATGCTACCTAAAGTTAAAATCAAAGCTTAATATTCATTAAATAGTTGGAAGTTATCTATGATTTTCTTGGTTCTTACTCACTAATTAACATTAAATAACATTGAATTTACTTTAGACCACATGGACATTTGCTGTGCTAATTTTTTATAAGTTCATATATGTTGTTAGTTACTTAACTGTTTATACAAAATCAGCGTATTATGTCCATTTACTTAGTTTCATTCACATTATTGTTAATAACATTGACTGCTACATATCTTTTTAAGGTAACAATTAATATCGTTTCCATGATTGTGTGGTTCTCATATTGTAAAATTTTTTAGATGAACTGATGATGCTTTCAAAACTCGAAAGCGAAACGTCTTCAAAATAGATAAAGTAGCCTATCAACTTTGTCTTTTATTTCTCCACCTAGAGACCGATATAAGAACCCATCACTCGTCTGAGTGATCCTTATATATATATATATATATATATATATATATATATATAATATATATATATATATATATATATACGAATTTTTTACAAAATACAAAATCGCTTATATAAAGGCCTTAAAAATATAAAAAAAATTTACAGGGCAGAAATGTGTCTCTTAAATTAAAATGCATCTTTGGGAAGACGCCCTCTGCATTTTTGAAAAAGAACTAAAAGTGACAAAAAAATTTTTTTTTGTATAGGTACCTCAAAACCTTAACAATGAATATAAAAATTTATAACCATAAATATTATATATTTTTTTTGTTTTTAATATTTAAAAATTGTCTTTTTTTTTACCCGATTTAGAAAGTAAAAGTCCCCTTACGTAGTTGATCAATCTCATTTTTAGAGTTCGTGAAATTTGAGAGATCTTCCATATTTTGACCATTTTTCCTACGGCGACTTTCGCTAGATCACATCTACATTTTCACATATGTTATACATGAACGGCGTTATGCATCACTAGACCAAGAGCCAAAAATTGATTTTGAGATATATTACTTCAAAAGTTTTATAGACCAAGTGACATGGAGGTCGTTTGGTCTAGTAATGCGTAACTAAAATATCACTTTTAGTGAACGATTAGTAGGCCACAATCTATTTTTTCGTTTTGGATATGACAATAAAAGTCGTTGTTTTGAATATTTTATATTACTTAAGAAATTAATCAAAAATATAAAAAAAAAACTTGAACTCAGTGTTAACAGTAGGTACAATTTTCTGAATACATATTATGAAAACAGTAAATAAACATTACTCATCTCGTATGTCAAAGTCTCCATCAAATCCGTCAATGACATCTACTGAATTGTTACTGAAAAGGAAGCGATACTGAGGTTTTGCATCATTTGGTATTAGGTGCATTAAAGATCTTAAGTCGTTAAGCTTAGGCACGGGAAGTGGCTTGCCTGTGGGCCAAAGAGGAATCATATGGTTACTTAGAGATTGCATTGCAACGGTTCGTCCTTTTTGAAGTTTCTCATGAAGATCTACTTCAACTTCACTAGTGTTACAATCAGTTTTCCTAAAAATACTCAGTGATTTATCCTTTCGTATATCAATTTCTCTTGTTTTAAGCCAGCTTACCTTACTATTTTCTGTGTCTGATTTACGGTTTGTAATCATAGTTTCCAACTTCTTTGTTCCAACGAATTCTTCTGTTTTCATTCTGTGAACTCCTAATGGGTTCTTTTTACGAGATTTCTTCATCAGGTTTAGGTAATCATCAACGGTATGTAAACGTTGTTGAAATTTTATCATTTTATCATTGGGTAAAAAACTATGACCAGGAAAAAGATAGCGTAATGTAATTTTTTCAATGGTAGGATGAGTTTCCAAAATCGTTTTCAGAATCAAAACTATTTTAATGCCGCGGTTTTGGCCGCCACAAGAGTCTGACCACCAAATTACATGTTTTGCAGAAGTAACATTTTCTTCAATGTGTTTCTTAAGATAACTGCTTACTTCCTGGACTTCCCGACCAGCTTCACCTTCTATCCAAACATAACAATGACCTTTGTTATCCTTGCCGCTATGGATACCAAGGCTGTAAATACATAATTGACGCTTATAATATACGATATTTGTTGGAATTCTCGGAAGTTTATTCTAAATCAAAACAAAAGGTTTCCACTTCTTGGCTCATCTTCATGTCTAGCTTTCTTCTAGATTGTGCATTTTCAGCTTCTTCTAAGTTCAAATTTTTTCTTCATTTAACCTGCTTAATTTTTCGTATCTGCGCAATTTTTAATTTCTAATTCGAAACAATCATATCTACTACAAGTATCTTTTTTAAACTTTTTTCTTTGAAGATTAAAACGTATTAAAAATATTTTTTTGGAAAACGAAAATTTAACAGGATCATTGTCTGGTTCTTCAATATATAATTCATACATTTTACTTAATGTTGTTTCTTCTGTTCGGTATTCTCTTTCTGCGTTAGCTCTTCTGTAATGTGAAATTTCGTTATGTGCTCAATTAGTTTTTGTAAACGATTATCGTTAATTTTATTATGACCTTCACTTTGACCACGACAATCTCGAACACTCATTGGACGTTTCATAGCTTTCAATGCTGCACTGACTTTGCAATTTGATATTCTCAAGGTCTATAGAAAGAGAGGTTTACATACTGTCACAACGAATATTGTGTATATCCTTGTAGTATTTATGTTGTTACTGGTTTTTCTTCTTTTACGCTTTATTGGGCCTTCGGAAATATTTGACCAAATTATAGCTCTCTTAATTTTATAGAAAAATTTAAGCAATAACTGGCACTACTTCTTAACCTAAACGCCTCAACAAGTTATTGTCAACAACACTTATATACGTATGTTGCCAAATATTCGATTTACAGTCATTAAAACGCTCGTAAGAGGCGCTTGGTCTACTGATGCAAAACTAATACAGAAAATTAGTCACTTGGTCTAGTTATGCAAAATTCAATATCCAGAATAAGAAGAAAGGCACTTGGTCTTTTTAAGTATATCTGGTTAACCGTTACTAATAGACTAATGGGATTTATCCTGTAGATATTTTATGCTATTTCCCACAAAAAAAAAAACGCAATAATCCACAATTTGAGAAAATGGCGCTTGGTCTAGGGATGCATAACGCCGTCCACATAACATTTGGTGACTGCCAAGTCCGCTTTCTTTGGATCCAAGTACAAACTCCGAATCATCCTGCTTATGGCCTATTTTTGCGTTTAGGTCTCCCATCAGTATAGTATAGTTGGTGGTTACCTCTTGTATCACAATGTTAACGTCATCGTAGAACTATTCAACTTCGTCTTTGTGGGCACTGGTAGGTGCGCATACCTAGATGATCTTTAATCGGATTTTTTCGTTTATTTTGTAAATAAGATATGTTAGTATATTCTTTGTATATTTTTTATTTACAATAAATCCGACGCCAGCATTAGAAGACTCTCCTTTATAATAGTGCAATAGGTTTTCCGATGAAAGTACCATTTGTTCTTCACCTTTTCGCCGTATTTCGGATAATCCCAAGTATATCCCATTTTATATGCTTCAGCTTGTTTTCAAGTTCCACAAGTTTTTCATCCTCCATCAATGTTCTGGTGTTGTCTGTTGCTATAAACCATATTCTTTGCCGTTGTCGTTTGTAAAGGTTTCCTGGTCTACTCCGGGGTCCACCCTCTGTCCCTCTACTTCCGAGACTGCTACTAGCAAGCCTCGAGCCAGGTTTCAAGGGACTGTCGGAGACCGAGGGCCTTGCTATTTCTTCGTTTCTCACTTTACTGGGATTTCTGGCAGTTTCTCTACTACGCTGGCCTGGGCGGGGTTGTTATAAGGATGCTGGTATGGGTTAGGAAGTTTGGAGTCATTGGACAAGGATGATAGGTTGGGACATGGCACCCTCTCGGTTAAGGGAAGTGCTAAGCTTTAGCCCATATTCAACACATTTTTCGGTCACTCTGTTGATAAGTCGCTGCAACTCTTTTTCATTGGATGCAATCAGTACCATGTCGTCTGCGTATCTGAGATTGTTGACATTAATCCCGTGGATTTTAATGCCTACATTTTCATCTAAGGCTTCTTTGAAAATAAATTCGGAGTAGATATTAAATAGTAGAGGCGATAAAATATTCTACTTGACTCACTCCACGTCGTATTTCCACTGCTTCCGTCGTATTCTGACCAGTTCGTATGTTTGCACATTGATTCCAATATAAATTTTTGATTATACTGATGTCTTGGTCATTCATTTCCACCTGTTTCAAGACACCTATCATTTTGTCGTGGGTGACCCGGTCAAAGGCCTTTTCGAAGTCTACAAAGCACATATTATACTGGTTCCAAGATTGTTTCTAAAACCAAGCTAGGTTTCGCTTCGTTGTACTTATATTTTGTTATAAATTCTCGAGAGCAGTATTCTTAAGAAAATTTTCAGTACATGTTAGTGACTAGTTGATGATGATGATGATGTTTTGTACAGTGGATGTCGATATATTTTCGATTTGTATTTCTGTTCTATCATCATCAAACAGTTTCTCAAGTTATATTCCATCCACCTCTCCAGTTTGTCTTGTTCATTGACTACGATATTTCCTTTTGTCAAGTAAGCTACTTGAAGTTGACCTATATGGTCCAGGTATTTCTGGCACTTTTTTCTACATATTAAACGTGTCATTATTTTTCTACATTTCTTCTACTTCAATATATTTGCTGCTGTACCATTTTTCTTTTGCATCTCGGATTTTCCTTCTGAATTTTTGATCATATTTTTCTAATTAGCTAAATATGGTTTTATTTAATATTAATTTTACGTGATTTCAAAAATTAAATAATTACATTTTTGCAATTGCATATAAAGCAGCACTAAGCCAACAGTTAGTGTTGAAAGACACATCAACGGAAGACTGATGATAATAATGATGAAGTTTGAGTCAATAACTATCAGAACCATTTGGAAGGCATAAAAGTTTCACTGTTGTATGCCACTTTAACTATGTATTTAATATAGTATAGCAGAAATCAACATTTCAACAATTGCGATGGCTAAATTCGATAGAATTGGAATAGGTCACGACAAATTTGACAACAAAATCGTATCTAGTGTTTATAATCGTATGTTACAATAATTTTTTATCGAAAAGTTGCTAAGCAGTTGGAATTACTTTTTAATATGAAATTAAATCCATTTTCATGCAGATATTTTTATTTTATTTTGTTAGTTCGCGAAATTTAATTTCATGTATAATATGTGTTAATATGTGATTACGTATTAAAATATAAAAAATTAAAAGAGAAACTCACAGTGGTTGGCTATATACCACAGTTTAATTTAAAATTGTATATCATTTTACATCAGAAGTTATTTTTCATTGTAAGTTTTTTTTTATATTAAACTATATTTTTCGATGTTTCAAAAATAATATTTCTTCTAGTAAATCTAAAAAATTATAGACAATATTTATTTTACATTTTAGATTATGCAAAATCTTTGAAAACATTTCGTTTTATTATATAAATATATATAAATTTTTATATATATTTATATAATATTTCCCATATACCAACAAATATAACTGTTGTAAAAACATATTTTATGTAAAAAATACTTCCAGACCAATAAAATTTATTTCTATATTTTTATAGCTAGAAGATTAGACAAGGAGATTAAAGAAGTGTTAGAAGACTATAGCCAAGATAATGATAAGAAAGTTCAGTTACTTACAGGTAGAAGAGTTACACTAGCAGAAGAATTAAGTAAGTATTACGTTGGTTTTGTAAATATGGTACCTATTGGATTTTTTATATTGCATTTTATACTGTTTTGTTTGTTTACTCAAACGGTGCCGCAACTATAAAAGTGGATAACAGTAAATTTAATAAATATTTTTTAAATATCAATAAAGGAGGATAAAATCTGTGGCATACAGAATCTGACATCTCCACAAATAATTGAATTTGAAATGTGAAATGTTGCACTTACACATAACAGTACAGTACATTCAACTAACTTACACCTCTAAAAGATTATCGGAATTCGCAGAAAACCTTTCGTTTTAGTAAAAAGCACGGTAAACTGCACTGATGTTCTCCATAATGTTTAGCATAAAAAATACAAAATTTAAAGGAATGAAGTGTCATATGTTATGTTGTTTTAAAAGCATGATTGCAAATTTAAATTTAAACATTTATTTGAGATAGAGGCCATGTAGGTATACCCGGGAATGAAAAAACTGATACTCTTGCTAAGGAAGCAGTGCAGAATGGAGTCTTTTGTAATATTTATACAGTAAGGGATATATTTAACTTAATAAAAAATTAAATTATACTGAAATGGGTACAGCAAAATGTTGTTGTTGAAAACTAGCAAAATACATATTTTTAGATACACCCCACTTTACCACTTTCACCCCAGTACATATTCAATTACTAGACTACCAAATTCTTCTCGGCAAGTGTATTTTGCTTAAAAACGAATTATGGTCGATTCCCGTCGTATTTATTTAAGCTTGGAATATTACCGGCACCATCCTGCAGTTGTGATATAAGTTCTTACGGAGATCTTAACCAGAGAACCAATAAAAACAGTCGTGGAACGTACCGAGTATAAAAAATTAGTTAGTGAAAAATAGTATCAATTTTCCGGATACTATCAATTTTCCGGAATACATCTTCAAATCAGAGTTACTAGAAATTTCGAAACGTAATGAAAAACCAACAGTTTATATAGTTGACCAAATTGTATCAACTAATGGACATCAAGTGCTACGGTTATCGCTGTTTCACTGTCAGTGTAATCCCATCGAACACATCTAGGGTATATGTAAAACGTATTATGATAATCACGTTGGATGCAGTGGATACAGTGACGATGCAGTTAGGAAAATGTGGCAAGAAGCTCTTAAAACTGCAACTCCAGAAATATGAGCCAAATTGCAAATAAATGTGAACAATTATTAAAAGAAGAGTGGTGGATCCGGGAAAATTAAATTAGTGACATTAATCCAGTAATTATAGATTTACATCATGATAACGTTAGTGAATTTAGTGACGATGATGATGATTTATTAATTTAAATAATCAGTAAGTACACTATTATGTTATCTACAAAACAATTGTACCGCAGGTTAGCCATTATATTTATACATTCATTATAAGCCAAATAAACAATAATATTTAAAATTCCATTTGAATTTTTGCTCCTCATTTTATACAAATTAACTCTAACTGATAATACAGGCAAAAATATTTTAATCAGAGTAAGTAATTAAAAAGATTATGGAGAACAAGGAAAACGAAGAAAAAGACAATGTCTATGATGAATTAGAAAGAACATATGACAATTGTCTCAGAAATGACATTAAAATAGTAATGGGTGATTTGAACGCAAAAATCGGAAGACAAGAAATATATCTACCGCACATTGGTAAATATAGTCTCCATAATAAAACTAATTCGAATGGACACCGAGCAGTCACCTTCGCAGCCTCAAATAACATGATCGGAGTAAGCACATGTTTTCTTCACAAAAAAATACATATGGGGACTTAGGAGAGACTAAGGAGAGAAGTACCAAAACAAGGTGCTTTAATATTGAACTATCCGCAAACGGTAGAAAGGTTTCAAAACTGTATCGAAACTAAATACATAACCAAAGAGAATCTAACAATTAGTGAACAATGGGAAATGTGTAAAAATTATATTAAAGACGCAGCAAATAAAAAAGATGCACCAAAGAAGAACCCGAGAAAAAGAACAAACATAGAAGAGAAGTACATCCATCAAAGAAAAAAGCGAACTTATGAAAATAAAATATTGGAAGAACTTGAGGCATTAAAAAAGGAAATTCAACAAGAAAATTCTATGAAAATCTAAATAATGCTTAATGAAGAAAATAATTTAAACCAAGGATCTGACTATTTAAGGATAAGGAGGGGCATATACTCAATACAAAAGAAGTATTGGAAACGTGGGTTTTAACAATATATTGTTATGATGTTTTGTTTGTGTATGTTTTATGAGCTATGAGTATTTTTAAATAATATATATATATATATATATATATATATATATATATATATATATATTTATATATATATATATATATATATATATATATATTATATATATATATATATATATATATATATATATATATATAGGGTTTTATCGCGGTTCTCAAAGAATTCTCAAAGAGTTTGTAAGCACTTTTTAAAATTATCTTTATTATAATTATTATGAAACACACACACACATACGCACACATATATATATATATATATATATATATATATATATATTATATATATATATATATATATATATATATATATTGTTATGATATGTAAAATCGAGAAAAATATTGGTTTGTTTAAAATATTTCAAAATTCAAAAACATTAAAATAATTCAGATAAGTAAGATAATAACCAACAAACATTTCGAAGAAAGAAAGTTTTTAAATTTTTTGGATTACCTGTATTAAACAAAATGTAAGCTATGCATAAATTATTTTCTTTGTTATACTTGAGTGACCCGCATAATTTTAAGTGAAATCCAAAGACAATTTGAACCGGGTTTTTCCAAATACATTTAGGCAGTGATTAAAGACAATAGAAGAGATGTTAGAAAGAGGTTTTTGTTAGTTTTTAAGAATTGTAGAAAAATATTATTTGTAAATAAGTTTTAGGAAATTTTATAATTATAGGTAAAAAGTTGTTTGTTATCGAATTGAAAAAATGGGGAAATTGTGACGAGTTTTGATTGGCGGAGATTGAAAAAGGTGGGATAGGTATGTAGGAATGAAAGTTTAGCTAGATTTCGGAGTGAGAAAAGAGAGTCAGTTGGTTTTCCAAGTCTGTAAGACGAACAGTGATTGTTCTCTGGCGGTTCCCGAGAAGTAGCAAGCAGTAGTGTTGAATGTTAGTGAGTTTTTGTGGAGTTAGTGTATCTGACAGAAGCTGAAGCAGCAAAATATTGTAAGTCATATTTTTCTACTTATATTCCAAGAATCACTGTTCAGGCCAACGAGAGATTCAGTTTATCGTAAAGAGAAGATATTCCAAGAGTCATTTTTCACTCGGGCCAACGAGAGATTCAGTTTATCGAGAGGAGAAAGGCTATCATAATTTGAATGATTTGTGCTTTTGAAGGAGATCATTAAGGACAATATACTTGCAACAATTTATTGTAAGATTGCTGATTACTTGGGGAGCGGCCACAAGTAAATAGTATAGTATACAAATAACAAGGATTTGGACCACTCATCATCAGAGAGAGAGAGATAGTTTTGTTTTTTTTTGCAGTTTTTCTTTCATTGATAACACAATTTTTTTCACTTAATTTAGAAAGGATATAAATATTTTGATTAGGAGATTTAGAGTAATACTTGGATTTTGAGATTTCAACTAATATTGTTTGTACCATTAATTTTGATTGTTCACGTACGTAGAACAAAATTTTGACAATTATTCATCGAGCAATAAGACAAAAGAGGGAATCTAATCCTTATGAAAAGGAGACCAAAAAAGTGGCCTCTGATGGCGGACATATCCGGAAATGCGAATGCGCGAAATTTAAATTTTCCGACACTTATCAACAGTAGCTATATAATATTTTTCAGAATGTGTCTTAGACGAGCAAGTTTTAATTAATTATTAATGATAAGAGTCTAAAATGCGACACAATTGTTAAAAAACTTCAATATAAATAAGATTTCATGTGACATTTGGGATAAACAATAACATAACCCAACTAAATTTGATGTCAAACAAGAAGAGAGACTCTCTTTCCTTGTTTAAAGTGGCCTCTAAAGATCGCACTTCCTGTCTAACAATATGTTTGCCCCCACTACCTTTACATTCCCTCTATTGTCTTTTTGCTCGATGGAATTATTATATGAGATTTTGTTTACTGAAAACTTTTGAGTGTAAATTATTTCATTATTTTTATTTCAATATATAGTGTTAGATCATATGTGTTTTTTATTATTCCGGTATTCTTTGGACCTTACCTTTCACATGTAATAGCATAGATATTGAAGCACGAATTTAACCCTGAGATAAAAGAATTAAAAATTGTGATAGAGTCATAATCATATCATTTAAATAATTTTAATTAATCAAAAAAATTAATTAGCTAATTATTGCTTGGCGCACCAAGACTTTAAATATCTCAATAATATATATACATATATCTAATATAGACAATGTAAATTTAAAACAACCTATCTTAAATTGAAATTCTTATTACAATATTTAAATTATATCAACAAAATTTGGTACCTTTCTGTCACTGAATGCCTAAATGAAACTGTTTTCCAAAATAAAGATTTTAATCACCACTCAATGTCTTCGTTATCAGCCGCGGTTATCCTTCTTTTTGTGAAATTGCTTTACCAAATACACCACCAGTTTTAATTATCAGCTTCCACCATTTTAAAATATTTTTCTTCTTAATAGGATTTATAAATTCTGCAAAATATTTTTCTTTCTTTATTGATTTCTTGTTTATTCTTCTTTCTAATAATTTTTTTCACCATATAAATATTATAGTTTTTAATTTCTTCTAATCTCCAATCACCATATAGATAATATAATTGGTAATCTCTTCGAATCTCCATATAAATAATATAATTTTTAATCTCTAACTAATATTCTCTTAACACTATTTTTTAATCTTCATCTAATATACTTTCCAATATTATAAAACTTTAATACTAAATCACTGATTACTGACTATCTTGAATACTGCATTACTGACTTTAATCTTCTAATACTAACCACTGCATACTAGGTACTGTCCTTTCTCCTCCAAATCACAGAGTATTTATATCATTTCAATGTTCCCGAATACTCTTGAAAGAAAATATATTCGAATCCTTCTATTTCATAGACACTCCAATGTTCGCGAACATTCTACCACGAAAATAAAGTCGAATTCTTTATATTGACGTCTTATTTTAAAGTTCTAGATAATTCTTTTACTTTTCTATCAGAATGTAAACTTATATATATAAATTAAACATCTTAAATTAATAAATGACACTATTTTTAATCCATAATTATTCACAAAAGTTCCCACAACCAAATTTACTTCAGTGTATATTTGGTTGTCTATATATAGCGTACTCAAATATATTTATAATATAATTATTAAAATAACCAAATACATTGCAAAATAAAAACTTTTTAAACTTATTATTATGCTAATTTCTTAAAAATACCCTCATATAAATACTTTTTATAATATTCTCTAGTATATTACTGATAAATTATTTCTTTAATCACTATTTAAGTTCATTCTAGATGACCTTCGTTTCTCCTATATTTATTATTATCTATATATATATATATATATATATATATATATATATATATATATATATGTATATATATAGTAAACTCTTAAATATTGGGGAAATCTGCAAGAAAGACTCTAATGAGTATCAATTGTTTCGCCGAACGTTTTCGCCAAAGAGAATTAATTTGGCTTCTTCTGGGCTGACAGAGAATAAATTATAATTAGCTACCATATATTATCTTTTAAAAAACATTGGTCTTACCGTAACTTAGAATTGTAGAGATAGAATGTTAAAAAACTTAGCTAGTAACAACATAGTGGTGTTTTTTGTTACTATGTGCAAAAAAGTTTTTTTTTAACGTTGGAAATGTATGGTAGCTTTGAACTTAAAACGCAAAGGTTTACCCAAGGTTAATCGAAAAACCCAATGTAAAAACCCATTTAAAAAAACCCATTTAAAAGGAAGTAATTCTTTGAATTGTCGGCAATAACTAAATTTTTTATTGTTAGCACCTAGTTGCTGGCACAACACGCAAGCTAGAAGAAATGTATACCACCTTGTCAAATGCCTCAAAAAATATGGGCCTGCAAGTAAATAAGGAGAAAACTAAGATAATGGAATCAACACCCAACAATAGAACCAGAAACATCGGCCATCAATTCACGGTTGATAACTCCACCTTTGAAGTGGTGGACAAATTCACATACTTCGGCTCCCTTATCACCAAGGAGAACGTCATGACGGAAGAAATCAAGCGAAGAATATTCCCAGCAAACAAATGCTATTTTGGATTGAGTAGACATATGAGAAGCAGAAGCTTAAGCCAAAAAACAAAAATAACCATATACAAAACCCTTATACAACCAGTGTTGACATATGGATCGGAGACATGGACCATTTCCAAGGCAGATGAAGTCCTCCTGCTTATATTTGAATGAAGGATCCTGAGAAGAATATTCGGTGGCATCTGTGAAAATGGTGTTTGGAGAAGGAGGTACAAGATATATCACAGATATAAACATATATTTGGTGGTAAAGACGTAGTATCTCTTATAAAAATAGGAAGACTAAGATGGGCAGGGCATCTGACAAGATCACAGCAGAACAACCCTCCTAGAAGAATCCTTATGTGACAACCTGTGGGAAGTAGAAGTAGGCCAAAACTCAGATGGAGGGATGGTGTAGATGATGATGTTAGAAAAATAGTGGCAACAGTTGGCAATGGATAGAACTGACTGGCTTAATAGACTTGGGAAGGTCGAGGCTCTTTTATAGGTATGTAGCACCAATGATGATGATGATGGAGAACTCCAGTGCAGTTTACCGCGCCTTCTACCACAACAAAAGGTTTTCTGCGAATTCCATTAATGGTTTTAAATTGTAAGTTGGTTGAATGTAATGTAGTTGATCTACGTGTCTAAAATCTTTCCGACTCGCTATTACTTCCGGTAATACCGGAAGTTGCATAAACCTTTTTATTTTAATTGGCTTATGTAATATTCTATTTTTAGATTCTCTATAAATGATGATTTTGTACATATTGTATAAAATCGGATATCAAACATTTATATATTAAAGTTATTAATCCTTTTTGAAAAATTTTCACCCCAGAGAATTTTAAACAATAATAACTCATCTATGTTCCTTGTTCTTCTGGTGGTGCCTATCTGTTTCGGATGTTGGCGACCATAATTGCAATATGTAGCTTGCAAACTGCGGCCCTGAAAAGATTTGCGTTGTTGCGTTGAATCACGTACGTAGATATTTCAGCCAGAAAATTCTTCGCCTTTCTGGTCCTCATTTTCCTTCTACTTTTCCTTGAAGAATTAATTGTGGTTAACAACTCTTTTTCTTTTTGCATTCTTAATAAAACGTCCTAGTTAGTATCTTGGTCGCTATAGGATATCTTCAGGATTCTACGATAACGCCACATTTCGAAAGCCTCAATTTTCTTAGAGGTAGCGTCTGTGAGAGTCCACGACTCAACTCCATACAACAGGAGTTTAGACATAATCTCAAAATTTTTGGACAGTCTGTTTGGGATGTTGTTTTTGCTGTTTATTTTTAAAATTTATTAAACCAACCAGAAAATAACGTTTAGCCAGTCAAGACCGGAATTTGGACATTAGGGACTGCCAAAAACTTTTTTCTGAAATATATCAAGAATGAATATCTAGTTCGGAAGCTATTTTCTTGTGGCATTTTAAATAATTACTATTTAAATGGGAATAGGCCACAATTAAACATCACTATTGTTTGTATTTTGAGACCGATTTCCGAAGTGGAAATTGAAACGTCAATAAATTTACTTTAACCTTTAATTGTGGCTTATTCCCATTTAAATAGTAATTACTTAAAAAATGTCGCAAGAAAATAGCTTCAGAACAATATTAAGAAACCTTTATAGGCCCAGCGTTATTGAATATCGAATATCAATAGAATATCAATTTAATTCTTAACGCAATGTCTATTCGCAATGCAATACGTAATTCCTTTATAATGGTCCGTTGCTAAGTAATTTCTAGGAAACAGTACTGGAATATTTTCACGCTAGGTCGAGAATATACAGAGTGGACCAAAAATCAGTAAACACCTAATTATCTCTTACATGGATGGTCCGAATTGTACAAAAACCGAAATATGCATATTCTGCAATATGGAGATTTCCAATTTGATGCTTGCAGTGTTACCAACTTTACCATATTACTGATGTCATTAGTCACTCGGGTTTCTTAAATATAACACTCTTTATATTGTACTATTATTGCAATCCTCACTTCAATACGACTTTAACCATATGTAACACTTGGTATTTAATCTAATCACGAAGGTCTTAAATGAATAAAACTTCTCAGTGCCTAATAGTTTTGAAGTAATACAGTAAATATAGAATGCTGTGATTTTGAAATTAATTTATAAACTAACAATAGCTTGACGTTTATTTAAAAGTTTTGTAAAATAAATTGTATTAATAACTAAAGCTGATAGTTGTTTTATGGGTTTTTAAAAGATTACAATAGAGATTATTTTTAATTAAAATGAGTGAATTACTGTTTGATGATGATGGGCTACGGCGATAGAAAAAGGTCATATAGTGAAGTAGCCAACTTGTTCAACGATACTTTCCCAAACCATACTCCCCTCTATAAGGCGACGGTACAAAAAAATGTAAAGCGCTGTGAGGAAATTAGATGCATTTAAACAGTTATTCGGACTAAAAACTGTTATAAATTAAAATGAAACAAGATTTAATGTAGATTTTTGTTGAACATCCACATACATCATCATGCAGAGCTGCACAAATACATGATATAGGTCATTCTACAGTCTTACGTGTACATAAGAATTCATTTAAACTCTGCAAAATCCAGTTATTGCAAGATTTAAATGAAATAAATACGACCGTAGATCACAGTTTAGTGAGGTAATGGTGAATAATTTTGTAACTGACCAGAACTTCATTAACAAGATATGTTTTTTCGACGAAGCAATATTTACACTGTGCGTCATTCAAATTTAATGACTTACTTAATCTGACTTCTGAAAATATTAGAAAATTAATTTGACGTCAGAACAGGTACCGCCATCTACCATATATTCACTTGCTTGAAAAGACCGGTGAAATATTTGGATAATAGATCACATGCATATAGGTGGCGCTGGCGTCAGGGTTTAGTATTAAAATATAACCTTATTTTATTTTACCATTTATTTACATTGTTCGGTACTCGTTTCCTAGTTGTTTTGCAAGTTTTTAGCACATTTTAATTGTTTGGACACTTTTACTAAGACTTTACAGTATGCCTTACAATTGTAGTGTGCCACAATGCAATTCAGTTTCCAATAAAACTGACAATGTTAAGTTTCATAAATTTCCCTTGAACAAAGCTTTACAAAAAGATGGTTGATCACTATCAAGTCTGAAAAAAGTATTATCAAGCACACAAAAATCTGTTCCAGGCACTTTCCAGATGAAAGTTATATACAAGTTTGGGTAAGTAAAAAAATTCTTATTCTAATTTCTTACATTGTTTTGTGTGTTTTGTTTTATTTTTAATATTTTCTTAATATTTTCTTACATTGTCTTGTGTGTCTTGTATTTTAGGACAATGGAGGATCCTTAAAAAAGATGCAGTACCTTCAATAAATTTACCAAAAAGAAAGTTGGAGACTCCAGTGAAGGATTCTAGTAGAAGTGGTAGATATAGAAAAAGACTTTGTGCTACAGTATTACCAACAAACAAACAAAAAGAGCAAACACAAACAGAATTATTACAAACAGTTAAGAATGATACACAAAAGTATGGTTCAACCGAGACACCTGCTAATTAAGATAAATCAGAGAGTTCAAAAACATGTACTACAACTAAAACCATGATAACATGGAATAGAAGTTAATTAGTTTCTTATGAATTTTTGTCATAAGAACAGTTAAAACATTTTACTGTTTTTTCAAGAAAATTATATACCTTTTTTATTGAAGACTTTGGAGAATCATACATTAAAATTCATAGTGCTCTTTCAGTGCAAAACGAACTGTTAATAACGCTTATGCAACACAGATTTAATTTGTTTTATTTATATTAAAGCATTTTTTTGCAGTAGACATTCGAACTGTTCGAAAAATATTTGTTAATTGAACCAAGCATCTCTACGCTTGCTTAAAAAAAATTAAACTTTTGGAACATTGCAACAACCTCAGAAGACCAGTACAAAATTATTCTGGATAGTGCCGAAATTCCAATAGATCGAAGCAATGATCCTATTATATATCAGGCCATATATGGAACCAATAACTTTAAAATACTAATAGCATGCTTTGAAAAAGGTGAAATTTGTATGTATATGATATTTATGGAGGCGGTATTTCAAATAAAAAATTACAGTAGAATGCGGAATTGAAGAAGGATAATTTATTTTACCACAGGGGTTTTGATGTATCAGATCTTTTACAGAAAAACGAACACATTTAAATATACCTTAATATATAAGTATAAGTTTAGTATTTTATGTTTTTTGCCAATCCTATAAATTTATAGGATTGGCAAAAAAACATAAATTACTAAAAGATAGAATTTCTTCTAAATTATTCCCATATATAAATGAAATAATTTATAACTGTTTTAGGCTTTGTAATTTTAAAAATAGAATAGACAACTTGTGAAAATTGTTTTCCTATCTATAGATCTACCTATATTGATCAATTGAATTCCTGGTGGGACAGCATTTATTTTTCTATTAGTTTACATATAATATTTGTGACTTGTTACTATTTATCAACTATAACTTGAAAATATAAGACTTAAACAAAATTTAATTTGCGTTATTTCATTGATTAAATATGAGATAGAAAATAAAAAAATTATGGCTAAAAATCCGCAAAAATGTATAGAAATGTATGTGTGAATCTGAGGAATAATATGAGGTTATGATTTAATACCAAACCTCGACGTAAGCGCCCCTTACGGATATTTTTTAACTGAATTATGGCATGTGATCTATTGGTGGTTCACAGCTCTATTAATTATATTAATTTAAAGAAAAAAATGTCTAACAGTATATGAAAATTCATCAGATTGTAATCCCTATTCCGATAGTAGTTCAGAATATGAACCAGAAAGTTAGGAGCTGCTATTAGATCAACACTCTAGCAGTGGCGGTTGGCCTGCGATCAATACCTTAGGGTGAGTAGAGTAGTTCCCAGATCAATACTCTGATAGAAATCCTAGGACGGTTGACCTTTTGTCAATACCCAAAAGCCCGGTGGAGTTCTCACCAGATCAGTACTCTGGCGGAACTTAATTCTCTCTTGCAGCGGCCGTTGTTTTATACCGTTTCCGGTCTTTCATCTTAGGCGCTATTAATGGTGGTGGTGGTGGTGGTGGAATGTATTGAGAATGCATGATTACAGAGCGGAAGTAAGCTGGCGATCCACATCGTTACAAAGACCACAAAAACTAAATATATGGTCGGGTATAGTGAGTACTCAGTTAATTGTGCCTAGTTAGAAATGAAATTGTACCTGCTCTGAAAAACAAGTTTGGAGCTAATTTTAATAAGATATCGTTTCAGCAAAACGGAGCTCCAGCTCATTTTGGTGTAAATGTTCGGGGTTATTTAAACCAGACATTTCCCGAACAATGGATTGCTATATTAGGTAGTGTTAAATGGCTTCATCATTTACCTGATTTTAATGCTAAAGATTACTTTTATTGGGATACTTTAAAAGTAGAATTTACAAAACTAAACCAGTAAGTGTTGCAGAGCTAAAGCAAAGAATTATAGATAAATCCATATGAATTTTTAGAGAAACATGAAGAAATACACTGTGTCCGTAAAGTATGGAACAAATTATTTTTTAGCTAAACAGAGCATTTTAAGAAATAATTCTGAAATACTTCGATTTTTGATTTTAATTTACCGTATTTTAAAATAATATTCTAATATACAGGGTGAATTACTTTCGAGTAATGACGTCACCGTCATTTTTTTTAATGGAAAACCCCCATTTTGTCTCAATTTTCGGATTACTCTAGCTGAGCTGATACCAAAAATGTATCACATGTGGATTCAAATTGGTACAGGGTGGACAAAAATACAATAGTTTTGTGTGTGTTCATAAAGTAACGTGTTAGTTAATTTAAAAATATCAAAAATACTTATTTTCTAGTGTTTAGTAATTTATTGATATTCAGTGACAGTTTAGTACTACAATATTTTTGGTATTTGTGAATGTTTTAATTATTGCTTAGATTTAATTTGAACTAGAAATGGAGTTAAGTGTAAAGCAAAGAATTGAAATACTTATGATGATTGGGTATGGAGACAGATCGCGAACTCAGATGGAAGTGTGCAGTTTGTTTAATAATAAATATCCAGAAAGACCTATAATGCGTTCAACAGACCGTAAGATTGATGAGAAATTTCGAGAAACTGTACGGTTGAAAATGCACGGAAATCATGTCGTCCCTCTGCAAATGCTGATACAGTATTAGATGTTTTACTTAGTTTTGAAGAAGATGTGCACACTTTTGTGCGTAAAGTGAGTCGCGATATCGGTGTTAGCAAAACAACGGTACACAAACTATTAAAGCTTGAAAAATGGCATCCTTATAAAATCAAACTTGTGTAGGAATGATACTAAGATGATCCCGATAGAAGAATGCAATTTTGCGAAGCAATGATGGATAACTGTCACCGAGACCCTCTCTTGGTACAAAACATTATTTTTTATAATGAGGCCACTTCACGTTAAATGGCGAGGTTAACCGTCAGAATTGTAGATACTGGGCAAAATAAAACCCCCACTGGATGTGTAAGCATCATACACAATACTCGCAAAAATTAAATCATCGGACCCTACTTTATCGGAGATAATTTAAACGGGGCAACGTATCTTGAATTCTTAAGGGGGTACTTTACGTAATTTGTTTCCCAGCAGACGTAATCCTGGAGGTTTTGATGAAAGTTTATGGTTGCAACAGGATGGTGCCCCTCCATATTATGCTGTAGATGTTAGAAGGTACCTAAACCAAATTTAACTTAAAGATGCAGTAGCAGTAAACAAACCAAGACACATTATCAACATTATGAATATTACGAGGAGCAATCCCAAATCATGATTTACAATGTATAAACGTACATAATATCCACCTCATAAACCATATAAATAGACATCGTATACGAAACTCAAATATTAACAGCATCCCATATCATTTAGTAGTCCTTGTACGCGGAAGAATTGCTATAACTTAATTGGACCACTGTTGTTCTAGTGATAATATTTTAGCCAGGGCGTGCGTCAGGGAACTATAGTGCTTGAATTTATTCATTTATAGTTATAATAAATGTTATCATTTATATTTTATGATCAGAAGAATGACAAAGATAAAATCAAATTAATAAATATGTTACAATGAGGTTTTCCAACAACATAATAATGTGAATTTGTTACTGTAATGCATTGAATTAATAAAATTATATTAAATATGTAAAAATTGTTTTAAAATTAAATGTAATATCTAATGGCGGTTTCCCACCAAACGGACAAAATAAAAACAAAACACAAACTCGTGTCCAATAAAACAAAATAGCAACTTTTCACAAACTTTTTAAAGACTGGCGTGTTTTGAAACAGTTCGTTTTGTTTTTCGGGTCCCGACTTTTTGAAACTCGAGTCTGTTTAGTGGAAACGGTCAGTTGCGTTTATTAGTGGACTACCTCACCTCTGAAGTCACAATGGGCGGGGCTTCGAAAACCTTTCTAAACATTTCTACACTAAATACAAAATAGAGCTGCAGTAAGTATAAATAAACCGTCAACAGTATGAATGTTACGAGGGGCACTCTCAAATCATGATTTTAACTATGTATAAACCTATATTTTCCTGTATTATGAAATACATATGAAAATATGAAGTAGACATCGTAGCATAAGTTGCGGCTGACCGTATGATTTATAGTGATTATTGACTCAAGAAAGGCCTCTGGTTGAGTTCAAAATAGACAACTGATTGAATCCTAACATGCAACATAGAAAATGAAAGGGGAGGGGATAACGATTATATTAAGATAGACAAAACAAACAAGATGACTACCAAAACGGCATTACACATCATCTTCGTTATTAATGGACGTATAGTTACATACAAGATATAGGACGCTATGGATGAAAATAGATTTACTATAAGACAAATTTTGATTTATTGAATCAAGGAAGGCCTCTGGCTGAGTTGAAAATAAACAACTGATTGAATGCTAACATTCAGCATAGAAAATGAAAGGTAAGGGGATAAAGATTATATTACAATAGACAAAACAAACAAGACGACTACCAATAGGGCACTACACAGCATGTTCGTTATTAATGAACGTATAGTTACATACGAGATATCATAGGGCACTATGGATGAAAATAAATTTACTATAAGACAAATTTTGATTTATTGACTTCAAGAAGGCCTCTGGTTGACTACAAAATAATCAACTGATCGAATTCTAACATGCGACATAGCAAATGAAAAGGGACGATATAACGAATCTATTACGATATGTAATTGATTTTCTATCTTAATATATTCGTTATATCCTTCCCTTTCATTTACTATGTCGCATGTGAGGATTCGATCAGTTGTTTATCTTGTACTCAGTCAGACGCCTTTTCATCTATAGTGCACTATGATATCTCGTATGAAACTATACATCCATTAATAACGAAGATGCTTCGTAGTGCCCTTTTGGGCCGCCCTGTTTGTTTTTTCTATCCTTAAGTAATCGTTATCGCTCCCCTTTCATTTTCTATATCGCGTGATAGGATTTGATCAGCTGTTTATTTTGTACTCAGCCAGAAGCCTTCTTAGTCAATCAATCAAAATTTGGCATACGGTTTTGCTTTCGTATTAAATTATTAAAACAATATGTACAATTAAAGTTTTGTTTACTATGAATAACAAATATAAAATATGCAATGTTAGTATGGTTTTCAAGGAAATTCAATGCAGCAACTTAAAATATTTGTTATAAACGAAAATTTTATGATAAAAAAATTATACTAAAAAAACAAAAGTTAACGCTCGTTTAAATTTTATATCTGTATTCAAATTTACGAAATTTATGTAAAATGGGATTTCAATTTCTGGTTTCGATTTCCATCATTTAAGTGTCAAAACAACGTTGCAATTACGGCTTTATTATTTTTGTCAAACCATAAAATTCTTTTTATTTTACAGTAGGGAAGCTAATTTTGAATTTCATTGAAAATAATACTAAAATTCTATATTTTATCTTCGTTGTTCATAGTAAACAAATCTTTAATTGTACATACTATTTTATTAACCCAGATATGCCTGACATACAATAAATTGTACATTACAAATATCTTTAAACTTGATTATCTAAAAGTATCATATTTCTTGATAACCACCTAAATACTTTCAGTATGTAGTAATTAACCATAGAGTGTAGTTTTGAATTACTGTCTTTGAAATATTTGGCGATAATATTGTGATAAAGTTTTCAGTTTTGATAACATGGCCAAATTCGGAATACGATTTGCTAAGTAAGTAAATATTTGTTATTATGTATACAAAAAAAAAATATTCTTTTTGTGTTTACTTATAGAAAACACATTTATATTTTGTTTTTACGATAAATATGTTTTTGTTAATTGATATAACACGTAAATTTGAAGAAAAATATTAAATAATATTTTCATGTAAGTTTTAGGCATATCTGGGTTAATTTGATAGGAAGTATGAAAGCAAAACCGCACGCCTATGGAGTCTTACGTAGCATAGCCTCGTTTTGTTTACTTTTACTGCACGTCGAATTTGAATCAACTGTAGATGAAATTTTTCCGAACAGGCGGATTGGTAGACGTGGACCTATTAAATGACCAGCGAGGTCACCAGATTTCAATCCTTTGGATTATTTTATATGGGGTCATCTGAAGAATGTTGTGTATCAAATGAAACCAGCAAATATTCAAAATTACAAGAGACAATTCGGACAGCAATAAACAATATTTCTCAAGACACAATAAACAAAGTTCAACAAGAATTTGCACAACGTTTGGATTACTGTCAAATAGAGCAAGGGCTGCAGTTCGAACATTAATAAAGTCACGTATTTCATCATATTCTGTTCGCTAGACAATAAGTATTTTTGATAATATTGTTAATTTAACTAATGGGAGTGTTCCATTAAAAAAAAAATATGACGGGACGTCATTACTCGAAAGTAATTCACCCTGTATATTAGAATATTATTTTAAAATACGGTAAATTAAAATCAAAAATTGACGTGTTTCAGGATTATTTCTTAAAATGCTCTGTTTAGCTAAAAAAGAATTTGTTTCATACTTTACGGTGTACACAGTGTATAATAGACGCATTCTATCATGGTTAATGATACGCAAATTAACAACGGGGGATATTTTGAACAGTTTATTAGGTAGACATTTAGCCATGAAGTAAACTTTTAATTATTATGTTTAAATTTAGTTGTACATAGTTTGAAAAAAAAAATTATTGAAACGATTAGGCGTTTCTTATAGACTTTTCTTTATAGATATTTCTTAGGACTGTATAGAGTTAGTAAAATGGAAAAATTATATATATCTTGATTTAGTTTTGTACAAGAATTTATAAAAATAATTTGACTCCCACGACAAAGTTTAAATACAATAGACTATAATATGCAAATGACCAATGCAACCTTAAGGGTGCAATCCAGAATTTCACGTCTCAGTGACGCAGAATATGAGTTTACTTTACCAGTAGGAATGTGTAGTTCACCACCGAAATAGTTCAAATGAACGATTCTTTCAACTGAACTAATTGAACTAGTTCATTAATTTTCATAGAACTAGTTCACTGCGAACGATTTGCATTATAAACTGTGTATCAACTTCTAAAGAAGAAAATAATGAATTAATGAGATTATATATTTATTATTTTGTAGATGGGATGGGTTGATAAATACAAATACCTAGGAACCTGAATTTCAGACAATAGTGCTCAAATAACCGAAATAAAAGCCAGGATAGAATAGCAAGAAATGCGTTTGTAAAAATAAAAACAATTCTCTACAACAAAGACCTTAGATTAGAACTGAGAGTAAGAACACTGAGACGCTACGTGTTTTCGATACTGCAGTATGGACTTGAAAGCTGGATATTGAAGCAACAACACATAAACAAGCTACAGTCAAGTACAATTACATAGTCCCTGATAGAAACAAGCTGGACATTGAAGCAAGAACACATAAACAAGTTACAGTCAAGTACAATTACATAGTCCCTGATAGAAACAAGGGGAGTAGGAGCAGGCTTTTTATTAAGAATTATAAATGCTTTCTCATCATCTTCCCCTGCTTGTCCTACTAGCGAAACTGATTTTGACGTTGAAGGTTGAGGTTCTTGAAATAAATTTTCTGATTTTTCGGGTCCTTTTTCTATGTATCTTTCAACATTGATATATTTGAGATTGATAACAGGGTGTTTCATTCTTAAATGTCTTGATAAATTGTCCAGTGAACCACTTGCAATACTAATATCACATGAACAGTAATTACATTTTGCAGATTTTTTATTTTTATCGTTTTTCTTGAAATGATTCCATAAAAAACTATTTCGTCTGTTATCAGATCGATTATCGAATCGAATAGAAATAAAATAAAATATAATTGAATAGAATAAAATTAAAGTAAATTAAAACCATCGCTCCTTGCTTAGAGAGAAGAAAACTATGCTGACCCTCCCGTTGGTTATTTACATTTCACCTTAGAGGGACCCTCTCTCTTACCGCACGGTTGAAATGATAACTGATCTTTTCTGAAATGAATATCTTTTGTAATTACTGTTGCTATTGTTCGAATTACCGATACTAAAACAACTTAATAAATCAGAGTTAAATCTAAAATTAACCCTTTAATCGGCAAAATAGAAATCGGGGGTTTAAATTTCTGAAAATTTTGGTTTCGGGGTAATTTTGGTACGCGAAATACGAATAAAAAGTCAATTTCTCGATATCTTTATTGAGTTAGCCACAAAGTGAAAAAGAAGAATGCCGCCCATATGGCCGGTATATCGTCCTACAGGGAAAAATGAACTAGTGCTTTTTTGTTGTTTATAAAAACATTTAAATTTTTATTAATATAAACTTTGTAAAAAAATTAATAGATAATAACTAATAAATGAAATACACATTAACGACGGACGTGGTAGTCTTTTCAACAATTTTTAGCACCGGAATAACATAAATGCAGTTGACATTTTGGGCAGAAAGTGTGTGTCTCCGATTTCTTGCAGTATTTGCAGGACTTTTTACGGCCTGGAATCCATTCGGGAACATGATCTACTCCATCGTACCGTACGCCTTTCTACCAGCATTAGTACTATTAGTAGGGAGCGGTGAGTTTACCGGTCGACCAATGGGTCTTTTTTGAACAGAAGAACACAGACCTTGAGCAATTTTCACACGAAATTGGAATAGTCTCATATTTGTTTCTTGTGAAGCTTCTTCTCTGAAATCTGTTTTCTTGGCATCTTCATTATATGATCTGCGATACAAAATAATCGCATTTGTGACAGCCATATCCAGAAGATGGTAAAAGATGCGTGTCATAGCATCCATTGTTTTAATGCGCAGTCCACTTCGTCCCATAAGAGAGTCAATGAGGTCAACTCCACCCATATGCGAATTGTACTCACGAATTATTTGGGGGTAGTCAACATTAATGTATTCTTTCTTTTTTTGTCGTAACGAGTCGTTTTTGCTATCTGTTTGTCTAAATTCAATTTCCGAAACGGTTTGACCCCGACGAAAGTTGAACAAAGTGTTACGTTCTTGGTGTCTTTCCAGAGGACAGTGGTAAGATCCACACCATATGCACAACCCATATACTCCACTGCTTAACCTCGTTCCGCGTCTTTGATTTCTCTATCTGTATCAAGCGGAAGTTTACAATTGGGAATTCGATTTGCACGTATTGTCCCTAACTCAAAAATTCCACGAGCTCGTAAATAAACTAGAAGAGGCAAGAATGTATAAAAATTATCACAATATACAATATGGTTTTTAAAATTTGGAATTGTTTTTGACAAACGAATAACAACGTTGCTGGTAGCTCCGAGGTCTGGTGTTCCTGGCACGATGATGTTATCTCCAGCACCATTATATATCTCAAATTGGTACGAATATCCTGTGGTATCGCACAGTACAAACAACTTAATTCCCCATTTATGAGGTTTGTTCGGCATGTACTGGCGTAAATGGTGCGCCATTTTTGTCGAACACATTTGCTCGTCAACACATAACCGCGCATTCTTTGGAACGGAATTGAAGAACATGGAACATGCATTTAAAATATTAACAACTTTCCTGATTTTAAAAAGCGAATCATATCCAGGTTGTCCTTTTTGGATACGTTCTGCTTCATTAGCAAAACAAACATATTTTTTTATCCGCTCAAATTTCTTCAGTGGCATACACTGAGGAATTTGCCTAAATCCGAATTCTCCCCAGTGTTACTCCATATTGGGATAACGGAAAATGGACATATACAATAGAATTCGGACGTATCGTCGAATCTGCACTGCATCAACGTTGAATTGTGTGTTTATGTATTTCAAACGTGCGTTCCGATTGGTTTCATAAACAACCAGGTCGATCAGTTCATCCGTAAAAAAATAAGAAAAATACTCCATTGGTGTCTTCAGCTTTTTTACAGTATAGGGCAATGTAGTGTATAGGGCAAAGCCACCCGCTGATGGTACTATTTGCGGTCCCGTAGTTTCTACAGTTGGTAACGGGGATCTGGGTCTTTTCTTTGGTTTGAACGTAGTGGTTGTTGCTAGTTGTCTGGAAGTTGATGCAATTGGTTCTTTTGATATTAACGGTGCGGAAGATATTAAAACGTCTATTTGAGTATCTGGATCAGTTGTTGAAACTTCTGGTGACTACAACCATGCACTAAACATTCACTAACATTAGTGAGATTACTTAGTTCCAACGAAAGGTTCATGGAGAGATCCGTACACCGACAAGCCGGCCAAAAGGCGGGTATCACTCAACACTCAAAAAGTAGCACTAATTTTGCATTTCTCACCAAACACGCTAGCAAAGTATCAAACAAATACTATAAGTACTTACCAAAAAAAATATAAAATCAATTGGACAACTAGAAGTATTTTATTTTACGGTTCGATTCCACGTGTTCCAGAGCAATAATTTGTATGTACGATTCACTTGCTTGTTTCTACGTAACTGGCTATATCTCTCAAGTACCTGAACCTACAACTTTTAAACCGTTACCGTTGGTCGACTCTATTCTTGCCCAAAAGCGGTGTAGTCGTTGTGAGAGCAAATAAATTTTACATTTTAAAATAATTCGGTTATTTTAATGCCGGCCTTATGGCGGGATTACCGATTAAAGGGTTAATATACAAAATTTTTAAAATTCTCAGCATATCTGTGCTCTTTTTATTTATCTTTTAACGAGATTTATGTATAATTTTTTAAAACGAGAACCTTTTCATTATTATGATTCTAGTTTGACGGAATATTAATTGCACAACATAACACTTAACAAGGGATTACTGAATTTTCTCAATATTAAATAGTTTTCTCCTTTTTCCGTATTTTCTGCGTCACTATCGCTGCTTTGATAATATTAGACACTTCCTTTTTAATTACCCCAATTAATTTTTTATCAAATTTAGGAAATAGATTTGTACTCCTTATACTTGGTTTTAATTGTCCCCAAATTAACTCTAGGATTGAAAATACCCAAATAGAGAACCTCAATATAGTGTGTCCATGCTTTTCGGTAAAACTCTCTAGGACGTATAATTTGTTAAATTTCTTCGTGTGTAGAACTTCAATAAGTATAACTTATAGTAGAAGAAGTAGAACTTCAATTTGTATATAAAAAAAATCGAAATAACAAGTCATGTTTTATTATAAATCTTTGCAATTCAACTTTCTTTGAGCTGTATTTGGTATCTTAGTGAGTTGTCGGGAATGGTAGGAAGCGTTGTTAAGTACTACTACACTATTTGGCTCCAAGTTTGGGATCAGTGAGTTTTCAAACCAATCTTAAAAATATCAGCTTTCATACTCTTGTGGTGTCAACGTTACAAACGTCTATTCTCTTCCCACATAATTTTAAAGCATTCGGAACCCATCCCACACTTTCTCCGTAATGTACAATAATTAGCCGAGATCTTTTATTTGCAGGCATCTTTAGTATGAATATCATACCAAGTTTAGTCTAAATAATAAATTCACCTACTATATTATGCTGCTTGTTCTAGCATTCTTTTTGTTCTCTTCCTGTCGGTCGTGTTTCTGTCTCGTATGTTATTATTGGTCTGATGACTGTTTTGTAAATTCTGCCTTTCATTTCTTTCCCGATATTTTCCAACCTGCAGCTCTATTTACTTGATCTTCCACTTCTGTTTCGAGCTTTCCGTATCTAGATAGTGTGATGCCTAGATATTTTAAACTTCATCACTCTGACCCTCTAGTTCTAATTTACATTTTGGTAGATTTACTGTTATAACCATGCATTTTGTCTTTTGTTTATTTTGTTTATGTTCTAAAACATTCAGTTTGAGAAGTTAGTATTGCGTCATATGCATAGCAAATTATTTTAAATTGTTGTTCTCTTACTTGGTATCCTTTTTTATTTCATACTTTTTTATTTCATACAGGTTGAACAATAGAATAGTCAGTGAATCTCCCTGTCGTATTCCGTTGCCAGATTCAATTGGGTCAGTTGGTTCTTCTACTTTTTATATTGCGGTTTTCACGAAACATAAACATGCTGGTTTGTTGTATTCTAATGATTTATTTGATTTACCTCAGTATAAACATAGCGTCGGTGGATTATCTTCCCGATATAAAACATGTGCTAGTATTTGTTGTTAATTTTTTTCAATTTATTTGGTTTTTAATTTTAGTCTTATATTTAATAATTTTTTGTACTCTTCTGATAATTTTTTATTTTTAATTTTTGTTTATTTCTTGGTTTGTCGCCCCTTTTAGTGCTGGTGGTTCATTATCGGCACTTTTAGCAAATAGGGATTGAAAGTAGTCTGTCCATGCTTCCTTCTGAACGTGTGTCGTTTCTATTACTTCGTTCATTTCTTTTCTTTGTCCTCTGATCATTCGTCATATTTCTTTTTGTATTCTGTAGAAGGTGTGTTTCATCTGTTTTAAGAACCTTTGCCAGTGAAAATAAAATGAATGCGGTTTTCTTCAAATTGTGTGTCTTATGGTGTTCTGTTTGTGATAATTTTCTTACTGATGATCATTTCAGTGCTTCTGTGATAGTTCCTTGCTTTAGTTATTTCAATAGTCTATAAATGGGTGTAAATGATGTTCCTGTACAAGGGTGTCATGTACATTTAACACTACAGTCGCCGAATGCATTCTTAAATAACACTTACGGTTTATTCTGATACAACGAAAATCCGTTCCAACAAATAGATGATGGTTTCTCGCATCGCCCTTCCGAGTGTCGGAGTGTTCTAACAAAAATTGTCATGTTTCATGAGGATCATTTCAGTAATCGGGCAAATACAAGCACTCGTTGGACTGCCATCCCCACTAGGATTTTATTCTTTAAATTTTTGGGCTTGGATTATACAAGCATTTACTCAAACACTTATTTTATATTAAAACTGAAATTTTCTTCAGAAAAAAGAAGTGAGATTAATGAATTTGTCACGTGCTCTTGTTATTATTTTCGTTATTTATAATTTTATAATATGACTGACGACGAAGAAGGCAGCCAATTTTGTTTTTAACATCCAATGTTTATTGCAATCTGTCTCATTACAAACAATAAGCAATATGTATAATTTATGTACAATAACATAGTGGGAAGCCGCCCAGTGGCAAGCACCCAGGTAAGACATAATATAAATATAATATATCATATAACAATTAATTTAAACTTCAACTTAACAAACAAAGTTTAATACAGATAAACATCACTGACACACATATAAGTATTACAAAACTAAAAAAATGAAAAAAAAAAGAAAAAAAATCAAGAAAAGATTTAGAAAACACCAGAATAAAAACTTGTTATTTCACCGCACTATGACACTATGCTCTGTTTATCCATGTTTACTAGAGGTCCAAAGGATCTGGTCGTTTTAATCTTCTTTCGTGTGAAATGTTGAGCAAATCCGTGGCTAGCTGATTTGGATGGCAGGATAGTCTGGTCTTGTATACAGCGTTTACGGCAGATATCGCTTCGCTAACTGTTGGTAACTGTAAATCGTGGTGTAATCTGTGGTTCGTAATGTACCAAGGGGCATTGCAGATCTGGCGCAGTACTTTCGATTGGAATCGTTGAAGTTTTTGTATGTTGGTATTACTTGCTGTACCCCAGATTTGTGCTGCATATTGGCATACCGGTTTCTAATATATATTAGAAGTTTATTCTCCAGGCTTAGATTAGATTTTCGACTCATGTACCAATACATTTTCCTGCAGATTAAGCTGAGTTGAAGTCGTTTCTTCCATATGTGAATACCCCAATGGCAGTGGAGTGTTGTTTATTGAAACTGGTGGCGCGACACCTTTTTTTAAAGTAAACGTTATTTGTGTTGATTTTAAACTGTCAACTTGGACTCGCCAGAGTTTAAGCCAGCTCTCTAATTTAAGTAGGTGGTTTTGTAGTACCTGGGATGCTTCATTTGCTGTAGAATTTGAAGCCATGATAACTGTGTCATCAGCATATTTAGCGATTGTTATATTGGTCGTCGTTGGTAGATCTAATGTGTATATTAAGTAGAGGGTGGGTCCTAGTATGCTTCCTTGTGGAACTCCGGAACAAATTGGAAACAGGTTAGTGATTTCCCCACCTCTTTTGACTTGAAAGAATCGATCTGTCAGATAGGATCTTACAAGTGAGCTTATGGGATGAGGAAATATGGATTTAATTTTAGAGATAAGACCTACATGCCAAACTTTGTCGAATGCTTGAGAGACATCTAGAAATGCAGCAGTACAGTAATTTTTTTGTTCGAGCGAATTTATGATAGTCTTTACCACCCTATGAATTTGCTCGATAGTACCATGTTGTTTCCTAAACCCAAATTGATAATTCGGTAAAACATTACCGTCATATAAAATAAGCTCCAGTCTTCTTAGAAAAAGCCGTTCAAATACTTTGGATATAATAGACAACAAGCTAATTGGGCGATATGAAGATACTTCCGTGTGATCTTTATTAGGTTTTGGAATAAGAATAATTTGAGCAACTTTCCCTTGGAGTGGAAAATAACCTGTTTCTAATATTGAATTAAATATGTAAGTAATTAAACTTACGCCTTCGTTGGGTAGATTTTTTAGTACTAAACTAGATATTAAGTTATATGCAGGTGACTTTTTATTTTCCAGATTATTAATTAATTATTTCTTTGATCTCAGATTTCCTAATAGATTTCATGAATAGCCTCTTCTTCAACTGAGACTTCCCTCTGATGCGGTTGAAATACCTCGTATAGATGATTTGCAAAAGTATATGCATTATCTATCTCAGTTTTAGCCCAAGGAGGCAGCCAATATAAGTTTAAAGTATTTATATGTAAGTTTATTTATAATGTATATTCTTAGCCCATAGACGTATATATTAACATACAACTTAGCAGTCTGTAGAACTAAGTGACAACACCATCTTTTTTCGTTGTTTGTTGTATCTCTGTCTTACATCAAGTAAGTATACCAGCGTTTATTTTTGGCAATGAAAGAGAGAGAGAGAGAGAGAGAGAGAGAGAGAGAGAGAGAGAGAGAGAGACAGAGAGAGTAGTTGCAATGCGCTAGAGAGGGGAGATCGAACAACCGTAAGAGATCTTGTCGTCAGTATGCTATGCCTTAGCCATGTGCCTAACCTGCAAATATCGTACAACAAATTGACTGCGTAAAGCAACGAGTTGTCGCCAAATGATGTCAGTTGTCAGATAATCGTTGCAATATCGATTTTCGAATTACCATCATCGGACGATACAAATCATGAACATGCGTTTAAAAAACGGTATAAGTAGTTTCGTACGATTTCTGGGACTTACAAAAATTGCGTGTTGGAACAAACCTTTGATTTTACAGGAGTAAAATTAGATGGCTGTGTCATTTTTACTGCCCGAGTTCACTTAATATTGCTTATTATCTCTCAGATCTACAAACCCTCTTGATTTTGTAAAATACTGAAACATGTAATGACAGTAGATGCTTGCAAAGAAGCTGAATTAGCAACTCTGAATCAAAATAACTGCCCATTGTGGCACGAGTTCAGGTATAGAAGGATCACATCTTTAAAAGCTTATGAATCTGCATATTGCAATGTTTTTTATAGAACTTACCTCAGACCATATTGGGGGCAAGTAAATTAGGGACATAGAGTGTCCCTTTAGAGTGTAACTTTAGATGCCGTACTAGAATTTTTACAGACATGCCTTTGTTTTCTATAATAACTATCACAAAAACTGTGGCACCTACTCTTCTATTAACAGTCTATTACGATACTCAGAAATGACTAATCAATTTTATGATTTGGTCGATATAAAATCTATACGATTTAATCACTCTTTGACTAAGTATATTAGAGATCGAAGATGAGTGACCTTTAACTTCGCATGGTCATTTTGTTTTAATAATATTTAAAGGAAAATTTAATTTATTTTAATTTAATCATTTGTTTAACATTATTTAGTTTTTAGTATTTTTGTTATGGTTAGAATATTCTAGTTTTGTTAAATTTGTGTAAATCCTGTGAATAAATAAATAATTTCAATTTGAGTTTATATTATATTCGCTTATACGTATTTCATCCTAACAGGAATCATCAGAGCGACTGGTACAGAAGTTTTAAACGTGAAATCAGATCTTTTCCGTCAAAAGAAGCAACAATAAAATGGCTTCAATATGGACGCTATAGCGACATCTGAAAATAAATCATCAAAGTAGAAATGCGAAGATTTCTATTGACCAAACCAAAATTCAGATTTTTGCTTTAACCTGTGCCCTCTGTAAATTGCAAGACAAAACAGACCATGCTAAAAGATGCAAGAGAGATATGAATATTCTAAAAGTTGCATTTAACAACATATCTCCTGATTCAAGCAAATATCCTTGGCGAATTGGTTTCTAATACTCATAAAGAGTAAAACCGAAATAAAAGAAAAAAACAGTTAGATTTGATTTCACGTATAGTGCCTCTGTATATTCGCTTATATTATAGCCTAAAAAATGCGAAGATTACCCTACTATAAGCCTCATGAGTTATCTTCTAAAATTGTCCCTAAATATAATTCATAAGAGAATCTGTGTGAAAGTCAAATTTCCCTAAACCAGTTCGGGTTCACAAATGCTGTTCGTACTAGAGAGGTTTTGTTCTCAGTATAATTCTTATTCCAGAGATGCAGAGATGTCAACTGCGACGTATACGCATGTCTGGTTGATTACGAGAAAGCGTTTCATTGACTACAGCAAATACTAAAAGAAAAACAGGAATTTACAATCAAGATCTGAAAATAATTAGAAATTTTTATTGGAATCAGATAGCAGATCTCAGAGTTAAAGGTGAACTCACTGACTATGTGAAAATCATGCGTGGAGTGAGGCAAGGCTGTATTTTGTCTCCTCTAAACTTCAATCTGTAATCTGAAAGAATATTTATCGAAGCTTTTCACGAAACTGAAAAAGGTATTTTACTAAATGGTTACCGGCTAACTAACATCAGATATGCAGATGACACCATAGTATTTGCAGACAACTTAGCAGACCTACAAGTTCTTATGAACAAAATCACGTATTACAGACAACAATACGGACTCAATATAAACGTTAAGAACACAAAGCTTATGATAATTAGCAAGAAAAGGATAACAGAAGGATAACAGAAGGTCAGAAGGTCAACTCTACGTCAACTAATCCACTGTAGAAAGACTGACGCATTACAACTATCTCAGCACCATAATAAATGAAGTATGAACCAACAACCAGGAGGTTAGAGCACGCATCGGAAAAGCTAGTTCCACCTTCAATCGGATGGTTTCCTTCTTCAAGAGTCACAACCTCTGTCTTGATACAAAAGTAAGAATGCTGCGATGCTACGTCTTCTTTGCCCTTTTTTATGGCGTTGAATCGTGGACCTTGAACGAAGATATATGTACAGAAAACTGGAAGCATTTGATATGTGGCTGTATCGGAGAATGAAAGATCCCGTGGACTGACCGAGTCACAAATGAGGAGGTCCTCAGAAGAATGACTAAGAACCAAGAGGTACTGACCACCATCAAATCTCGAAAATTACAGTTCTTCGGACATATACGAAATGAATCCAGATATGCTCTCCTTCAAGGCATCCTGCAAGGAAAAATATTTGGAAAACGAGGTCCAGGAAGAAGAAGAACATCTTGGTTAAAGAATCTGGTTCAATACAATATCTGTGCTGCTTGTCCGCACTGCTGCAGATAAGATAAAGATTGTCATGATGATTGCCAACATTCGTAACGGATAGGCAAAACAAGAAGAAGATATTCGCGTATACGTATTTCATCCTACCAGGAATCATTAGAGCGGCTGATGCTATGCTGAAATCGCCAAGGATTTTTGCCTAGATGAGGAAATATGTTGTGGAATGCAACGTTTAGATTCTCCATATCTATCTTACATCCTTTAGCATCGTCTTTTTTGCCTTGCAATTTATTAAAGGCACATTTTAACGCAAAAATCTGAATTTTGGTTCCTTCAATAGAAATCTTCGCATTTCTACTTTGATGAATAATTTCAATTTGATGTATCTATAATGTTTATTTGATATTGTATGAAAATTATGTATGAGATTCAATAAAACAAATTAAAATGATTTTTTTCATTTGGACTTTTTTTTATAATTGTGTAGATTACAATAAGTGTTATCATTACTGAAATAGGTGTCTTAGAGGAGATTATTCTTTATATGATATTATCCTTTCTTTAATCCTACAATCCTTTTAGGTTATGTTTTTCTCCTTGCTATTTCATTATATAATTCAATAGAATTTGCCATATCTTCGTTATCTTGCCTAAAATAAATATAATAAGTCATTAAAATTACGGTAAAAATAAGTACTTACTATTGATTAATTCACATGACGTCGAATATAAATATAACATACACTCATTAAAATAATCTTCACAACAATATAAACATGACATTGGAGATACATTATCTCTTCTCATCATCATTGTTTTCATAGTTTTGTATCGATTGGAATACGAAAATACAATTTATTGAGTGTACTTCTAATTAGTATATATAATATATTATATAATTATATATAATTATTTAATTATATATAATATAATTATATTATTTATACACAGTGCTTTTGCACTGGGGTACCATACAATACTTGTAAGGTTTTTTTTTTGAAAACTGAAAATATATGTTAAATATGATGAAGTAACTAAAACGCTTATATTAGTAAATACATATGATACTAAGACTAGAAGATAAGATATTGCGCATAAGTCGTGACGTCATTGGAGAGTTTGACGTTCGAAATGTCAGTTTTTTTGTATGTATCAATAAATAATCTTTAATAAATAGTTTGGAGATATCCTTATGTGTACGATTATTGTAATTATTAAACCTCTTAACTTATTTTCGTCTAATAATTTCATCACATAATGCATACAAATCCCACTTAACTTTAACAAGAATTTAAATTCTACTCTCCAATGACGGCATGCGCGAACACGACCTATTTTGTGCTTCGGGAAGATCCTATCTTGTTATTATAGTATCATGCATGATACTATGACCACAGAATAATAAACAATCAGAAGGGCCACTCTCAGATGCCGCCTTTGAGGTTTTTCAGCACGCGCGCCATGTTTTAGAAGGACACAAACATATGATTTGTGAGGTTATGCAATTGTTTACATTTATGTTTAATTATATTATATTTATGTTATTATATTTAAAACTGTTAATATAATTGTATAGTATGTCTATGATTGCCGTAAGTCAAATAAACCTGTTTTTTTTTCCATGCACACCACATAAACAACACTGGTTCCCTTTAAAATCCTCGTAAAACATGGCGGAACGTCTGCGTGAAGGAGATGCGCGTACTTAATTTTCCGTGGAGAGTGGGCATTCTGTTTGTTTATTATTCTGTGCTATGACTATAAGATAAGATATTGCGCATGTTTTTGTGACGCCATTGACGAGTTACACGTTCGAAATGTCAGTTTTTTGTATGTGTCAATAAATAATCTTTAATGAATAGATTGGGAATATCCTTATGTGTACGATTATTGTAATTATTAAACCTCTTAACTTATTTTCGTCTAGTAATTTCAACACAGAATGCATACAAATACCATTTAACTTTAACAAGATTTCAAATTCTACTCTCAAATGACGGCATGCGCGAACCCGACTGATTTTGAGCTACGGGAAGATCCTATCTTGTTATTCATAGTATCATGGTATCATGAGTAAACAAACATTAACGTGACGAATGACATCACCTAAAGCGCTCTAAATGACAGCGTTTGTATAGTTCAAAATAATTCAAAGTTTCTAATTTCACTTTAATGATTTTAAATATAATTATATTTTTTTACGTTATAAAGATCTAAATTATTAATATCAGACATAAAAAAATCATGCATATTCCCTATTCTGCACGTTATGTTTCAAAGTCTAAGCAGACAGAAATGTAAATCTTAACTGAAATAATTGACAATTAGAAATTTTGCGTCGATTGCAAAGTTTAATATTTTTCAAGATACGACGGTGCTTCTTAATGAAATTTTTTTCTCTGAACAAATTATGTAAATATCTATATTAATGGTTTATTAAAATGAGGTTGGGAATTCTCAGCTGTGTCATAAAAATGGTCCTATCAATAATTTTAAAATGGAGTAGAGTAAAAATACTTATCTCTTTATAGTTATAAATGCATTTTTAACATATTTATAAAAATAAACACATTTCTGTTTTATTTTTAGTTGAAATATTAACTCATATTATTTTTTTCAGAGAGAGTAAGGCAAATTCAAGAAAAATTGGAAGAATTTATACAAGCATTAAACAAAGAAAAATAAATCTAGATGTATTTTAAGTTTTAAAATATACTGATACATTTTATACCAAAAATTGTGTGAAAAACTTTTGTGAATACATACTAATACAACTACATTTATGTATTTTAAGTATCGTACAACTTAAAATGTTCATTAAAAGTTATGCATAGACCTTTTCAAGTTGCTTTTATATTAAACAGATAATATATTATGAAATATTTGAAAGATTTTAAATAATTTATTTTCAAATTTCTCGAAAGTTATAGTCTAAGATCCCACTGAAGGATCATTACATTCATAACGTAGTTAATCAAACTTTACATTTTACATACAATTATTAAAATTAGGAGACTACATTGATAATAGTTGCCAGCAAAAAGTGGTCGCAAATATTTTTAATTCAATTAATATTAATTAATTTTTGAGCAAAAATTGTATTTAGTTCATATATTTTTTAAATAAAATAAATAAATAAAATACGCTGCTCATGACATATATGCATGCTTTTTATGTCAAATTGAAGCTAGTTTTTAATGTTTAATATATGATAATATAAGGTTACCTAAGAAAACCTGGTCTCAAATCAGGGTTGTCAGCTGTTAAAAACGCAACAAAGATAAAGCAAAAGGCAGCTAGCGCGCAACGCTACTGGCACAGAATAAATAACAATCAGAATGCCCACTCTCAGATGCCGCCTTTGAAGTTTGTTAGCACGCGAACGCCATGTTTTAGACGGAAACATAGACTCGAATTGAGAAATTCGTGAGCTACGACAGAACTTTAATTTAAATTTATATATATATATATATATATATATATATATATATATATATATATATATATATATATATATATCCGGTTTTTTAGGCGTTACGCCCGTCCGGTAGGGATCTATGGAGGAGTATCACCAAGCCGCAAGCCCTTATCTCTTGCCGTACTGCTCCACCATAGGCCGATCAGATCCCAGCATATCCTGGTCTAAGCCGCAGATTCATCTAGAATTTTAAACTGCTGCGTTAGACTTTTTGTTTTCTGTACACCGAGCTGGGGCTCGAACCCACATCCACTGAACCATTCGACAGTGAAGCGAATGAGAGGCAACCGCACAGCCCGCTGAGCTATCTGACCGATTAATTTAAATTTTTAGAGATTAATAATTTAGTCCATTTGAAATAATTTAATCCATTCTTCAACTGAAAGTACAATAAAATAGTGCATATTATGTCTATAGTTGCCGTAAATTCAACCGGGTTAATTTGTCTATGCACACCAGATAAAATATTACTGAGCAGCACTGGTTCCGACTAAAACCTGGCTGATTCCGTCTGCGCGTACTTATTTTTTCAAGAAGAGTGGGTATTCTGATTGTTTATTATTCTGTGCTACTGGTTTGAAGTGTTAGTTGTGTTAGTTTTTAAGTCATGTGTTCGATAGGTCTATAATAATATACATATTATGACTTGTCAAGCCAGTGTCCTTGTCCGCTAACTTTATTTTACTTTATCTTTGATACCTCACGTTTTTAACAGCTAGCAAATCTAATGTGCGAAATTTCTTTCTCATGCATCCTTCATTTGAACACAGAATAATAAACAATCAGAATGCCCACTACCATAGAAAATTAAGTACGCGTATCTCGTTCGCGCAGACGTTCCGCCATGTTTTAAAGGGAACCAGTGAAAATTTATGTGGTGTGCATAGAAAAATAACCCGGTTTAATTGACTTACTGCAATCATAGACATACTGTACAATTATATTAACATTGTTAAATATAATAACATAAATATAATATAATTAAACATAAATATAAACAATTACTTAACCTCACAAATCATATGGCTGTGTTACATGATACTATAACAAAACAAGATAAGTCAACGCGCATGTTCTTGTGACATAAGCCTGAGACAAGTTGTCAAAATGCCAAATTGACACAATTAATGACAGCAAGTTAAACTTTAAAATTAAATTAAAATTTTTCATTTGATGCAATTCTAGTTATATAAATAAAAATTAATATTAATAACAGCAGAGAATTAATATATCAATATTAATATATATATATATAATAATATAATAATATCGATAATAATATATAGATACTAATGCCCATTTTAATAGAACTTGAAGTAATACTTTATTTTTGATAGGTCTTTAAAAAAGTTACTTTGGATGTATATAGTGAACTGGAACATATTTTTCGTAGTTATAATGGCGACACATTAAAAATAACAAAAAATTATTTAAAAAACTTAATAGAAGCTGCAAAATATGTAAATGTTAGCGAAAATGTAAAATTACTTTTTTTAGATGTAAAATGTATTTTAAAATACAAATTCTAAATCAAAATATTAAAGATAATTACAATACTACAAAAGAAAAATCACAAAGATTGTAAAATAAATGTCTAAATAATATTCATAAAGTCTCAAGTTTGACCCGCTTTTCCTTTATGGTCAAATTGTTTACATTTTGCCAGCCTTTTATATTTAATTTATGTTTTGTAGCAATACTTCTTTTGTTTGTAATACACACAATCAATCGTAGATTCATATATGTCTTTAATTAATTTTACACATTACTTATTAATTTTCAAAACACGTTTTTACAGAAAGTAACTAGTTATGACTTATTAGTGCAAGATATGGCATCGAGGTATACTTACCGTTGACAGTTTAAGTTTTGAAGTTGTTCATTACAGTAATGGAACAACGTTGCCATATGTTGCATCGTTAAAATATGATACAAACAAGTCCCCTAGCTTTGTCTCACCATGACGACATGCGCAAAGTCGATCAAAATTAGAACGGCAAGTGAGCATATCTTGTTTGTTATAGTATCATGGCTGTGTTATGTGTTTCCTTCTAAAACATGGCGCGCGTTCTGAAAAAGTTCAAAGGCGGCATCTGAGAGAGGGCATTCTGATTGTTTATTATTCTGTGATTTTAATTTGATATAAAAACATGCATATACGTCATGGCAACCTATTTATTAATGTTTTTTCCTTCATTTTAAATGTATATAAAAGTGTGAGTATCATTAACTACGTAATCAACTTAGTGCTCCTTCAGTGGGTCTTGTACTATTAAAAAAATTTAAAACTTAACAAACTCTTGTAGTATTTTTCTTGCAACGTGTTGTGTTGTGATGAAACATAGATACTAGAGCAATCTTATATTTTTTTAACTTGTTTTAGTCTCTCTTAAAGGGTTGTGAGCTTGTCAACAATCATCACTTTGACTTTGTCATCTTAATTTTTAACCCTCCGTTTGAAGTGTCTTTTAAACCTTGCATACGAATATATGTACAGGGTGGTTCAAATTTTTAATGCCAAGATAATCGTTAAGTTTACCTATACTTGTTTAATATTTTTTTCTGTATGATATTTTAATTTTGTTCAATAATTTGATTGGAATCATGACATTTAACATGGATATATACTGATTTCGCGTAAAAAAGTGGAAATTATAAGAATTTCAGTATCACAGTTCTGTGAAACATAAAATGCATGACATACCAGATAAAATTTCCTTGTATTAATTTATGTCAATTAGTATTATGTATTCTTCTAAAACTGTTTTCTTGCTGTATCTCAATTTGATGTAAAATAGTCTATGCTTATAATTGATGACTTCACCTGTTGAACACGTTCAAGTTCTACTTTTTCTTAATTACAAATGATTTACAGATTCAATATTTTTATTGCAATTGTGGAAATCCAGGTTATTTTTTAAATTATTATGAATTATTTGTTTCAATAAAAAATATTTTACAAATAATTGTTTTATTCAATTCAACACAATCTAAATAAAAAAGGGAACAAATAAATCGAAAAAAGAAGATGCTTTTGCAGTTTCTGATGAATTCTTTAATAGCAAAAATTGAACAACATATAGGTTCATGAACAACATCACTACTATCCATGAGACAAACTTTTTGAGAAAATCCTTGTAAAAGTATACATCCAGTAATTGAAAAAGTATAAAATTTACACAAGGAGGTGAACTTCATGTTCACTATCTTTAATACACAAATAAAATTCTTTAGTTTCAAGATATTACAATGCAAAAACCACGACAAGCTGCAAGGTGCTATCAAAAGCAATGTCAACTCCACAACCCAGAGAATTTAAAATATTTCAGTCAGAATAAATGTAGTCCAAATATCTGGGTATCAAATCTGATGCTAAAGTTGTAACTAAATAGTAGCTGTGGCCAAACATTTGGAAGTGTGTGAGGTTTTTGTTCCTCAAAATAGTGTTGAGCAAATGTTTGTTTCACTTAAGTGTCAAAGTTAAACTGTCGTATTTTGTGGTGTTTATTTACCTCCTGCATCTGATAGGCATGTATATATGGAACACTGTGATAGTATTGAATATATATATATATATATATATATATATATATATATATATATATATATATATATATATATATATATATATATATATATATATATATATATATGAACGAAAATATAGCCTAAACTTTACCGTACTACCCAAGAGATGGATTAAACTTAATGAAAAACTGGCGAGGACTGAAGCAAAAAAGACGTTCCTGATTCAATGCAGAAAGACGAAGAGATACCCAAGGTTCCTAAACGATCGCACCGACCACCTGATGCAGTCCACCATGGGAACACTATCCAACAAATTAAAAAGAAGAGCGGATGCCATCAACACACAGGTAAGAGCACGATTATTGAACTTCCACATTTCGTCGGTACATTCCGATATAGCATTCATTCATCGACAAATGTCAAACATATTCATCCAACTTGAACCTCTCCTACCTTCCAACATTTTGGATCAATACGAAACTTCTCTTCTCAAAAAATATACCTCCTTTCTAAACAATTCTTTATCTCATCTCCAAACAAAATTAAATAATCTAGGTTCCACTCCTTTCAGTCGCCTACCATTTCATGATAAATGGATTAAAAATCTCACAAACATCCAAATCCCTAGAAATGTCTCAAAACTTCTATCTCTCGGACCTAAGTTTGGATTACAACCCTCGCTTAACGATTATTCCGTATGCAATTTCGTAGCTGACATAAAAAACATACTTTCACATTCGGAAGCCAATGAACTCCTCGAATTAAGATCATCTGCTAATAATATTCTTACCAACTTTTCACATAAACCTCCCTATGCCAGATCAGATATAGATGATGTCTATAAGCAAACGTCCACATTCCTTAAAGAACACCCTGACCTGATGGTATTAACCAGTGACAAAGGCAATGCAACAGTACTAATGATAAGAGATCAGTACTTAAACCTAAGCCAACAACTTCTAGATGATAATAAATATTATCAGCCACTTCCCCGCAATCCCACATCAACTTACACAAATAAAATAAATAAATTCATCACTGAACTAAAAAACAAAAAAATCATCGATGATAAAACAGCCAAATTCCTCCATAACTATAATGGCCATGCCCCCAGGTTCTATTGTCTTCCCAAAATCCATAAGCCCCAACTGAGTATGCGGCCTATATTATCGTCAATAAACGCTCCTAACACTAATTTAGCCCAATTCTTAACGGACATTCTCTCACAAGCATACAACTACAAGAACGATTTCAACATAGTAGACTCTTTCCAGTTCAGTGAATTTATCAACAATTATCAGTTACCAAGAGAATATGTCTTAGTAAGCTTCGACGTAGTATCCCTGTTTTCTAATCTCCCACTCTCTAGCGTTCTCACGTCACTCCGGAACCATTGGAATGAAATCCAACCACACAGTCCAGTATCGTGGGAAACATTCTCGGAATTATTAAAACTGACGTTTGAGACCAATTTTCTAATATTTAATGACAAATACTATCGTCAAATTTTTGGAACTCCCATGGGATCGTCCATCTCCCCCATTCTAGTTAATTTCGTACTCGACGACCTTATCAATGAGAGTATCAGTAAGTTAGATTTCCAGGTTCCCTTTGTAAAGCGTTATGTCGACGACTTGATCCTAGCAACACCACCTGATAAGATTTTAAGCACCTTATCAGTCTTCAATAGCGTTGATCCTCACCTTCAATTTACATGTGAATTGGAGGTTGATAACAGTTTTTGGACATGCGAATCATACGTACGCATAGTAACACATTGGGCACTACATGGTACAGGAATGAAATGGCTAGTAACCGGTTCCTAAATTACCACTCTACACACCCAATGAGATACAAACATAACCTTGTACAAGCTCTTAGCTTTAGAGTACATACGTTGACCCATACGCGGTACAAGAGGGAATCTTTGGATTTACTCAAATCCATTCTCATTGATAACTCCTACCCCATATCCATCATCAACAGATATCTTTTCTCTAAAAGCTATGGACGTTCTATTTCTGAAGCAACCAACGGTGCAATATTAGCCTCCATATCCAACAACATACAGACGGACAATTCCCTGTTAACACCAAAACCAGTCACAAAATATGCTTCTCTTTCCTATTTCCCACAAATTACGAACAAGCTTACTAAACTATTCAAAAACTTACCCGTCAAAATATCCTTAAAAAACACTAAAACCATTGGAAAGTTATTCTCCAAGTCCAAAACTCCGCTAAGCTCGTTAGAGCACACTAATGTTGTCTATCAGATTCCCTGTTCTGAATGCAATTCCTGTTACATTGGCCAGACCAGTCGGTCACTTCTAGGGCGTATAACTTCACACAAAAGCGACATTAGACTTTCCAAACCCTCTTGTGCCCTTGCACAACACGCCATTTCCACCAAACATCACATTGACTTCTCAAACACTAAAATACTGGCGAAACAAAATAACCATCAAAAACGCTCCTTTATTGAAATGTGTGAGATCTTAAAAAACCCTTCTGCAATAAACAAAAGAAC
Source organism: Diabrotica balteata (assembly GCA_918026665.1). Lineage (NCBI taxonomy): Eukaryota > Metazoa > Arthropoda > Insecta > Coleoptera > Chrysomelidae > Diabrotica > Diabrotica balteata. Next base: position 73,725,721 of record OU898279.1, read on the forward strand.
CGACATCGACAATTTGAGCCAGGTTTACCACTCTCTCATCTTACGAAATAAATAATACCATTATTCATCATTAAAAATAGCCTTATTTTCCGTTCAAAATTAACACAATCGTCCCATATCTCCAAGTTTCATTAAAACATAAATTACCAAAAAAAAAAATCATATCAAATTTTTCCGTCATACAAATCCATCCGTCCAAGTAATCCTTCAATGACCCCCGTAGAAGTTCATAATTGTCTCAAACCTTGGAATTAGTTGCACATATGGCCCTTAAAAACTTTCGGTACCGCGTCACGTCGTTTGCAGAGATTGCAATAAATCAGTGTTTGTTTGTCTTCATTGGAGAACGATCTCTAAATGAAGCCAAATGTACGTTTTAAAATTTTGTTAAATCTTCGTTTCTGCGAATTAGATTATTTTTTGCAAAGTTTTTGTATTCTTTGTTTCTGGTTTTTTTTTTTAAGTTAGTTCTATATTAATGAGTAAACTTACGTACATATTTATTAACATCTTTAATACTACATATTTAGTTGTAAGTAATAAATTATTATATCTGTATTTCTTATAACCTCTATGTCATCTTTGTATTTTAGAGAACTGATGAAGCTTTAGAAGTATAAAGCGAAACGTTTTCTATAAACTTATGAAGTAGTTGACTTCTGTTTTTTATTTGATAACCTTAATGACCGATTAACCGCTGAATTCACTAGTTGAATAATTTATTTATATTAATTGACGGTCGTAGTCTTTACAATGTCTACTTATACAGAGGGTTTTTTCGTGACCATCAAACGAAAATATGGCCTAAACTGTACCGTACTACTCAAGAGATGGAGTAAACTTAATGAAAAACTGGCGAGGACTGAAGCAAAAAAGACGTTCCTGATTCAATGCAGAAAGACGAAGAGATACCCAAGGTTCCTAAACGATCGCACCGACCACCTGATGCAGTCCACCATGGGAACACTATCCAACAAATTAAAAAGAAGAGCGGATGCCATCAACACACAGGTAAGAGCACGATTATTGAACTTCCACATTTCGTCGGTACATTCCGATATAGCATTCATTCATCGACAAATATCAAACATATTCATCCAACTTGAACCTCTCCTACCTTCCAACATTTTGAATCAATACGAAACTTCTCTTCTCAAAAAATATACCTTCTTTCTAAACAATTCTTTATCTCATCTCCAAACAAAATTAAATAATCTAGGTTCCACTCCTTTCAGTCGCCTACCATTTCATGATAAATGGATTAAAAATCTCACAAACATCCAAATCCCTAGAAATGTCTCAAAACTTCTATCTCTCGGACCTAAGTTTGGATTACAACCCTCGCTTAACGATTATTCCGTATGCAATTTAGTAGCTGACATAGAAAACATACTTTCACATTCGGAAGCCAATGAACTCCTCGAATTAAGATCATCTGCTAATAATATTCTCACCAACTTTTCACATAAACCTCCCTATGCCAGATCAGATATAGATGATGTCTATAAGCAAACGTCCACATTCCTTAAAGAACACCCTGACCTGATGGTATTAACCAGTGACAAAGGCAATGCAACAGTACTAATGATGAGAGATCAGTACTTAAACCTAAGCTAACAACTTCTAGATGATAATAAATATTATCAGCCACTTCCCCGCAATCCCACATCAACTTACACAAATAAAATAAATAAATTCATCACTGAACTAAAAAACAAAAAAATCATCGATGATAAAACAGCCAAATTCCTCCATAACTATAATGGCCATGTCCCCAGGTTCTATTGTCTTCCCAAAATCCATAAGCCCCAACTGAGTATGCGGCCTATATTATCGTCAATAAACGCTCCTAACACTAATTTAGCCCAATTCTTAACGGACATTCTCTCACAAGCATACAACTACAAGAACGATTTCAACATAGTAGACTCTTTCCAGTTCAGTGAATTTATCAACAATTATCAGTTACCAAGAGAATATGTCTTAGTAAGCTTCGACGTAGTATCCCTGTTTTCTAATCTCCTACTCTCTAGCGTTCTCACGTCACTCCGGAACCATTGGAATGAAATCCAACCACACAGTCCAGTATCGTGGGAAACATTCTCGGAATTATTAAAACTGACGTTTGAGACCAATTTTCTAATATTTAATGACAAATACTATCGTCAAATTTTTGGAACTCCCATGGGATCATCCATCTCCCCCATTCTAGTTAATTTCGTACTCGACGACCTTATCAATGAGAGTATCAGTAAGTTAGATTTCCAGGTTCCCTTTGTAAAGCGTTATGTCGACGACTTGATCCTAGCAATACCACCTGATAAGATTTTAAGCACCTTATCAGTCTTCAATAGCGTTGATCCTCACCTTCAATTTACATGTGAATTGGAGGTTGATAACAGTATACCGTTTTTGGACATGCGAATCATACGCACGCATAGTAACACATTGGGCACTACATGGTACAGGAAAGAAATGGCTAGTAACCGGTTCCTAAATTACCACTCTACACACGCAATGGGATACAAACATAACCTTGTACAAGCTCTTAGCTTTAGAGTACATACGTTGACCCATACGCGGTACAAGAGGGAATCTTTGGATTTACTCAAATCCATTCTCATTGATAACTCCTACCCCATATCCATCATCAACAGATATCTTTTCTCTAAAAGCTATGGACATTCTATTTCTGAAGCAACCAACGGTGCAATATTAGCCTCCATATCCAACAACATACAGACGGACAATTCCCTGTTAACACCAAAACCAGTCACAAAATATGCTTCTCTTCCCTATTTCCCACAAATTACGAACAAGCTTACTAAACTATTCAAAAACTTACCCGTCAAAATATCCTTAAAAAACACTAAAACCATTGGAAAGTTATTCTCCAAGTCCAAAACTCCGCTAAGCTCGTTAGAGCACACTAATGTTGTCTATCAGATTCCCTGTTCTGAATGCAATTCCTGTTACATTGGCCAGACCAGTCGGTCACTTCTAGGGCGTATATATATATATATATATATATATATATATATATATATATATATATATAGCACTGTTTTTTCTTACTCTTATATATATATATATATATATATATATATATATATATATATATATATATATATATATATATATATATATATATATATATATATATATATATATATAGAAATATAATCCTCAGCAACACAAGTAAACCAATGACCCGGAAGCAGACGCAGCATAACCGAACCAATAAATAGGTGCAACAAACATTTTCTAACGTTCTTTTTAATTTGTAATTTCATTGTACAACAAAAGTTCCATAGTTTGTAAATTTGTGATTTCTCAAATAAAACCTTTTTTAAAAGACAAGTTTAAGTGCTCCCAACATTTCTGGCGCTGCGAACAGGATTCATCGTACAGAAACCACCCGTTTCCTGGTCAACTTCAGTTGTTCGGCGAGAATCCATTGAACCTGGGATCAGAAGGAAGAGCATGCAGAAAACATCATTACTGATCGTCTTCCTGTAAGTCAATTTTCCTTTTTTCCTTTATGAGCATTTTGAACGATATTTCTAGAAATAATTTAGAAGTTTTATTTGAAAATCTTACCTTAGATACTACTAGTTCTAGTTCTAAATATAATATTCGTAATGCCAAAAAAATCTTTAAATAAATCAAAAATGCCTATGTCAAACGCTGATATTTCTAGCCTATGCGCTACTTTGCCTGAATTTTCTACTGGAGATAATCTCTCCACATTTATTAAATCTGTTGATAATTTAATTGTATTTTTGGGTACACAAGATATTACCCAGCCACAAGAATTTGTTTTAAATGCCAATATCGCTTCTTGTATCAAGGGCGAACCTAGAGATTTTTTAAATTATTCCAATAAAACTACTTGGACTGAAATTCGGCCTGCTTTACTCGCTAAATATGGCGATAGACGTTCCGAAGAAATTTTAGTGAATCAATTATCTACTACGGTACAAAAACATAACGAAAACTATGACCAATATCACCAAAGGGTTTCCAATAACTTAAATGATCTTCTACAGCATATCTCTCTTAAGGACAATCCTGCCACAGTTGCCTTTAAAACTCCTTATTTTTAGAATATTGCTCTTAAAACATTTTGTACCGGCATAAATGACCCCTATTGTGAATATCTGTCTCATTTTCAAATTAATTCTCTCGAAGAAGCCCTCCAAAAATGCATCTCTTATGATAACCATCAAAGTCAACAACAGTATATGAATTTCTTAAAAGGTCAACAAAATAAGCGACCTAATACATTCAAACAAAAACCAAATACTCCAAATCAAAATAATTCAAATAGGTTTAATACTAGAACCAATAATCCGCCCAATTTTCAAAATAACTTCATGTACCCCCCTCGTAATATGCAAGAGCCCACATTCAATTTTCCGCGACAACCTAATTATAACTTTCCAGAAAGAAATCCTCCACAGGCTAATCAAGCCAGCCCTCCTAGAAATTATTCTCAACATAATAATTTCGGCAATAATCCAAATTTCAGAAAACCTCTCCCAAAAAATATGTATAATAGACGAAATATTCCAAATCAAAATTATACTTCTCCTATGAGTGGTGTACAAACAATCTCAAGCAATCAACCCATGACTGTTTCTACAAGAAGAACTCACAATTTTAACATAGATACTAATATTGACGAAAATCCCGAAAATTTCACACAAAACGCCGAATCAAATAGTTATGAACATTCTCAGGATTTTCAATACGGCCTTTTCAAAGACGACCCACCTCTTCTATAAATTTAAATAATATTAATAACAATCCCCGATTACCATACTTTATCATGCCTAAAACTGGACTGAAAGTTTTAATCGATTCAGCAGGTTCTGATACAATTATTTCCCCTCAAGCTTTAAAATATTTTAATCCATCTCATATTTATGAAAAAACCCTTTACATTAACTTCAATGAATGTGACTCGTAAATATTTTCAAAATATAAAAACTCCTGTACTCAAATGTATGAACGTAAATTATATTTTTGATGCGCGAATTGCTGAGTGGAATCGCGAATTTCATATTTTACTCGGCAATCGTGATTTAGAAAATTTACAAGCTGTTATAAATTATCAGACAAAAACGTTGACCCTTGAGAGTGTTGGTGTCATAATTCCATTTCATACACTTTATAATAAAATTCCTGTAGACATTGTGGAAGGTGAAATTCTATTCCCTGAAACAAAAATTAATCACTTAATTATACCGGAGTCCATTCACATTGCGAAAGACAATTACATATATAATATTTCTCTCTGTAATCATATTCAAATTGAACCCGTCCATGTAGAAAAATTAAATAATTATGAAGTTTCAAATGGCCCAACAAACTTTAATCCTTCTGTTATTAGAACTAGTCATTTAAATTTAGAAGAAAAAGATAAAATTTTAAAATTATGCAAAAGATAGAAAGATATTTTTTATGATGATAAAAATAAGTTAACTTTTACTTCTGGCATTAAACATGAAATTAGAACGCGAGATGAAAATCCTATTTATGTAAGAGGATTTAGGCATCCAAAAAAGATGCAAGAAGAAATTACAAAGCAAGTAAATAAATTATTAGATAACGATATTATTAGACCTTCCATATCGCCGTTTTCTGCTCCTGTCTGGATCGTACCAAAAAAAGCCGATGCGTCCGGAGAGCAAAAATTCAGGATGGTAATTGATTATCGTAAACTGAACGAAAATACGATAGATGATAAATACCCTTTGCCCAAAATTGACGAAATATTAGACAATCTCGGTAAAACCACATATTTCACAGTTCTCGATCTTGCCCAAGGCTTTCACCAAATCTTAACTTAACCTATACCTTACCTATAGAATTTATCCTATCCCTAATTCAGATCACATTATGATATTGCCACCCACACATTTCTATGCTAACAATAAATGGTACGAAGACTGTAAGGGACATGCTGAATACATAGTTTGTACGAAATTGATCAAATCGAGATGTTCCATACCCAATGTTCAAAATTGCACTAAAGTCGTTGTCACAGAAAACTTCTTCCAAGAAACCAATAAAGTAATATTATTAGGAGTAGTCAATCCAATAAAGATTCAAGAAGAAAAAGTCATAGCCAGTAGTATTCTAATGACGGACGAACCAATTATCATAGAAGGAACCAAATAAAAAGACTACACAAGAAATCTCCATCCAGAAGTTGTTCCCATAAAATTGATACCAGAGCATAAAATTCAAATTGAAAAACTCAAAATTCCAGAGACCCATGGCCAGGTTCAGCCAATAGAAACATTGTACCCTTTTCCAAAAATTTCAACGGGACTTGGCACCACCAGTTTAATTTTAATAGTTTTCTTATTACTATTTATTTTTATTTTTCTAATAAAAAACAAAAAAGAATTTCCAGATTACTTTTTGGGCCCAAACTGCAGCCAGCCCAAATTCAAATTCTAGATCAGCTAATCGCAGAAGTTTCCCAGACTTCGAGGACGAAGTCAATTCCAGAGGAGGAAGGAGAAATATAATCCTCAGCAACACAAGTAAACCGATGACCCGGAAGCAGACGCAGCATAACCGAACCAATAAATAGGTGTAACAAACATTTTCTAACGTTCTTTTTAATTTGTAATTTCATTGTACAACAAAAGTTCCATAGTTTGTAAATTTGTGATTTCTCAAATAAAACCTTTTTTAAAATATAAGTTTGAGTGCTCCCAACATTTCTATATATATATATATATATATATATATATATATATATATATATATATATATATATATATATATATAATATATATATATATATATATGTTATATGCATTGTACCAACCGATGTTCCTTATCACGACGATTCCCAGGGTATCAGGTTTCACTTCCAACACAACCTGAGCCGATAAGGATCCTTGCAAATGCAGTACCAGCAGAGTCAGCGGGACCCAAGCTTTTTACAGGTTCCCACTGAGTCAGCATTTACTAATATTATAAAACCGCTTGTCGCTCTTAATTCATCATTCAGTATATTTTTGTAGTTCATTCATTATATTTTATATTTCATTCATTTTTTACCACGTAACTTGTATTTTGTAATAAATAAATTTTTAAAAAGTCAAAAAAGTGTTTCGTGATATAAAAAGTGGCGCAGTCGCAGTAGGATCTGGAAACGTTGGCAGAATAAGGAGAACCTAACTGACAACGGTGGATTCCAATCCTTTAATCAGAAAAAGAACCAGAAAACTCCAAAAAGCAGTGCCGCCCTAACTTTGCAGACATCTACGGAAGGAACACCAAGTGAAGCCCCTGGTAGATTAGCTGTCGAGAACAAGACGACTAGATGTTTTTGGAACTAATGTAAGTCTAATACTGAATCATCTCGTATATAATTTTTGTTTAATACCATTTATTACCATATACTGTTCGATATTCCAATATAAAATATTCATTTAATTAATAATTTTATGCCGAATTTAAATATTTTTTGATAATTACTTTAACAATTATAAACTTTTGGCGATTATTCTGTAAATCGTCAACTTTTTATTTTCATTTTATTAAACGATTACCTGTGTCGATTATTCTGCTAATCAGACACTGTCTTAGAAAAATTCTTTTCCTATATTTTGACTTATTATTTTAATATTTACATTTTCGATCTATTATTTTGATATTTACATTTTGTTTTATTATTTGATATTTATAGTTGATTTATATTTTACTTCTATTTCGTTTATTGATTTATTAACCACCATGAATGATAACGGCAACATTTCTCGTCCCGCTTCTCGTAATGAGAACCAGCCTGAAATAGAACCTTATAAATTATCTGAAATATTTTCTATCGTACCCGAATTTGAAGGCGATCAAATATTTTTACACACATTTTTAAATGCTTGTGATTATGCTTATAATATGTCTACGCGCGATCAAAAACAACTATTAGTAATTCACATTAAAAATAAATTACGCGGAAGAGCAGCGCAACTTATAAGTTCAAGAAATCCATTATCGTATCTAGAAATTAAACAGCTTCTTACCTCTCATTTTGGAGACACTAGAGACTTATCTTCTTTGATACAAGATTTACAAAGAGTCAAACAACTTCCAAATGAATCGGCTCTTACATTCCTTAATCGTGTCCAAGTCCTTAATGCAAAAATGCACGCTAATATACAGAAATCTAGCCTCTCTGCTGTAGAAAAACAGGCCCAAATTGTATTAATTGAATCAATGGCGCTCAATACATTATTGACCGGCCTCGATCCAAAAATCGCTCATATTATTCGTGCTAGTAATCCAAAAGACCTTCTTGAAACTCAAGTCCGCATCAGACGAGAGTTACAATTATCCTATTTCGAAATACAAAAAATCAATAGATCCAATCCTCCAAAACCCAATCAAAATAATCAACCCATTAGAAGACCAAACCTTCAACCACATAGATGCACATTTTGAGGACGTATGGGCCACTCGTACAACGAATGTCGTTCTCGACAAAATTCCCAAAATAATTCGCAGAATTCCAACAACTCTCATAATTTTAACAATTCTCGAAATTTTAATAGCCATCAAAACTTCAATAACACTCAAAGCAATGGCTTTCAGAGACCAACTTTCAGCTCAAATAATAATTTTCAAAACAATAGACACAATGACCAACAAAGACCTCAATTTACACCAAATCAAAATAATTCACAAGTACGCCCTTCTGTAATCCATAAAAATCCTAATTTTTCAAACGATAGGCACAGAGCTCATTTCGTTAACTATGAGCCTAACTATATTAATGACTATACTTCAGCTTTAAATGAAAGCTACCAATACGAAGATTTCTCTGACAACAATTATTCATCTCCCGATTATTACCATTCATTTGATCAATCAACCGATTTAATTGATAGCCAAGACTATCAGGATTTTCTCACAGTCCCGAATCAGAACCACCCACCAGACAATACCAGTTCAATGAACGAATCTTTGTCTCAAATACAAAATCAAATACAAACTCTGAATTTGGACGACATGAACCCATCTCTGAACTTTCCAGAACAGACTTTTCTTTAAGCCCTCTTCTTGCTGTAAACTCTAAAAACCTGTACTATATAAAAGACGCATCAAATACGTTTAAATTACTTATCGATACCGGTGCTGGTATCTCTATCTTCAAAGAAAATACCGTGAAAAATTTCAAACCACGTTTTCCCGAACAAATTACTATACAGGGTATTACAGACCAAAAAATTCTTGTCACTGAATCAACTTTAGTCCCGTTTCAAGTGGGAAACCCCCATAAGGTCTTCATTTATAATTTAGATATTGATTTCGATGGAATCTTAGGCCTCGATTTCTTAGAACATTACGAGTGTACGATAGACCTCAAAAACAAACAATTAATTACAAACTTTAAAACATTACCTCTCCACAAAGTAGAAACTAATTCGCGTAACAATGAACCCCCTAATCAAATTAAAATAGATCCCAGATCCGAACAAATATTCAAGTTAAAATGTCATCTGTCGAATACAGATGCAATTTTGCACAGAAAAGAAAAAGAAAAAGTCCATATCCCCAACGCGTTAGTACACGTAAATGAAAAAGGAGAATTTCTGACATCCGTAGTAAACGCAAATGCAATTCCTAAAATTATCGACTTTTCCGATATAGTAATTGAACCCTATTTAAACTACCCTATCCTAAATTTCCAGTTGAACGATAACTTGGAAAATTATTGCTCTGATAAAATTGACCGTACCAACAAAATAAAATCTCGACTTCGAACAGAACATCTTAACGAGGAAGAACAAGAATTAATAACAAATCTTTGCTTAAATTACGAAGACATATTTTACTTAGAAGGAGACAATCTTACTTTCACCAGTGAGATTAAACATCAAATTGAAACTAATAACGCCAAACCCATTTTTACGAAATCATACAGATATCCTCAGGTCCACAAAGAGGAAGTTAAATCTCAAGTAAATAAAATGATCAACGAAGGTATCATCCGGCCCTCTACTTCTCCTTGGTCATCTCCTGTTTGGGTTGTTCCCAAAAAAATGGACTCTTCTGGAGAACAAAAATGGCGAGTAGTAATAGACTACCGCAAACTCAATGAATGTACCATTGACGATAAATACCCTCTTCCTAATATCTCCGATCTCTTAGACCAGCTTGGAAAATGCCAATATTTCACAACTCTCGATCTTGCCTCCGGATTTCATCAGATTGAAATCGATCCCAAAGATATTCCTAAAACAGCCTTCTCTGTCGAAAACGGACATTATGAATTTACTCCTATGCCTTTTGGACTTAAAAATGCACCGTCCACATTCCAGCGTGTCATGGACAATATTCTTTTAGGTATTTTGAACGAACGATGTCTTGTCTATATGGACGACATTATAGTATACTCCCCTACCATTCACGAACACATTTCCCGTCTTACTGAAGTCTTCAAACATCTTCGAAAGGCAAATCTTAAAATCCAGCCTGATAAATGTGAATTTCTCAGAAAAGAGGTGGCGTATCTCGGACATCTCATTACCCAAGATGGCGTCAAGCCTAACCCTTCTAAAGTCGATTGTATCCAACGATTTCCTGAACCGAAAACACCAAAAGAAATAAAATCTTTCCTAGGTCTAGCCGGTTACTATCGTCGTTTTATTCCCAATTTTGCCAAACTCTCTAAACCTCTCACTAGACTACTCCAAAAAGACGTTGCTTTTAATTTTGACCCAGATTGCAAGCAAGCTTTTAAAGATTTAAAAAACGCTTTAATTTCTGACCCAATTCTAACCTATCCAAATTTTGAGGAACCATTCGTCCTCACAACAGATGCAAGTGCATTCGCCATCGGCGCTATATTATCCCAAGGCCCCATTGGAAAAGATCTTCCTATAGCATATGCTTCACGTACCCTGTGTAATGCTGAAACACGATATTCGACCATTGAGCGAGAGCTCCTTGCCATCGTATGGGCTGTCAAACATTTCCGACCCTATCTGTTCGGTAGAAAATTCACCCTAGTAACTGATCACCGTATTATTCTCTATAAAAGACCCTGGAAGTAGACTAGCTAGATGGCGCCTCAAGCTTGAGGAATACAATTATAAAATTATTCATAAACCGGGAAAAACCAACAAAAATGCGGACGCCCTTTCTCGAATTAAAATCAATAATTTTAAAGAATGTGCGAATTTTCATAAGAAAATATCAATATTAGCTTCGAACGATACGGAATCTGACGAAGAACCAAATGAAATCAATGAAGAAGAAATCACTGAACATTTTAATAGATTTGTCGAACTGTATAAAACTAAATCACTCATTGATTATTCTAAAATTGAAATATCTAATGATCAATTATTAGACAAATCGCATAAGAACATCATCATCTTTCTTAGACAAAATAAAATGGAAGAAATACATCACAAAATATTAGACGACGTCTTCGATGAAAACAATATAGATTTTAACTTATCAAAGATTAATATATTCGGTAGTAAAACTGTCAAAAATCGGAAATATTTTATCATTCCCCTTCCTTTTGATCCTGAAACAGTAGTACAACACCTATTCTATATCGTTTATGTCGCACAAAATGAATTTGACCTATCGCAAATCCATTACGTCGAAAATCAACTCGGATTACCAATTCTAGAAATATTTTCATTTATCTTTGCCGATAAAGAAATAAAATTGAGAATCTGTCAAGATGTTATTAAAACTCCGGAACAGGATGAAATACCCCAAATACTAGATCACTATCACTGTGGCAAAAACAATCTCCATCGGGGTATAAATGAAACTATACGAAGAATAAAAGAAAAGTATAATTGGCAAGGCATCACAAAGGATGTAGAAAATTTTATAAAAAATTGAGAAATCTGTCAAGAAGTAAAGATATTATGTAGAAAAAACTTAAGTAACCCGTTAGTCATCACCGAAACCCCTAAAACACCGTTCGAAAGAATTAACATAGATCTTTTCGAATACCCTACCAGAAATTACGCATTAACTATCCGAGACGAGCTCACTAAATTCACACAGGCGTATCCTCTTGAAGACAAAACAGCTAAATCAGTCGTCAATCATCTTATTATCTTTTTCCACTATGGCACACCATTACGCATACACTGTGACTATGGACGTGAATTCGACAATGCTTTGATGAAAGATCTTTGTGAATTGTATGACATAAAACTAACCTTCTCAAGTGTGGGCCATCCACAATCTAACGGTTCTATCGAAAGATTTCACGCAACCCTAAGCGAAATGATAAGAGCTAATCAAGCTGAAAATCCCGATGAACATCCGTTCAATGTTCTGCCTTATGCAGTTATTTGCTACAATAACACAAAAAACAAAACCCACGGATTTACACCATACGAACTCATTTTCGGACATACTTCTTTTAGACCACCCGAAATACTTTACAATGAAAAAATCCTTATATCAAAATACGTTAGAGACTTAAGTAATCGTATGCAATACTTCTATAAAGTGGCACGAGCCAAGACGGAAAGACAAAAAGAAAAGGCTAAAGAAAGATTCGATCAACACGTGTCATCAAACCCTCCAGAATATAAAATAGGCGATAAGGTTTACGTCAAGGAATCGCAAATTAAAGATAAATCCCAAAATAAATTTAATGACCCTTTTGAAATCCAAGAAATTCACGTAAATTCTGCTACTTTATTAAATACCCAAACCAATAGAACAATGAAAGTAAATTTTGATAGATTAAAACCCTATCATGAGTAATTTTCTTTCAGATTCCTCGGACTGATCCCAGTCATCCTCTCCCAGTATACGTTAACTCCAATCAACAACACTGTTGGAATCTTTTTTCATGAAGAAACCAATCTCAAAATTTCGAACGACAAATGGACCCTCCTTGTATATAAAGACATGCAATCAATCAGAGACGTTATCGACAAAAATGACAAAATCTTAGAAAATTTATTGGATACCATTGAAGAAGATGTACCTCGAATGCTGGCATTTAAATCCGAAGTCCAAACTCACATAAGTCTTCTCAAACAAATCTCTAGTTCTGTTAATCTCAAATATACAGAAATAATGGCTGATACGAAACAATACACATTTCGAGAGAAACGCGGACTTATTAACGGAATAGGTTCGATATGGAAATCAATTACCGGCAACTTAGATTCGTCAGATTACGAATATTTTAATGATTGTATAAATAAAATAACCCGCGATGAATATCAAATCGAAAACTTATTGAAAAATCAAATATCGGTTACAACTTTAACGCCACAATCCAGAAATTACAAATAGACGAGGAAGCATTCAACAATAATATTAAAGAAATTCGAGAGTCAATAATGGATATCTCTGACCAATTAAAATTCTACCAATCTCAAATCGATATGCTAAACTTTTGTGAATTACTAATGGAAAGCTATTCATTTATCGAAGACTCTTTAAATGAAATAGTAAATGCCATAACCTTTGCTCGATTAAAAATATTGCATAGCTCAATCATAACCCCGTTTGATTTAATTAAATCGCTAAGGCATATATCACAATCATTACAAAAAAATAATCTTCCATTATCAATCTATACTTCAAATCTAGCTCAATATCTCGATATTATCGAATTGCAAGCCTATCAATTAGACACAAGAATTGTGTTTGTCTTAAATATTCCTTTAACTGATGCAGAACAATATACTTTATATCGTATCTATCCAATACCAATACTGGATAATCGAACAGGTCTTCATTCAATATTAACAACAACAAATAAATACATTGCGCGAAATGATGATTCATTGTTATACCTTACAATAAATAGCCTCGAGTCATGCAAAACTTTGCGAGCTCGAACCAAGATCTGTTACAACATACTTCCATACCCAATCGACAGCGATGCCATATGCGAAGCCCAACTTCTGAAACGACAAGAACGCCTTCCCAGAACATGCCAGGTTTTTCGTAGTATTTGCCAAAGATTACAACGTCCAGAAGATCAACATAAACCTGTGGCTCATAACAGTTTCTGACCCACTGCGTATTACCATCAAATGCGAATCCAGAGACGTCAAATCAGAGATTAGTTACACAAACCATGTAGTCAAACTACAACCCACGTGCGATGCCTTTATTGGTAGTACAAGAGTACACTCTCAGAAATTAATCGACGTTCATGACAATGTCACTTACAGAAGTCACCCAGTCCAAATACCATTCAATTGCTGCAAACACTTCCCAGATAAAATCCATCTTCCCGACTTAAAACCACTGAAGCTTAGCAAGATCAATACTGAAGACCTCGAGATAGCCCATCACTAACTCAATCAGTATTCTGAAGAACTCGATAAACTAATCAATGAACCGTTTGTCAACAAACATCTGAGCTGGTTCACCATTTTTACCATAGTTGTCATTGTAACTCTTGTTGTTCTTTATGTTATATGTAAATGCAGATCCAAGAGAAGATACAGGATAGGAATTGGCAATACCAATGACAATGACCATCCGCCCTCTCCACCAAGACACCCAGAGACAGCCTTCACCCGGAATTGGAGAAAAATCCTTCCAAGGCGAAGACCCAGTATCCACCTAAGCGACGCCATAGACGAAGAAGAGCAGATCCAACTTAACACCAATAAACAGACAGTCTAAAAGTAGCTGCCACGCATCAACTTTCATCTAAAAGGGGGAGCTGTTATATGCATTGTACCAACCGATGTTCCTTATCACGACAATTCCCAGGGTATCAGGTTCCACTTCCAACAACCTGAGCCGATAAGGATCCTTGCAAATGCAGTACCAGCAGATTCAGCGGGACCCAAGCTTTTTATAGGTTCCCACTGAGTCAGCATTTACTAATATTATAAAACCGCTTGTCGCTCTTAATTCATCATTCAGTATATTTTTGTAGTTCATTCATTATATTTTTATATTTCATTCATTTTTTACCACGTAACTTGTATTTTGTAATAAATAAATTTTTAAAAAGTCAAAAAAGTGTTTCGTAATATAAAATATATAATAAGATTCCGGGTTGTAAATTAATAATGTGTGGGGATTATAATTTACCTGATATAGTTTGGGTTAACAGTCTTTATGGTACCACGGTACAGGCTAACCAAAACTCACCAGCTAACGATATATGTAATATCATTAATATTTGTGACTTATACCAGGTCAATACGATATCCAACCGGAGAAATGTTTTTCTTGATTTAATTTTTTCTAGCTTTCCTGATATATCTGTTTCTGTACCTCTGGATCCGTTATTTGAGGAGGGATTTCATCATACACCAGTCAATTTTGACTTAATTGTTGATATAAAAGATTCTGTCCTTAATTATGAAGAATACTATTTTGACTTTAAAAATGGTGATTATGTTGCTTTAAATTATTATTTAGCAGAAGTTTACTGGAATTTATTATTTCTTAACAAAAGCATTAATGACGTAGTTAAAGATTTTTATGATATTTTATTTTATTTAATCGAATTGTTTATAAAATTAAAAAATTTTAAAACATCTACATATCCCAAATGGTTTACATCAGAGTTAAAACATTTACTTTATGAGAAGAAGAAAGCCCATAAAAAATTTAAAATGACTGGTGGTGATGAGAACTATTGTCTTTTTTCCGATCTCAGGGAACAATGTAAAGAGCTTAGCAAGTATTTACAAAGGCGTCATGTGAATGAAATTGAGGCTAGCATTTTTCATAATTCTTGTTCTTTCTGGAAATATATTAATAATAAACGCAAATCTCATGTTCTACCATCGAGTATGAGTTATGGTAATGAAAGTAGTGAAAATGGTTCAGATATTGTTAATTTATTTGCTGGGTTCTTTTCGACTGTCTATAATAAAGGAAAAATAAATCAGATTCCTAATTTTAAGTACGAAAATTATGTTAATGCTAATAATTATTTAATTAATGTTAAGGATATTATTGATAAGATACAGAATAATCCGTGGAAACTGACAGCGGGTCCAGATGGTATACCAATGTATTTTATTAAAAAATGTGTATTCAATATTGCTAAACCTATTCAGTTATTATTCAATAAGTCATTAACTTCTTCTACATTTCCTGATTTTTGGAAAGTGAGTTTTTTTAAAACCCATTTTTAAATCTGGTCAAAATAATAATGTTGAAAATTACAGGGCTGTTTGTTTGCACTCTGAACTACCAAAGTTGCTTGATTTTTTTGTTAACCATATGTTAACCTACGATTGTAAAAATTTAATTCTCGGTCAACAACATGGTTTCTATCAAAAGAAATCTACTTGTACAAATCTTATTTTGTATTCAAACTTCATTGTTGATTCTATGGAATCGGGAAACCAAGTTGACTCCATATATGCTGATTTTGCCAAAGCATTTGACAGGGTAAATCACGAAATATTAATTGCTAAACTTCGTGGATACGGAATTGGAGATAATTTATTGGGTTGGATCACGAGTTATTTAACAGATCGTTCACAAATAGTAAAATATGGTGATTTTGTTTCTGAAGCGATTAATGTTACTTCGGGTGTACCTCAAGGTTCTCACTTAGGCCCACTTCTATTTAATCTGTTTGTTAATGATATATCATCAGTAATTAATAATAGTGAATTTCTATTGTTTGCTGATGACATAAACATCTTTAAAGCAATTAAAAATACCTCTGATATGGATGCTCTTCAGTCTGACTTAAATAATTTATCTCGTTGGTGTGACATTAATGCCTTATATATAAATATAAAAAAGTGCTTTAAAATTACGTTTTCCAGAAATACTAAACATCAGTTATATAGAATATACATACTTAAGTTAGTATCGATTACAGAAGTAAATCAAATTAGAGACCGTGGAATTACATTTGACCAAAGACTAATGTTTGATAGGCATATTAATAATATTACATCGCGGGCTTATAGAATTCTCGGCTTTGTTCAGAGGAACTCCCGAGAATTTTCAATATTTACTTTCAAAATTTTGTATTGTTCTCTAGTTCGGTCCATTTTGGAATATTGTAATATTATTTGGTATCCATATTATAATATGTATATTGATCAGTTGGAACGAGTTCAAAATAAATTCCGAAGAATTTGCAGGTATAAAATGGGTTTTAATAGAACTAACTGTGTTTATAGCTATATTCTTTGTCAACTTAATATGAAAACTTTAGAAAATAGAGAATCTGAGTGTGAATTGCGTTATTGCATAAAGTTCTTAATGGTTATGTTGATTGTCCGGAACTGCTGGAATTAATTGTTTTTAATGTAAATTCTAGAAGAACACGCTCTCCTGACCTGTTTAGACTAAAGTTTCATCACACTAATTATGGTAAAAGTGAGTCAATCACAAGGATGTTGAGAACTGCCAATAATTTGCAAGATAGTGTTGAATTGTTTAATTTATCCGTGTCCTCGTTCAAGAATAGTTTAAAGAAATTGAGACATTAATGTTATTAATACTTTTTAAAATTGTAATATATGACTACAGTTTATATGTTAATTATATGTGTATATTGTAATTTTTGTAAGGAAAAAGGGTTCATCCCGTTAAATAAACAAACAAACAAACAAAAATATTTTGCCTACCACATATGGTATTATTATGGGGGTTGAAAATTGGGACAGAAACCATTCGCTAGAGATCGGGCAACCAAAATAAACGATACTCATGCGAACGGCACTCAGGGTTTATTTAGAGAGCTGGGGTCGTGAATAAGTTGAAAGGCAAGGGGTCGGATTGGTGCAACTACAAAAAATGAAACAAAAAGAGGGTACTTACATGAATCTCCTGGATAAATGGCAAACAAAAACAACAAGAAAGGCCTCTAGCTATTTAAAATATGGACGCCGCTTCGAAGGATCCTAGTCTTACCGAATAAAGGAAAAAAGGCCCTTCCTTCCTAAAAAAAGACAAAAGAGGTTAGGAGATTTTTCTAAAATAAATAAACAAAAATGATTTAGAGAAATAAATTAAACATTTATTGTTGTCTCACTAGAAACAGTTACAAAATATAGATGGCACAAAAAATACTATATTAATAGTTTCAAAGATTTATACCAAAATAATAAAGAAAAAACACTTACATGTCCTATCTGTTTTACAAAGTTTACAAGTACAAGATGCTACAAATCTTACAAAAATTATATATCTTTTAATAAATATAATAAAAATATATCTTTTAACATAAAACGAATTATAAAGGTTAACCTTTTTTCTAAACATAATGTAGCGTTTACGCTACTGATTAACCCCCTGAAGAAATTTTTATTACCCGCCTACGATCGATTTTAAATCGACATTCCTTCACCCACGCGCTGTTATCGCTTTGAAAGGAAGATCGATTTTATGCGGAAGCCGAACGATCAGTTTTGGTCAGAACTCATACACAGCCACGCCAACCGGTGAAATTGTTCACCTTCAAAGTGACGGAATTGGAGCAAGGAAGATAATTTGGGGAAGAATAAAATAGAAATATTTATAATAATAATTATTTTTTTTTAAATAAACAAATAAGTAATTTGTATAATAAAATCAATATTCATTTATAAGAGTTCCACATAAAAAGGAAGATTTTTTTTGGCGTGCTGCAGCTCCATGTAAGTAAATCATTTCATACGTATTATCTCTTTATCATATAATCAAATTTATCATTGTGTTTAGTATTTCTTTAGAGATTTATTTTGAGCTCCGAAATAATTTAAATATAAAATTTCCTTGATTTACTTGCAAAGAACAGAAGGTCATTTTTTTTTATATAGTTAAACTTAAATTCTGTTTTATTCCACATCGTTATCATTAAGTTTTTTGGTTCCCTTTTTTATCTAACCTTTTTTTGGTGGAATATAAAAGGTTCGACAAATATTGGACAGCCTTCTATATTCTGCGCATGTTCTTTTCATGGCGCAAGCCTGTCATGTCTACGAAGTAAATTCGGAAGTTCTGACATGTTGACATAACCTAATGTTTTGATGTTTTGTTTTGGTGCAGTCAATCCATGCTGCTACACCTATTGAATTGTATTTATTAAATTAAATAATAATTTTAGATTCCGTCACGTGAAAATATTAATTTCACTTCACTTGAGGATATTCTCTTCAGAATATTCCCTCAAGGTCTCAAGTAACTAAATTTCTTGAATAGTTAGCAAACCCGTGGATTTTGCTGTCACCCAGAGACCAGTGACTGGTTGTGGCTTTTGTGCCAAGGATTCGTCTTTACAGCCATAAACTGATGTAACCGTGCCAAGAGGAATTTTCCTATGGACTTATGGGGCTGTAAAGATAAGTTGTTTAACTATTTGACGTTTTGTGTTACTTTCTATTTACTGTTTAACTTTTGTTACTTCCTATTTAGTAGTATACCCTCTTCATATGCATATGATAAGGTAAATACCCTTGTGATAATTTAATTTTTGATATAATATAATTTTGATATTATTGGGAGAGGGAAAATATATTACCTGTTTTATTAGTTTTTTTTAATAGGATTTTAAGAGTACTGACCAAACTCACTTTTGCTATAATATTTTTTTTAATACAATACATTGGATATGATACAATTTAATATTGGGAAAGGGAAATAAATTTAATGTTTTTTTTTTAAATATGATATAATGAGTATGGAACAACTCATTTTTTGGATGTAATATAATAATTGTAACATATTTATCAAGTTTGATATATTTACAATATTTGTATCTCATATTAGTAGAACTATTTAAAGTTAAATTACTACCTTTTTGTGTTAAGACTTTGGCTATCATACGGACTATTCTTGGTTTATACTAATATTTCATATTTTATTTGGCCAGTGGTAGTGATTATTCGTTTGTCGAGGGGCTATTAGGTCCCATTGTATCTGTACACCATCCACTACCACTGTTATTTGGCTTTGCATTATGTAAATTGTTTATACACATATACCTATATACATTTTTTTATAAATATATTTATTGTTGCTATTTTGAGTTTTATTTCAGTTCTACTAACCAGTATATAACATAGCAAAACAAGATTATTATTTAGTATTTTTGTATTTCAGAGTATTATCTCCAGATTCATTTGTTATTCTTCTTCTTATTGTTCTCTTTCTATAAATTTATTCCCAGTAACCTTCTTCAGTTGTATCACGTTTGATATTACCAGGTGTCATTTCTTTCTTGTCTCATTAGCTTATTATCTCTTGTTATTGTTGTTTATATCTTTAAAGCCACAATCCAGTGCATTGAAGCTAGCCCGAACACTCACTTGAGATTTAGTGTCTCTTTGGCCATTTAAATTTGTTCCTCTGAGCATAGCCCTATTTTTTAGTTTTTCCTTCTCATCACCTCTCTTCCAGTTCTTCTGGAATTAGGAAGTCTTACACTTCCAAAAACCCAATACTCCGGAGTATTGAGCGTTTCAATTGGCTAGACCCAACGTGTGGCTTCTTTTCCACTTCTGCCTTAAAAAAAATATATATATATCTCCTTTAACTTTTGATTTTGATCTTGGGTTGTTGTGGTTTTCACTGGTTGTGCTTTTAGATTTTCATTTTAACTTTTAGTTTTGTTTTTCGATTTTTTTTGGACATTACCTTATATCTATATCTTAAATCGACTTGTTTTGCTATATACTGTGTAGACTGAATAAATTGCTTTTTTTTGATTGAGTAAATAACAATTTTAGATTAATAATAAATTAATTAAAAATTTAAATAACTAAAGTTAACTATTTCACATATTTTACAAGTCCGGAGTAGCCAATAAGTTGAGTCACTACCTCGAAATAACAGTTTTTGAAATTTTAGGTTCCTTAGGGTGTTGTAGCAGTATATTTCATTGGATTTCATAACTGGACCAAAACAATTAAACATTACTGGTATAGGTATCCCTTCAGAATATTAATTTGGAGTCAGAGAGTAAGTTAAACTTTACCTACTTTTACTCATTCTCTTGTATATTTCTCAGTTGTGTAATATGTCTGCGTTCAAGGTAGAGCATCTGTTAGCTCCTGAATTAGAGTATGAGTTGAGAGTCCGTCATCTAACCAGTCCATTGTTAAAAAAAGTTGTATAATGTACAGAATGTACCAGGTAAATTTCCTGATTTTAAAGTTGAACATGGTGTTTTGTATAAACATGTCTTAAGTTCCATGGATGCCTTTACTGGAATGTCGGATTGGAAGATAGTCGTTCCAACTCCTAATAGAGCAGAGGTTTTGGCCACTTTTCATGACCATTCTACTGCAGCTCATTTTGGTTTCCGTCGAATATCTGAACTTTATTACTGGCCGAAGATGCGTCAAACTGTACGTAGCTATATCGCTAAATGCAAAATCTGTGCTACATGCAAACCGACAAATCTTCCCCAACCAGGTTTAATGGGTAGTTATCGACGGATTGATTTTCCATTTCAACTTCATATCGTAAGATCTCATTAATCCCTTATCACTTCAGTACCAGTTTGGTTGTTTAAGATCTGATTATCTATTTTGTTTACCTGGCAAAAAACCATAAGACGTTGTGCTATCTTGCCTTTTTTTTATCTTATCTTAATGTTGGTTATTATCTTAGTTTATGGACTTGCTAATTTTGTTGTTTGTTTTCTCTTAAAAGTCCAACTGCATATCATAGGAGTACAGGATGGATATATGGGAATTTCCCCATCTTGATTTCTGAGTTGAATAGATATTTACAGGGATAATTCGGAAAACATTCCAAAGATTTTCTTTAATAGTATTGTATGGTTTTGTGGATCATGGCCACGAAGCTTATGCATTCATATTCACTTACTGTGTCGGTGTTTTAGCGTGGGTTCAGGATTGATCACCCTGGATGTGTGCCCTCACTTGGCTCAGAAATATATCAATAAATATTAGTTGTTCCTTGAGTGTCTCTTAGGTTGAAATTAGAATGTGTCATTTAGAATTGGATCGTTCTGATATTCAGCAGCGTGTAAGTCTGTTTAACTTGGTTTGTTATCTCCTATGTTATTACCTTCTCAAAGTATTTGAGTTTTAACATATCTTATTGTATACTATTTGTTTACCTGTCTCTCTACTAGTGATATGGATTGGTAGATGTGAGTTATCTTTATCTGTATCTTAATTGAGTTTATCTTTACCTTTATGGAGTTTATCTCATACCTGTAATGGAGTTTACTTTGACTGAGTTTATCTCGTACCTTTACCTTGAGTGTATCTTTATCTTTACCTTAATTGAGTTTATCTCGTACCTTGACTGAGTTTATCTCGTACCTTTACCTTGAGTGTATCTTTATCTTTACCTTAATTGAGTTTATCTCGTACCTTTACCTTAATTGGTTTATCTCATACCTTTACCTTAAGTTAGTTATCTTTACCTTTACCTGGATAAGTTTAGTTCTTATCTATATCTTATGTATATATATCTTATCTTTATCTTGATTATAGAGTCCTAAAAATCTGTCCTTTACTGTTCTTGTCGTGAGTAAAGAATTGGAACACGTCAATAGTACAGTTTAGGTATTACAGTTAGGATCTCTTTTATCTTTCCTTCTACCAAGTGTATAGCTGGTAGAAGTGAGTTTTGTGCATATCCTCTACCATGAGTAGATCTGGACGTGCAATTATCTTTTCCCTTTTGTGCATATCCTTTACTATGAGTTGGGATTGCATTTATCTTACTTACCTTTTTTTAGCATACCCTATACCATGAGTATAGTGGGCTTGCTAGTATCTAGGCTTGTGCCTTTACCGATTGTGTGTTTCCTACCGCTGCTAAATCAAGTAGGTGTATTGAAGTATCTTTGAATTTGTGTATTGAATTATCTTTTACCTTGTTGTTGATATCCCGAACCATATATATGTTTAGGTTTGTAGTTTCAACTAGTTCTGAGTAATTAGGCCCTCATTGAACTCTATGGTGACGAATAGAATCGGGTCGCTCTAGTGTCAACGTTGGGTAAAGTTCATAGGACTTTGTTTGAATTTCGTTGTTATGAATGGTTCTTGGGAATGTTGTGTTAGGGGTTGTTAATACACACCTATAATGTAGTTTTAACGAATGGTTGTTTTTACAAATACTTGAGAATGTAGATAAGTAGTGTTAAAAGTTAACTTGATCTGTAATGTTATAGAATTTAACTTAAAATGTATATTTTTTATATCTTTGGTTTATACTAGATTAACATACATTATCGCATTAAAAAAAATGTATGACTTCGTCCCATATTCTTCGTTCCATATTTTTATTTCGTCCTTGATTTTGTTCCAATTCCTGAGCAAATGGTTGACTGGTGACGAAAATGTTCAATTTTAACGTATCAACGTTCATTGTCAGTGTTAGATCGTTCTGCCACAAAAAAAAAGTTCCTAAAGTTCCTTTTTTTTTTTGCTGGAGATGAGGGAGAATGTAGCGTTTACGCTACTGATTAACCCCCTGAAGAAATTTTTATTACCCGCCTACGATCGATTTTAAATCGACATTCCTTCACCCACGCGCTGTTATCGCTTTGAAAGGAAGATCGATTTTATGCGGAAGCCGAACGATCAGTTTTGGTCAGAACTCATACACAGCCACGCCAACCGGTGAAATTGTTCACCTTCAAAGTGACGGAATTGGAGCAAGGAAGATAATTTGGGGAAGAATAAAATAGAAATATTTATAATAATAATTATTTTTTTTTAAATAAACAAATAAGTAATTTGTATAATAAAATCAATATTCATTTATAAGAGTTCCACATAAAAAGGAAGATTTTTTTTGGCGTGCTGCAGCTCCATGTAAGTAAATCATTTCATACGTATTATCTCTTTATCATATAATCAAATTTATCATTGTGTTTAGTATTTCTTTAGAGATTTATTTTGAGCTCCGAAATAATTTAAATATAAAATTTCCTTGATTTACTTGCAAAGAACAGAAGGTCATTTTTTTTTATATAGTTAAACTTAAATTCTGTTTTTATTCCACATCGTTATCATTAAGTTTTTTGGTTCCCTTTTTTATCTAACTTTTTTTGGTGGAATATAAAAGGTTCGACAAATATTGGACAGCCTTCTATATTCTGGGCATGTTCTTTTCATGGCGCAAGCCTGTCATGTCTACGAAGTAAATTTCGGAAGTTCTGACATGTTGACATAACCTAATGTTTTGATGTTTTGTTTTGGTGCAGTCAATCCATGCTGCTACACCTATTGAATTGTATTTATTTAAATTAAATAATAATTTTAGATTCCGTCACGTGAAAATATTAATTTCACTTCACTTGAGGATATTCTCTTCAGAATATTCCCTCAAGGTCTCAAGTAACTAAATTTCTTGAATAGTTAGCAAACCCGTGGATTTTGCTGTCACCCAGAGACCAGTGACTGGTTGTGGCTTTTGTGCCAAGGATTCGTCTTTACAGCCATAAACTGATGTAACCGTGCCAAGAGGAATTTTCCTATGGACTTATGGGGCTGTAAAGATAAGTTGTTTACTATTTGACGTTTTGTGTTACTTTCTATTTACTGTTTAACTTTTGTTACTTCCTATTTAGTAGTATACCCTCTTCATATGCATATGATAAGGTAAATACCCTTGTGATAATTTAATTTTTGATATAATATAATTTTGATATTATTGGGAGAGGGAAAATATATTACCTGTTTTTATTAGTTTTTTTAAATAGGATTTTAAGAGTACTGACCAAACTCACTTTTGCTATAATATTTTTTTTAATACAATACATTGGATATGATACAATTTAATATTGGGAAAGGGAAATAAATTTAATGTTTTTTTTTAAATATGATATAATGAGTATGGAACAACTCATTTTTGGATGTAATATAATAATTGTAACAGATTTATCAAGTTTGATATATTTACAATATTTGTATCTCATATTAGTAGAACTATTTAAAGTTAAATTTACTACCTTTTTGTGTTAAGACTTTGGCTATCATACGGACTATTCTTGGTTTATACTAATATTTCATATTTTATTTGGCCAGTGGTAGTGATTATTCGTTTGTCGAGGGGCTATTAGGTCCCATTGTATCTGTACACCATCCACTACCACTGTTATTTGGCTTTGCATTATGTAAATTGTTTATACACATATACCTATATACATTTTTTTATAAATATATTTATTGTTGCTATTTTGAGTTTTATTTCAGTTCTACTAACCAGTATATAACATAGCAAAACAAGATTATTATTTAGTATTTTTGTATTTCAGAGTATTATCTCCAGATTCATTTGTTACTTCAAAATCTCAACTATCGTTGAGTTGGCGCCCTTCTTTTCTCTTTTTATTGTTCTCTTTCTATAAATTTATTCCCAGTAACCTTCTTCAGTTGTATCACGTTTGATATTACCAGGTCTCATTTCTTTCTTGTCTCATTAGCTCATTATCTCTTGTTATTGTTGTTTATATCTTTAAAGCCACAATCCAGTGCATTGAAGCTAGCCCGAACACTCACTTGAGATTTAGTGTCTCTTTGGCCATTTAAATTTGTTCCTCTGAGCATAGCCCTATTTTTTAGTTTTTCCTTCTCATCACCTCTCTTCCAGTTCTTCTGGAATTAGGAAGTCTTACACTTCCAAAAACCCAATACTCCCGGAGTATTGAGCGTTTCAATAATACAAAAATCTCAAATATGAAATAAAACTAGCTGTCATATTATTAAACAATTAAAGTGACAGCATAGCCACACTCTAAGATTTACAATATTAATTATCAAAATTTAAATTGTTATGAAAGCAATTATTATTATAAAAAAATGTCTCTTTACTTTAAATTTGAATCACAAAAAAGTTACCTGAGTTTCACTAGATTACACTTTAAAATTTCTGGAGTTACCTTCTCTGCCACACGATTAAATCCATCTCCAAATT
Organism: Diabrotica balteata; assembly: GCA_918026665.1. NCBI lineage: Eukaryota > Metazoa > Arthropoda > Insecta > Coleoptera > Chrysomelidae > Diabrotica > Diabrotica balteata. The sequence continues at coordinate 73,751,578 of OU898279.1, forward strand.
GTGAATATAATGACAAATAAAACTTGAGGTTGAAAGTTTGGAACACAAACTTGGACTGGGCTTCTTACAAAACAGGCATAAAGACTGGACACAGCGGTCACATGTGGTTATCTTTCGTAATGGTTGCAGGCAACACAAATCCTTTGGGTACTTAGAAAAATGGAAATAGTGATTACTCTTTTCTAAACTTACATATTACATAGAGTATAGTCCACTATTTTTAACAGAATTTGTCGGTCTCTTTACCGACTCACTAAAACGTCTGCCTTCAACCGTTACCCCTTTCAACCTAAAATTCGACCTTCCATCGATCTGTATCGGACCCGGCATCTATCACCACTTTTCACCTCTCAACCGTTTACACCACGGCACCAACTTAAATTGTTGTTAGATCGCTTCCAAACTATCTCGAAAAACGACCTTGAATCAGCTTTTAAAATCAAAAAGCTAACGCATAATACCTCACAATGTAAACAGATAAACGGAAATATTCATACTTGCGCCAGGAGCGTCTTAGAAATTTAATTATTTGAATATAACATAGTTTGAAGGAATTTTCTGCATGCTACAAAGTTCGCTCAAAGGTACATGTTAAAAGAAGTGGTATCCACTATGAAACAATGTACATCATATAGACGATAGGAGAAAAATCTATTAATCTAATAATATTACTAGTACGTAAACAAATATACTACATAAGAGATAAATATACTACATAACCAAATAGTCCAGACACTGTGGAGGAAAACAAGTTAATACCTCTAACTATTTTATAACTGAATAAATTTTTGAGCTTAACTCTTCAAAAGGTGTATATGCGTTAAGTGAGCTTTTTATTTTTAAGGGGTGAAAATCACCCCTTATTGAAAAAAATGAATATTAAAGCATTTTATGGATTCAAATCATGTTAAATTATGGAATTGAAATGTTTTCAGTTATAATAATGGAAATTGTGTACATTCTCAATCCTTAAAAAACCTTAAAAACTTCAAACGTTTTTGTACTCCGTTTATATCATCTATAATGTAATTCCCTGCTTACATAAAATGATTTAGGTTAATTGCAACATTTCACCCTTAAAAACTACCTCCATTTCAAAATTCTACAAAAAATCTTTTTTAACAACTTTAAAAAGTTGCTTGTTTTCAACCCTTAAATACAACCCGTTGTGTCAAAACATAAAAAATTGTGATAATATCAAACGCTATAATCCTGTATTTATATTGGAGAAAAAAATGAATTTCCTGTCCATGAAATTTTCCAATCTTAAAAACCTCCCCCAGCTCACGAATAAAGTATCCGTTGATAAATATGTAAATAAAAAAAAAAAATAATTATATTTTATGGTTTTTTTTATTGAAAAATATTATGCCTGAAAATATTTACTTTACACAGAAGGTATAAGGTACCTGAATACAATATGCCCATGTTGGTAATATGCCCATTTCCATGTTTTGCTTTAATATATGATATTCGGGGAAGGAGGCGCTGGACACACTGAACGCCTAATATAACTAAGTCCGTGACCGACCTCAAGGTTAGTTGTGAGCTTGCCGTGGTCACAGTATAAAGATGTTCCACAGTAAAACTACTCGTCTGTCGGCACTTTGATCTCAGGAAGTAATACCGGCAAAGTACGAAATTGGTAATCCACCACCGTTAACCTTACAGAGCCGTATTAAAATTTTCTGAACCTACTACTATTAATTTATTTAAATAAAAAATGCGGCTTCCATATTTAACTGTCCAGATGTTCTCACTAAATGTTAATATTACAAAAACAAAGGGTTAATAAATTAAAAACAATAATTATAATTCATTGTTTATATTTTTCAACGGTATTTTAAATATCAATGGTATTGCGCAAGTTTTAAAATCTCAATGGTTTTTAATATATTGTACATGTCATATAAACGTTAAATAAAAAGGAGGTTAATTTCGAAGCTCTCACGGCATCGGCATTACTATACTCTGTTTTTTAACCAGGAGGAGTAATTCAAGTTTACCGCGTCATAACGCTTGTTTATATTCGTCCAACGGCAGGCAAGTTTACTCCACTGTTATGAAATTTTGACATTTATGTAATTTTGTCCTTATTTACTTTCGTAGGTGAATTTGGTTATATCGGCGATTTTTTGTGTTTTCTGCATTATTCGTTTAGTTTTAGTTGTAGTCTGCAAAAAATTAATTAAATTTTGCAATAGTCTTTTCGTCAAATCAATCGCGTAATGTGCAAGAATACATCAATTAAAATTCAAACTGCTGAAAAGATATTTTGTGGTGATTTTTAGCCACAAACTTAAATAAAAAAAATTCTCTTCGTCTTTCTTATTTTTAACAATTCATTCAAAATTTTTTAATAAAATAAACGAATATCAACTATTCTAATTCGGAAATAAGCTACAATTTAACTTGAAAAAATAATTTTATTAACGTTTCGTCTTCCAAGTCAGACGTCGTTGTCATAATATAAAAATAAATTATTATTTTGTATTTTGACAACACGTCCGAATTGGAAGTCGAAACGGTAATAAAAATTTTTTTTTTCAAGTTAAATTGTGTCCTAGTAAGGACGTGAGGAGTCAGATCAACAAAGCATCTGCATTGTCAGGATGTGTGCCAGAGATAGTCTAGTCAAATCCATTTTTAAACTATAAGTAAATACAGTGATCAAAGGAGAATGAGTTGATGCGTTTTTTAAGAAAATTATGTCCAGTGTTATCTATTACACAATATTATCCACTTTCAGTAACATTTAGGTTGTATGTATTAGAAATCAGTCTTAAGAATAAGAAAAATACTTCGCCGGGAAGAGGAATATATGTACGTTATTATGTTGAAAAAATTTGAAAAAATTATATCAAAATAGAAAAAGAACACTATTAAATTTTTTTTAAATCAAGAACAAATCAAATCAGAAGATATATCAGATAGTTGGAGAGAGTACCGGGTTGATTCCTATTCTCCTCCTAAAAAAATGAGGAACTTGGACAATATATGCAAAATAGCTCTTGAGATAAATTAGAGCTGCATAAGAATTTATTATATTATAGAAGAAGTAATTATCAAAAATATATATATATATATATATATATATATATATATATATTCACAAGTCTGTATATATTCCATATTATATATATATATATATATATATATATATATATATCACATATACATAATATATCTTGTGAAGTTTTTCTGTAATTTATTTGAAGTTTGATATTTTGGTCATCCAAAAAGTTTTCAGGAACAAAGCAGTGGTTTCCAGGCAGATAATCGTCGGTACATATATCGGTTAAATTTAACAAAATATGGCTGCATCTCTTTCGCAATTTTCTGTACCGGAATGCATCATGCCTAAACAAAAAATATCTTTTGAATGCTGCGGTTAATTATACCGGAGTTGGGTTAACACTATTGCCACCTTGCTGCCTGATTGAACCAAAAAAGGTTTCTTGCCAATCTTGATTCATCCGCCTTGTTAAAAAATAATCCATTCCATGTGACTGTAGTAGATTCCACAAATGAATCACTCCATTAATGGTTAATTTCCAACCATTAACATATTTGATTCTTGGTGTTACATTTTTAGCTTTAAAATTAATTACCTGTAAATTATTAAACAATCGGAAACACGCATTAAGAAATTCTTGCTAAGCATCGGTTCCTCTATACGGTCTTGGTACTCAGTTGCTTCTCTTAATGAAGAAGAATTGAGCATATCAAATAAATTATTAATGTTCCTAATAAATCTTTCGGTTGTTGTTGCTTCCTCGACGAATATAATAATCTAATATAAAGATGCAGACCGGCAGCAACAGTGTTAATAATATCTGAGAAGCATATTTCACTTTCATATTTTCAAAATTGTTAGGAGATATATGTAATTCGGTCAATTTTGGCGCTGTACGTATAGGATATTGTTTATCATGTTCGTAAATTTTTTTAATATATTCCCAAGAAACGATAATATCATCAATAATAAATTTATTTCTTAGGAAGTTATTATGAAGTGCTCTTAATAAATGAGGTGTATCAAAAGAAAAGACAATTTTATTATTTTCATGATAAAAATATGGTCTATCGGCAGATATATTTAACAAATTTGGAAGTTTAAGATTATTAATACCACTTCGAATTTTACTCATGTTCAACTTCACAATACTAACAATTATTCACAAAACGAACTCAGTTTAAGCAAAATACGGCACTGTTAACCCGTACGTTTCTACGCGACTAGCAACGGAAGAATGGTTCTCGAGCGACTAAGAAATAAGCGCAGTCGCTCTGCGCGTTGACAGACTTTACTTCCAATTTTTCAGAGAGTGGTTCTACTGTGGAACCTCTTTATACTGTGCCGTGAAGCAGTCAAGTTGTACGTGGTTTTTAAGAGCGTGTTTATAAAAATTGACGTCAGTTTTCACCTCTGTTTTGCACTTATACGTTTTAATTTGTCTACGACATTAAGTGATTTTAGTCTGCCATAGAGTACTTAAAATGTAAGTAAAAATAAAATATATTATTATTCAAAATGTTTTTATAATTTAAGAAAATGTATTAATCATCATGTGTCAACAATATGCCCATAGTGTATGCTGACAATTTGCTCAATTGGGCATATTGCCAGCTAATTATAACAGATAATTTATTGATTTTTTTGTTTTAGATAACATGCCTCGTGTCAGAAATAAGGAAATACGGTCGCAATGGAGCAATCAACAGCTAGAATCCGCAATTGCAGCAGTAATGAATGGAATGTCATACAATGCGGCAAGTCAAAGGTATAATATTTCTAGACGCACTTTGAAACGCTGTGTAGAAAAAAATAGTACCAAAAAGGCAAAAATGGGGAGAAAGACTATTTTGAATATAGATCAAGAAAACGAATTGTCTCGACGAATTGTTAGATTGGCAGAAGTTGGGTATCCCTCAGCAATAAAACTTTAAAAAAATGTGTGTTTACTTACTGTGAACAAAACAATTTGCCACACTTTTCTTCACAAGGAACCAAAATGGCTGGACGTTATTGGTTAAAAGGATTTTACCCAATACCTTTACCAAGACACCCTGAAATATCGATAAGAAAAGCACAAAACATGAATCCTGCTCGGGCTCAAAAATTGAACAAGTTCATAGTAAAAGACTATTTTGACAAATTAAGGGGTGTACTTCAAGAATTAGATTTAATCGACAAACCTGAAAGAATTTACAATGTGGACGAGAAAGGCTGCAGACTCAGTATGCATCATCAACAGACCGTTCTAGGAAAGAAAGGCGCGAAACGCGTACATTTGGTTGCTCCGGAAGATGGGGAAAATGTAACTATTGTTAGCTGTGCTAACGCCAGTGGTACCGCTATTCCTCCTGCCGTTTTGTTTAAAGGACGGCGCATGAAGCTCGAATGGAAAGATAATTTGCCTCATCATGGCACGTTGGCGTTGATGACCCTAAAGGCAGTATGAATGTGGAAACCTTCATTATTTGGTTGGAGCATTTAGCAAAATATAAATTGGAGGGAAAGTGTCTTTTAATATTTGATGGAGCCTCATGTCACTTAGACATTTCAATTGTCGAAGCTGCCGAGAAATATCAAATAACCCTTCTGTATTTGCTAGCAACACAATCATGAACTCCAGCCGATGGACAAAGCTGTGTTTTGTTCCTTTGAACACCACTGGGGCGAACAAGTGTTGTTGTATTGGACCAAATACAAAGAACGTGCTTTAACAAAGCAGCGATTTGGGGAAATATTTTCGATAGTGTGGGACAAGGCATTGACACCTTCTAACATTAAATCAGGCTTTGCTGCAACGCCAGAAAACACCATCTCCTACTCCAGGCTGTTCATATAACTCCTCTCAACAAAAAAGGGTACCAAACTATCAAAAGACCCAAGATTACAAAAAAAAAAGAAAATTAGAACTGAAACATCATCTAGTGATAGCGGACCCATTAATGTACGCCAGAAAACGCCATCTCCTACTCCAGGCTGTTCATATAATTCCTCTCAACAAAAAAGTGTACCAAATATCAAAAGACCAAGATTACAAAAAAAAAGAAACCTAGAACTGAAATCATCATCAAGTGATAGTGATAGCGGACCCATTAATCTGCGCCAGAAAACTCCACCACCAACTGCAGGCTATTCAAAAAGCTTACCAACAAAAATGTTTGCCACAATACCAAAAGACGCCAATTCACATGAAAAGAAGTCTAAAACACAAACTTCATCAAGTGAGAGTTCTGGCAGTTATACTTCGGAATCAGAAGACAGCGGCGAAGAAGTTGAATTGGCAATAAATCATTTCATAAAAAAAGGAAACTTTCCTTATAAATTCTGAAAAAAAATGATTTGGAGGTTTATAACAAAGAGAATAACAATCTTCGAGAAGAAAAAAGTAATACTGAAGAAATAAAAACTTGCCAGGGCAAAACTTTGGACACATCGTTTACGGAAATGCTTGAGACTCTGGCAAAAATTGAGAAAAAAAAATACACAAAATAGAAAGAAGGCAATAAGTAGCAGAGCTATACTGGTAAAAAAAATGTATTTTCTACCACTAGCACAGGTCCACGAACAGATATAAATAAAGGCACGAAACAAACTCTACCAGGTTGTTTGGTAAAGAAAAACAAAAAATCAGAAGACGTAGCAAAAAAGTTTTGCAAAATTTGCGACAAAGCTGAAATAAAAGACATGCGACTATGCTTTATATGTGTACGTCATATCCAGAAAACGCCATCTCCTACTCCAGGCTGTTCATATAATTCCTCTCAACAAAAAAGTGTACCAAATATCAAAAAGACCCAAGATTACAAAAAAAAAGAAACCTAGAACTGAATCATCATCAAGTGATAGTGATAGCGGACCCATTAATCTGCGCCAGAAAACTCCACCACCAACTGCAGGCTATTCAAAAAGCTCTTCCCAACAAAACTGTTTGCCACAATACCAAAAGACGCCAATTCACATGAAAAAGAAGTCTAAAAACACAAACTTCATCAAGTGAGAGTTCTGGCAGTTATACTTCGGAATCAGAGACAGCGGCGAAGAAGTTGAAATTGGCAATAAATATCATCCTTCTCTCTAAAAAAAGGAAACTTTCCTTATAAGTTCTGAAAAAAATTGATTTGGAGGTTTATAAAAAGAGAATAACAATCTTCGAGAAGAAAAAAGTAATACTGAAGAAATAAAAACTTGCCAGGGCAAAACTTTGGACACAATCGTTTACGGAAATGCTTGAGACTCTGGCAAAATGAGAAAAAAAATACACAAAATAGAAAGAAGGCAATAAGTAGCAGAGCTATACTGGTAAAAAAAATGTATTTTCTACCACTAGCACAGGTCCACGAACAGATATAAATAAAGGCACGAAACAAAACTCTACCAGGTTGTTTGGTAAAGAAAAACAAAAAATCAGAGACGTAGCAAAAAAGTTTTGCAAAATTTGCGACAAAGCTGAAATAATAAGACATGCGACTATGCTTTATATGTGTACAGTACGTTCATTGAAGAATGTGTAGGGCTGACAAAAATTCGATAAGGAATCCTTTACCTGTCTGATTGTACCCACAATAATGTTCCTTAATTTTAAGTTATTTCAGTTAAAAATTCTTTATGTTGACATTTTAGTTTTTACAAAAGGATTGTTTAATATCTTTGTTTGGTTAAATGTTTTTTATAGTGTCAATAAATATAAGATTTTGTAAGTATATGATGTTTTTTAATATTTATTTCCACGTCATTTAGTGTTTTAGGTAAGCGCATATTACCTTCACTCGACTGGGCATATTACCTTCAGGGGTTGGCAATATGCCCAGATTGAGGGGTTTAAAAAAAATTCGATATGAAAAAAAAAATTGCCAAACAATAAAAAACTAGCGATGTTTAAACACCTAAACATTGGTATAGTGTTAAAAAATACATGAAAAATATATTTTTGTAGCAATAAATTCAAAATTCCCTTAACATGGGCATATTGTATTCAGTTACCTTACAAAATATATTTACAAAAATAAAAATTATTAACAATCAAATAATTCATTGTCTGAAACATCATTCTCGTCGTGTTCTAACTCAACCTGTTTGTGTTTTGCAGGATAGTTTTGGTAATTGTCGTCAGAGAATGTTCCACATGTAGCTTTGCAAAATAAACTAAGCCTACGACAGCTACACGCTGAACCGCAACCCTTTTTAAACTTTTTATTTTTATTGGTTGCAAAATATCATCACTTTTTAAGTATTCCCAATCCGTTATATCAATCTCGTTGTTTTCAAGCCATATCTGAGTTAGTGAATAAACTCTATGTATTTACTTAATAACTCTTTATGTAGGTACTTACATCTCTGTTCGTCGAAAGTAAAAGGCATTGTAAGTAAGCAGATTTAAGCAGCCTATATTGTATACATAACATATTGTAATGTTTTTATTTTCTTTAATAATTTTTGTAGTTTTTAATTTATGTACACATGATTATTGATTATACATTTCGGTTACATAAATACCTGTATGAAATGTCGTCCAACGGATAAACCACGATCGAAACAAATCTCTGTTGAACGCGAAGCTCGCGAAATGCAAGTTTGTTTAACTGCTGAAGAAGCGCCATGTTCGAGTAGACAAATTGCGGATGAAGTTGACCTAAAGGGGAGAACTGTAAGGAATATTTTAAAAAGAAATAAATACAATTGCTATAAAGGCAAACCATCTGTCAAATAACTGTCAAAGTGTTTGGACGCGTTTAAGAGTTCCTCGGGAAAATTTAAATATTTAAGTAGTTCTAAAGTCTTTTTTTTATTAGATTTCGATCTCTTGTGAAGTGCAGAAGTGTATTTCAAGATATAACACAGGGTGTTTAGCGTTTTTGTTTTTTTGCTTTATATTTTAAGTTCTGGTATTCTGTCAACTGTACTGTAAGTAGAAATTTTTTATTTAATTAATTTTTTATTTATTTTTTTGTTAAACGTCGGGCCCCGTCATGTCCGCGGGCAAAAATGGTATCTCTGGGAAGGATCCACCAGATCCTGGTGTAGAGGACATTGAATTTAGAGATAGGAATGATATTAAAAACAATATTGATAGCAAAAACTTGAGTTCAACTTCGCCTAAAACAAATATTCAGAAAAATCAGGTATTTAACTTAGCTAATCGATTTAGTTCTAGTGATAATGGTCCTTTTTTTATATTTGTTCAACATATTAATTTAAATTTAGGTCGTTTGCATCCAATGAAACTTGGAGAGAAACTACTTTCATTATCCAATTATGATAAAAATATTATAGAAATTGTTAGTGTAGGTAAAAACCGTATCAAAATCCAAGTAGATTCAGGTGCTGTAGCTAATAAGTTAGTTACAGAAGATTTTTTTGAAAAAAATAATTTAATAGCATATATTCCAAATTATTTAACAGAAAAAAAAGGTCTCGTTCGTGGAGTGGATACTACTTTAAGTGAGAATGCATTGCTCAACACTATTAAGTCTAATATTCCTATTAAAAAAGTTTATAGAATGACTAGATTAGTTCAAAATAATGGTATATCTGAAAGAGTTCCTAGACAAATGGTCATAATTAGCTTTGAGGGTAAATTAATTCCCCAATATATTTACATTAATAAAGTTAGATGTCCAGTTGAAATATATGTTAGTCCAGTTATGCAATGTTTTAATTGTCTTCGATATGGTCATTCAACCACCCAATGTAAGTCACAAAAAAGATGTAAAAAATGCGGCAATGAAGGAAAAATTGGTTGCCCTGATCAATGTATTGCATTTTGCGTTTTTTGTAAAAATAATAACCACGAGTCAATTTTTAAAGAATGCCCCGAATATTTGAAACAAAAGAAAACTAAAAAAGCTATGGCTAATTTGAATATTTCGTTTAAAGAAGCTGAAAAAGCTATTGAAAATCCAAGTTATTCCAGTTTAGTTCAAAAAAACAAATTTGCACCCTTAACTACCTGTGACACCGATTTCCCTCCATTAAAAAGCTCTTCTGCTAAACCTTCGAATTCTAACACTGCTTACAAAAATAATAATACTCACAAGCATATATCCTCCCCTACAGTTAGTCCCCCCAAAAAAAGAAAAAATTGTGATACATCTCCTAATTTTCCTCCTATTCGTAGAGAATACCAGACCAGCTTCTGTTCGGGATCTATATTTCAGTTTGGAAACCCTGATCCTCCTAATGAATTCAATAAATTTATCAGTCAGCTGAGTGCTTCACTTAAAAATTTGATCCAACAAAGTATCCAGGATTATTGTAATTCTTCCTCAAATGTAGAATCTAATCTTAAAATGTACGAAATTGAATTAGAAAATAAAATTAAAGATATTATAGGTAATATTTTTACATAACTTTAATGGCTTCCAAAAGCATTAAAATTATTCAATGGAATATTCGTTCGCTAAATGCAAACAAATATTCTTTAAATCAATTACTTTTTGAAGAACGTTTTGACATAGCTCTTTTATCAGAAACTTGGTCCAAACCATCTGATACTGTTTGCTTCAATAATTTTAATATAGTTAATAAAAGTAGAAGTAAGGGATATGGAGGAGTTGCCGTAATTTTAGCAAATAACATTATTTATGAGCCCATTTTATTCGTTAACAATTTCAATCCTAATCTCGAAGTTTGTGGTGTAAATATTAATATTGACCAAAAAATTTATTCTATTCTGAGTGTGTATCGTCCAGCAAAAGTTAGAGTAACAATGCAAGATTACGTTAGTCTTTTTTCTCAAATTAACAATGATTGTATCATTACCGGAGATTTTAATGCTCACCATGGATTATGGGGATCCAATTTATGTTCCGTCGATGGTAATATACTAGTAGAAGCATTAGATGCATTTCCTAATCTAGTTGTTGTAAATGACGGGTCGGCTACTAGAGCTACTCCTCCAGGACATATCAAATCGGTTGTAGATCTTACTATTATAAGCTCTAGTTTATGTTCAGCCTTTGAATGGACCGTTCTTTCAGATACCTATGGATCCGATCATTTTCCCATTAGACTTTCCGTGCAGGATATAAAATTTGAAAACACAATTTTCACATCTTCAAATAAATGGTCCATGTCCAATGCAAATTGGGAAAAATTTAGAGATTCTGTAGAAAGCACCTTCAGATACGAATCAAATACAAACGAAACCAATGAAATGATATTCTTTTTATTAGATTCTATTACTACTGCAGCCAACAAATCTTTTAAAATTATCAAACCCTCAGTAAAATCTTTTAAAACTCCACCATGGTGGGATGATGAATGTCTCACAGTTTCGAATGCAAGGAAAAATTCTTTTAAAATATATAAATCCAATCTTACCCTTTCAAACTTTATTGAATATAAGAGGAATGAAGCTATGTGTAAACGAACTTTCCGCTCAAAAGCCAAATCTAGTTGGGCTCGATTTTGTTCCTCACTTAGTAGGCAAACTTCACCCTCAGAGCTTTGGAGAAGGGTAAACAAAATTCAAGGTAAGAAAAAGTACACCGCTAATAATGAAGACATAGTAGAAAGTCTTTTTAGAAAAATCTCTCCAGATTATGTCCATCTACCAGTATTTATGCCGAGTGTCTCCACTAATGATCACTTTTTACTAACCCCCATTTCAGCTGTCGAACTTAAAGCAAATATTAAGAGTTCTAAAAATACAGCTCCTGGTATTGACGGCATTAACTACAGCATGCTTTTAAACCTGCCAGTAATTGCCATACATTATCTGTGCAAAATATACAACAATATTTTACTTAAAGGAGACAACTGTGATTCTCTTAAACAATGCTTGGTTATTCCTATACCCAAAGTAAATCAGCGTACTGCCCTAAGACCTATCTCTCTTATGTCTTGTTTGCTTAAAACATTTGAACGAATTATGAAAAGCAGATTAGAATGGTGGTGTGAAAACAAAAATATTTTCCCAGTTAGTCAATACGGCTTTCGTAGAAATAAAGGGACTATGGATTGTGTGTCTCAATTAACGACTGATATTCAGTTATCCTTCTCAAATAATAATTATCTATCTGCCATATTTCTTGATATTTCAGGAGCTTATGATAACGTCAATTTAAATCTATTATTCGAAAAACTAAAGCACATAGGTATTCCTCCTTTGTGTTCATATGTGTTAGTAAACCTATTTCTGAATAGACAGGTATTCATTCGATGTAATGATAGATTGATTGGCCCGAGAGTAGTGCATCAAGGTCTACCACAAGGCTCTGTCCTTAGCCCCCTGTTGTTTAATTTATACACCGTAGATCTTCACAATATAGGCATTAAATGTAATATATTACAATATGCGGACGACTTCTGCTTTTACACTGTGAATAATTTATACCAACAAAGTATTAACTCAATAAAAACTATTATGTGTGACGCAAGAGAGTATTTCTTTAAACAAGGGTTTGAGCTTACTACGAAGAAATCAGCTGTGGTATTTTTTACGCGACATCGTTTACCAGTTATATCCAGCATTATGTTTAACAGCCTAAGTATACCCGTTCACAATCACTACACTTATCTTGGTATTACATTGGACACCAAGTTAACATGGGACGAACACATTAACGAGTGCTTAATGAAATGTGAGAAAAGTCTTAATATTCTTAAAGTAGTTAATCGCTATCGATGGGGTGCCGACCCCAAGATTAACTTAATGTTTTATCGTGCATACACCAGATCCATTCTCGACTATGGATGCTTTTTATACGGATCTGCCACAAATAGTCGTCTTAAAAAACTAGACCGCCTTCAGTATAAGGCTCTGCGATTAGTTTTAGGGGCGCTCAAATCTACACCTACAGAGAATCTTCTAGCCGAATCTATGGAACCTCCCTTACATTTAAGACGACTATTTTTAGCTGAAAAATTTATTCTCAAATGCCAGTCTTACAATCAAACTGAGCTACTACAAAAAATATGTGATATTGCTGTTTCTAATCTAGTCGACAAATGGTGGCATAACAGAAATTCTCCTATTCTGGCAGTGGCATATCCTAACGTTTCTCAACGTCTAAACACTCCGTGTGACTTGACATTCTTTCAATCGAATTTCAATGTTTCCTACGCCAAAGTCAATGTTTGGTTTCCCAATTTTGACAATGAGAATACAGTTGATTTTCAGCATCAGATAGCCAAGCTTAATAATCCATGCAGGATCTTCACGGATGGTTCTAAATCTAGATTGGGAGTCGGCTGTGCTGTATATATTCCGGATCACAAAGAATCCCTAATGTTCAAGTTAGATAAACAATGCTCTATATACTCTGCAGAAATGTTCGCAATTCATAAAGCTCTAGAATGGGCGGTCAACAAAAAAATTTCTAACCACCAAGTAGTAATTATATCAGATTCAATGTCTGCGTTATTAGCTTTAGAAAACTCACGTCAACATTTATATAAAAATAGTCTTGTCGTTAAAATTTTAGAAAACCAACTTAAGCTGCAGGAAGAACATACTACTGTACATTTCGTCTGGGTAAAAGGACACTTTGGTATTTCCGGTAACCTCAAAGCAGATTTTTATGCTAAAGAGGCAATCTTAAAAGGATCAGAAATAAATTGGCTAGATAGAAGCGATCTAACAGCCACTTGCAAGAAAAGTCTAAAACAAAATTGGGACATTGAATGGTTTGCTTTCTGTAATCGAAGCAATAATCTTTATACAAAAATTCATCCAGTTTTACCTACTGAGCCGTTTGCCGTAAGAAGTTACCCCAATAGAAATATTTATTCCATGTTTGTTAGATGTCTCTTTAACCATGCCACTGTCAAGACATACCTCTATAGACTAAATCTATCCGAATCAGAACTTTGTGATTGCAATGGTTACGTTGATGATATTAATCATTGGTTGTTTGGATGCAAGCATAATGATGATGCAATTAAATATTTGATGCACACCCTGTCTCAAGAACAAATACCTTTACCACAAAACCAAACTTCTCTTTTATACTTGTCTCGACGAAACCATAAAATACAACAAATTATTTGGGAATTTTTAAAAAGGACTAAGAGAAAAATCTAACTTGGATGAATGAGTCGGAATGAATGTGTTTAGCAATTATTGTTTTTTATAATTAATCTTATGTAATATTAAGTACCTCCCTGTAAAATACGAACATTGTTATTTAAAAAAATAAAAAATATATATGTATATAAAAAAATAAATAAATAAAAAATAAAAAAAAATATATAAATAAAAAATCATATAAAAAAAACTGAAAAATTAAAAAAAAAAAAAAATTAAAAAAAAAAAGAAAAAAAAATAAATAATTAAAAAAAATAAATAAATAAAAAAAAATAAAAAAAAAAAACGATCACAAAGAAGGCCTAAACCTCCGAGGTGTTGAACCGGGTTTATGTCTTAGCGCTGTGACAATTATTAATTATTAGAATTTAGTATTAGCATTTAGTATTATTTGTATATTTCTTATTTGTAAATTAATTTAAGTTGGTTAGGGTCCTGAATGAAGAGTTTAAATAGAGGTCAATTTAATGTTTCCACTTCCTTTTTGTATTTTTTTTTATTTTTATATAACAATACCTAATATGTATGTGCGTGCATAAGTTTGTATATGTGCTGCGCATGTGTATATAGTATTTAATATTGTAGCAAACAGTATTTATTATAATACCGTGGCTGAATGGATCAATAATCCAAAGCCATAAAAAAAAAAAAAAAAAAAAAAGGCAAACCACGCAAGAACTTTTTCCAGACGATCATTTTAAACGTATGAGATTTGCGATATGTGAAACTATGATGGAGAAATCGAATGAAATAATAACTTTTTTAAATATGTTTTGTTTTCCGATGAATCTTCATTCACAATCCATAAACGTCATAATCCATCTGTCGTCCGCTATTGGTCTAGAGGAAATAAAAATTTGAGTATTGCTGTGAAAACACAATACTCAAAGAAATTAAATGTGTGGACTGGAATTTAGAACGATAATATAATTGGTCCATTTTTTATGACAGGTAATCTGAATGGACGTAAGTATCAGATTATTCCAGCAGTTCTAAACCATACGCTCAATTTCAATGATGTTTGGTCACAGAATAATAAACAATCAGAAGGGCCACTCTCAGATGCCGCCTTTGAAGTTTTTCAGCACGCGCGCCATGTTTTAGGAGGACACAGACATATGATTTGTGTGGTTATGTAATTGTTTATATTTATGTTTAATTATATTTTATTTATGTTATTATATTTAACAATGTTAATATAATTGTATAGTATGTCTATGATTGCCGTAAGTCAAATAAACCTGGTTAATTTTTCCATGCACACCACATAAACAACACTAATTTCTTTAAAATCCTCCTAAAACATGGCAGAACGTCTGCGCGGAGGAGATGCGCGTACTTAATTTTCCGTGGAGAGTGGGTATTCTGTTTGTTTATTATTCTGTGGTTTGGTTTCAAGAGGATGGTTGCCCATCTCATAATGCAATCAATCGAAATTACAAATTATTTGGAATAAACATTCGCTGGACGATTAATTTTTACACGAGGAACAATAAAATGACCCCCTAGATCACCAGATTTAGCACCAGATTTTTATTTCTGGGGAATGCTAAAATCAAAATTATATCGGCATGAATTCGAAGGAGCTACCAATTTAGCAGAATTGCAAGAAAAAATTGTTCAACTCTGTAGTCGAGTTCCACCAAATCAGCTAAATGCAGTGAGACTTGCTTTAATTGATAGATTACGATTTTGTTTAGCGCAAAATGGTGGTTTGTTCGAACATTTAATTGGTTAGAGATTTTTTTAAAGATGCCTTTAATTTTAATTTAATTATTTAGAATAATATTTTTAGTTGGTTTTTTTCTTATAAAATTAATATTTATATTTAGTTAATGTTAAGTTACTTATTGTTTTATTTCCAAGCTACCATAGCTAAAAATCGAACAATCGACAATATTAATTTTGATTCTACAATGAACTGTAGTGGGTTCTAATAAATATTAATTTACACTCATGTATCGGACTAAAATTTTAGAAGGAAAGATGTAACAGAAATTGCACCGTACTGAAGATGACCAATAGTCAGAAATACGGATACACGGTTGCCTTCCGTCTTATACACATATTTTATTATATTTTTTTTCCTTTGTTGCGAGCTATGCCGATACCTTTTACCTTTAACATAATATATATATATATATATATATATATATATATATATATATATATATATATATATATATATTTATATATATATATATATATATTATATATATATATATATATATATATATATATATATATATATATATATATATATATATATATATATATATATATATATATATATATATATATATATATTTAGTTGATATTCTTGGGCTTAGGTTCATAAAAAAAATTGATTTGATACTAAAACATTTTCATATATACGTTTCGGCAGGAAATCCATGCCGTTTTCAAGAAATAATATTGACAAAAAAAAACATTTTATGACAGACATAATACAGTTTAAAAGTTATACTTTTGACTTACCATGATATTGACAATTCAGACATCTATTATACATTTTAAAGTAGACGACTTTATTGGCTTGTGGCTTATTCCCATTAATAGTTATTACTTTAAGATGTCACAAGAAAACAACTTCAGAACAATATATCGAAATATTATTAATCTCATACAGAAAGTTTTTCGGTAGAGCTAGGAATACATTATTCTGAATTTCTCATAATTATATAAGTATATAAAATGAAAAAAGTATTAAATTAAATGCAAGTCGATTGTATAGACAAGTATGGATATTAAATTTGTGTGCAAAAATGAAATTATTAAATCTGAGTAACTTATTTTGCAATACAGATTTGTAATTGCAATATTTACATTTTTCATTAATTTGAGCTATTAGGCGAAACGTATTTTTTATTCGTATATATGGTCTATACAGACCATTATTTTTAATTATGAGGTCTGTAGGATGTAATTTGAGGTTTATCGTTTTAATGGTATTATTTTGAATGAACCTTTGTCAAAATATCATCATCATCAGCCTCTCTCAATCCACTGCTGGACATAGGCCTTCCCTGTTTGTCTTCAAAGTGTTCTATCTTGTGGTTGCTGTATCCAGTTTTTTGTTGTCTTTCGTAAGTCGTCTTGCCATCGTGTTGGTTGTCTTCCTCTGCTACGTTTATCAGCTCTTGGTCTCCATATACTTAGTTTGCGGGCCATCTTTACCATCATAAATATATATATATATATATATATATATATATATATATATATATATATATATATTTATATATATTTGTTTATATTTGTTTAGCAGTTCTATTTCTTCATTTTGTATTTCAAGGTATTTACTTGGTCCTAAATTCGTCATATATTTTGTTTTTGTTATATTCATTTTTAAAACTATTTTGTGATAGGCTGTACTTTCATGCCGATATGAAAAGTTTAGGTGACAACGTATCACCTTGTCGGATACCTCTTTCTCTCGTTTAGTGCTCGGCTCTCGTTTAGTGCTTCTATAACACTGTCGAGTTCTACTGAGTCAAATGCTTTGTGGAAATCTACGAATGTTAAAACTAAGGGCTTGTTATATTCTATAGATTTTTCGTGAGTTGTTTTATTGTTTGGAGGTGATTGTTAGTTCCAAAGTTTGCTCTGAATCAAGCTTGTTCTCTACTTTGATATAAGTTTAATTTCTTGTCTAATCTTGTGGTGATTACTCTCGTGAAAAGTTTATAAAGATGGTTTAACAGACTGGTTGGTCGGTAATTTTCCAGATCATTTTTTCTCCTTTTTTGTGCAGAAGAATTGTTTTGGCTCTATTCTATTCAAATGGTATGGATTTTTTTATCAAACATAGATTAAAACGATCTTTTATTTTCCTCATTAAAGGTTCACCGCCATTCTTAATAGCCTTGATCACATTCATTTTATTATTCGCTTGTCCAATTTTACTGAGAGTTATTTCTGGCATGAGTTCAGAGCCTTGATTTAATATTGTTTTGCTTATTGCATCTTTTAGCTGTGTTTAGTTCATCCGTCTGCTTTTATAAAGTTCTCCATAGAAGTCTTCTACTATTGTTAAAAGCTCCTCTCTATTTGTTGTTATTTCGCCCTTTTTGTTTTTTAATTTAATGATCTGACTTTTTCCATTATTTAGTTTTCCTGGCAGACATTTTAGGCCTTTATTATTTTTTATGGTTTGTTCGATCTTTAGTGTATTGTACTTTCTTAAGTCTTTTCTTATTACTTTTTGACTTCTCTGTTGATCTTTCTCTTTTGCTATCCATTTGGATCATTTCTTTTTGTAATAAGATTTCTTTGTTTCATTAAATTCCTGGTGTCAGTACTAAATTTTTCTTTATTCTTATTTCTGGGATAGTGTTTTCTCATACTTTCCCCAATGGCTTGTGTAATATGTTGGTTTAGTGCATCTATGTTTTTGTTGAGAGTTATGTCTGTGTCGTTTCTCAGGTTGATTTCGATGGCGTTTTGATATTCTTTAATATCTCTAGCTTGGGACCATATTGGTATTGGTTTCGTATTTACTAATTTACGTCTCTCTTGTTTTGTGCTTATTTTAACTTCTGCTCGTACCATTCTATGGTCGGTACCAGTGTTGAATGCATTTAGGACCGTTACGTCTTGGATAATTTCTTTTTTGTTTGTAATTATGAAGTCAATTTCGTTTTTTGTTTTATTATCTGGGCTTGCCCAGGTCCATCTTCTATGTGGTTTCTTATAGAAAAAGCTATTCATTTGAACTAGATTATTCTGAAGGAAAAAACTAATTAAGGTCTCTCCTCTTTCATTCGTTCCATTTAGTCCAAATTGTCCAAGAGATGTTTCTTCTGGACATGCTTTAATTCCTGTTTTTGCATTGAAATCACCACATATTATCACGTTTACGTCGTTTAGGGCTATTAAGATATCGTCGTAGAATTCTTCGACTTCTTCATCTGAATGGGTGGTTGTTGGTGAATACACTTGAATTATTTTAACGCTGTATCTTTTATTGAGTTGTAATGCTACGTAGGCCACTCTGTTCGATATTCCCTTAATAGATGTAATTTTATCGCTATGCTTTCTATGTATAAAAAAACCAATGCCTCCCTCTGATGTTTCTTCATTACCCATACTGTAGAAAAGATGCCCTGTACTTCAGGTCTTCAGACTTTCTCCTTTCCTTCTCACTTCGCTGACTTCTATTATGTCCCATTTGATATTTGACATTTCACTCTCCATCTCTGTAAGTCTTTCTTCTGACATCAGACTCGCGTTGTAGGTAGCAATATACATCAATATGTGTTTTTTGGATTTTATCGTTTGCAAATTTTTGCCATTTACATCAAATATTGTTCGGTAGGACAACGCAATTTGAAAAATATAACAAGAAGCTTATTCTAATTTTTTCTACTTAAAAATTATAACTTTATCTAGACGTCATCTGTGGATTCGACATTCCAGAAATTCGACCCTTCTAGATTTAACAGAGAAGCAAGTTGGTCAAAAATTTCTTTACAGCTATCATTTTACTGATAGCGATATAAAATCAATAAACCAAAACGCTAAGAATATATTAAAACCTACAGCTATTCCTAAAGATGAGGCAACCACTGCTATATTCGAAGCTTTGCAAAATAGAACTGATAGTTCTTATTCAACCATTAACAATAAATATTTATTCAGTAATGACTCTCAATTAAATCTCAAAATTCCTATATCACTTAAAAAAAAGAACCATGCTGTCAAATTCTAAATGATGCACACATGTCTTCGTCGTTGGATTTTTCAAATTGTGACCAAAATTTTGCTTTATTTTCTAATAACTACCCTAACTTAAGCGATAATTGTATTCAGAAAAATTCAGTCCAAATCCAATTAAATAAAAAAAAATGAAGAACTTAAAAATGCACAGGATGCATTAAAACGATTAAAAACTATATCAGAGTTAAAAATGAATATAATTGTAAACAAATATGAGGCAAAAATTAAATCTAAAAACAAAGTGATTATTAGGTATAAAAACCAAGTATATAATTTAACTCATAAATTTAATAGACGTACAAAAGCTTCAAACGAAGCAATAAAGTTCAAAAAATTAGTTAATAAACTTGATGACGAAATAAAAGAATTTTTAAGTATGCAAATTAACCAAATTAAGAAAAGTAAATGGACTGAAAAAGAGAAACAGTTTGCTATATCTTTCTTTTATAGATTCTCAAAAGCTTACCTTCGAGAAAAAAAACATTTTAAATTTCCATGCGTAAGTAACATTAGAATTTGGATTAATGAATTAGATTTAAAACCTGGTCAATGTAACACTTTGTTGACATTATTACAAATTAAATCTTCGCTAATGAACTCTAAAGAAAAAGAATGTGTTTTATCGTGGGATGAAATGAGTATGCAAAAGTGGCTAGATTATAATACTAAAAAAGATATCGTTGAGGGGTTCACAGATTTGGGAGAATTAGGTCGCTCTCCAACAGAAGGTAATCATGTTTAAGTTTTTATGTTAAGAGGTAGACAAACTGATTGGAGGCAACCTATTAAGTACTATGTCGCCCATAACTGTGTACCTGGAAAAAAACTAAGCAATTTAATTCTAAACGTTTTAGATTTCTTCAAAGAAGCCGGTTTTAAAGTTAAAAGTATGGTTTGCGATATTGGTCGTAGCAATCAAACTGCAATAAAAAATCTTGGCATAACGCCAGAAAAACCATCCATTGAAAATTTTGGTCTAAACATTTTTTTTAATTATGACCCTCCTCACGTAATTAAGTGTATACGTAATAATCTTCATAATCGTGATTTTTTAATTGAAAACACCGTGGTTTCATGGGGTCCAGTTCGAGAATTAAGAGAACACGAAAGAAACGCCATGCGCCATATGTAAATCGGCACCTAAATTAACTGATAGACACATAGATCCTAATCCATTTGAAATGATGAATGTTAGTCTAGCCACTCAAATTTTTAGCAAAACCGTTTCAGCGGCTATATTCGCAGGCAAACTTTCAAATGTGAACCCTTTAAAACACGAACACTGCATTTCAACAGCTGATTTTTTAAAAAAGATTAACTATCTATTTGATTGTTTAAATAGTAGATCGACTAAAGATCCAAATCCATTACGGAAACCATTATCTCATTTTAATATCCAAGTTGAAAACTATTTAAAGAATCATTTAAATTGGATTACATCATGGAAATGTAAAGATATTGAAACTAACCCACCCTCTTTTAATGGTTTTCATCTAAAAATTAATAGTGTTTTAATGCAGTGGGACGAAATGAAAAAAGAGGGTAATGAATATTTATTAACTTCACGGCTTAATCAAGATCCGTTAGAAAATTGAGGCAAAATTTACAATATACAATGTATGCTAATTTAACATCTGTTTCAAAATTAACCAATTGCAAAGCTGACGAAACTACAACAGTATTAGCAATTCCGAATTTAATTGATTTACAAAAATCAGTCGATGAATTAAATGAAGATATTGAAGAAAAAAATGATGGACAAATAAGCTTTAATAATAAACGTATTGATTCTGTAACTGATTTAGAGGTTTGCTCTTTTATGTATACAGGGGATGAAATTTCAGAAAAACATGATGCAAATATTAAAAATACTATTTATTCTAATGATCCTTTTAACAAATGCTCACGGTTTTCAGATGCACAAGATTGTAATAGCGATAGTGATGATTCGATAATATCTTATAAGGAAGTTGATGAGTCTGTCGAAGATGAATTATGTAGTACATCTAACTTGAATGAAATTTTTGATTGTAAATCATTTGATACAAATCAGACCATCAATGAGGAACTTTCAGAAACAAGTTTAAAATGTTTATCAATATTTGAAAGGGTAACAAATAATGCATCTTCGACTGGCTCAACTTCTCTTTATCTCAATTCAGTTAAGTACCTTGCCGGATATTTTGCATACAAATGTCTAAAAAAAAAACTAATTGTGAAAAGTGTGAAAATTATTTTGTTCGTAAAAATGTTAATTTTAATATAAAGTTTCTCAAAATAGTAACGAACTTGGTAATCTTTGCGTACCTAAAGATGAATTTACAGAAGTAATACGTATTTCACTTGATATTTTTGATGTTGAGTTTTGAAAATGTTTGTTATTTGGAAAATGTCAGTAAGTTGATTTTAAATGCTATAAAAAAAATTAAATGAAATCAATCCATCATTTTTAAACATTGATGACTCTTGTAAATCACATCGACAACGGTTATAAAATTTTTTGTTACAGTTATGATATTCAATAATTTAAAATGGATTAATAAAGATAATCGAGATACTAGAAGAGCTAGAAAATCTAAAATTGCTAGTAGTGATAAGCCAAATCTAAAACTTCAAAAATTGAGCCATCAA
This sequence comes from Diabrotica balteata, assembly GCA_918026665.1. Lineage (NCBI taxonomy): Eukaryota > Metazoa > Arthropoda > Insecta > Coleoptera > Chrysomelidae > Diabrotica > Diabrotica balteata. The sequence goes on from OU898279.1 coordinate 73,773,969, forward strand.
TTGGTAATGTAAAAAAGCAATTTCAATTTTAGAATAAAACTGTATTAAATATACATTCAGCTATAACAATTTTTAGTTTATTTTCTTCAATACCTTACCTACTTTTTCAATTTTTTTAATGCTTTTATTTTACTGTTTCATATTTTAAGTTATACACAGAATTGCTTTTTTGTCATTAATATTTTAAGTATTATTATTTTTCCTTTTAATAATATTACTTATTCGCTCCGTGCGTGACCATGGTAGGGGTACATTGAAACGATGCCAGCGTGCGTAGCGGCGAAATATGACAATATGACAAAATTGGAATATTGGACAAAATATTTTTACGCATAAGTTTTATCAAAAATGTGTGAAAATACATGTTGCGTATTTAATTGTGCTAATAATAGCAAAAACAGTGAGTGTAGTTTTTATAGGTACCCAAAGATTACATATAAATTACAGAAAAGAAAAAGATGAATTCGTGCTATTAATATGAAAAAGTAAATATGACATAATTTCATTTTTATGCAATTGAAATAGGAAAAATTTAAATAATTTACCTTGAATGACATTTGATAAGGCTTCAAGCTAACTACAGATGACTTTAGCTTTTATATCATAACTTTTACTATTATTGTTTTTAATTATATGCTCTTTTGCGTGAAAAACTTGATTTGCCAGTACTAGATTTTTCCCTTTCTTTTCCGTTTGGAGTTGAAAAGATATATTATGATGAATTTTGAGAAACCCAGTTTTTAATACTACATTTATTTTGTACTTAAACTGAAAAAAATATAGTTAAAAACTAATTTATTATTAATTGTCAATGTCGCATGTATTTAACAATGTCAAACATATGTCATATGTTTAACCTGAAAATTAGGACTCCAAAATTGTCAGATGAAGGCGGTAGGTGTCGCGTCAGTCACGTACGGAGCGAATACCCTTTTTTTCGGAAATATTTGACATTAATAAAAAAAAACAAAAAAAACATAAAACCTAACAAAACAAATAAAAAACAAAAATTATATAGTCTAAGAATTTATTTCTCTTCTTCCTGTTCGTTTTATATCGACATGATTCTGTCTGTTTTTCAATGTGCATCCAGTAAGTTGTCGTTCCATCGTTTTCGTGGTCTTCCTACTGATCGTCTTCCTATTGTGCAACCGCCTCTTGCCATCTTTACTACTCTATTTGTTGCAATTCGGCTTATATGTTCGTTCCATTCTACTCTTCTATTTCTTACCCAGTACTTTATGCTCTGCACCTTGCATCTACGTCGTATATCTCTACTTCTAGCTCTGTCACATAATGTCTTACCACCAATTTTTCTGTGGTGTTTTCATCTCTGCTATTTCTAACATCCTTTTTGTCCTCTCTGCGTCACGTATTATTTCTGCCGCGTATGTCATTATTGGTCTAATGACTGTTTTGTAAATTCTGCCTTTCGTTCTTTTCCCGATAATTTATTTTTATGGCAAATAGTCCATTTTGAAAGCGATATTTCTCTTGAATGTATACTGTATATGTTTAATCGCCAATAAGTTTCTTTCTTTAATGATATTTCTGCACAGATTTAATCAGTTTAATTTATGATCATATTGACCAATAACACTTAACATAGAAAGTCCTTCTCTTCTTTAGTATCCTTACACTCATGAGTTCAAAAGTATTTTGAAAAATCATCTTTTTTGGATCTTTAAAATATTGAAAAAGTGTGAATCCATCGTTTTATACTTTTTAATCCACTTGACGTATTTCCAAAAAATATTAGGTAATCAAATAGTAAAATTTTATATACATGATATGCCTAACTTTTGGACTCTGAGTATATTCCTTACCATCCTGGTGGGAGATAACTGCTACCTTCTCGTTTGGTTCTCGCTGAGTAATATTAACTTGCCTATTATTACAAATTAATTAAACATTATTAAGATTGTTATAAGCAAATTAATATTAGCTAAGAGCAGCAATATTTACACATAAACGGTTTTTAAACTATCTACTATTCTTACCTTTAAAACGTTTTATTAAAATTTAATATAAAAATAAAGATTTTATTGTGAAAAAAACAGTTTGAAAACCAATGGCATCAAAATTTGTTTACGTGTAGATGCAAAGTTACATAAATAGCTCCGTTCATACTCCTGTCCCACTTCCTCCTAACTACATATTTCATGATATTGTAGCGAGATTAAATAAAACGAGCGGTTCGAATTTATATAAATATATTTATTTATAACTTTACAGTTCGGTATTCTCTTATCAATTAAACTAACTCCTAAGATCGTTACATATATATACCAAAGTTACTATTTTCTAGAAAGTTCCCACCTCTAGGCGTACGTGACCGATTTTTCTCTTGCCTTCGAGGGATCTATCTATCGATGGTTCTCGATGCCTGAGATGCTTCGAGATGCAACCGTTAGACGGGCCGCGCTGAATGCATGTTCGTAACACTGCTCCCCTCTTAGATCTGAGCGTCCCGATCAGCAACTCTATATGTAGGCCCAGGATGGCGGAATCTACAGGACTCTCCAGCTCTGCATGAACCCCTCAAAAAGAAATAACAGTCTACTGTCTTTGAAGGACACGTTCTCTTCGGATTAGTGCAACACACAGTAATTCTTACGCCGGTTTCTCGGAAGATTACTTCAATCATGCTTCTGACAATCTTCCAATCCAGATTATCTAGTGCATGGCCTATCTTGGGTAAGGCTAAATTCTTAATGTCGTAATTGCAGACGATTTTCTTCAAATTAGTTAGAGCACACCATATATCCTCGTAGGTTGCCCTGTCTGTATACGACTTCCTGGTCACCATATACAGCAAAGATCGAGAACCATCTTCTAATTTCAGTACTCTTCCAACTTTAGGCTGCTGGTTTTTTAACTCGTCCAAGCGACCAAATTTCTTATAAAATACGGATGAGATTCCTTTAGTCATCTCAAGATCTTGGGCAACACAGTGGGCTAGAGAGACGTTATGCAGAACACTAAAAAGATCCTGCTGAACTTCTGTCGTCACGCCGAATCTAGCACTCTTTCTCTCTGCGTAATTTGACATAAATTCATTAAAGCTTGGTCGCCGATCATCTTTGATCTCATGTTGAAGGGTTCGGACTTCTTCGGTTTCATTTGAGCCAGCATAAGGTGCAAGACGATTTATGTGAACTACTTTTGGTTTACCTTTCGGCAACTTCTTAATTCGGTATATTACGTCATTTATTCTCTTTTTAATTTCATACGGACCCTCCCATTGTCTTTGCAGTTTAGGAGACAAGCCACGACGACGTTGTGGATTATAAAGCCAAACAAGATCACCTATTTCATAGCTTTCATTCTTGCATCGAGAATCATATTGATCTTTCATTCTGTCACTGGCTAACTGGATGTGTTGCCGGGCAAGTTCATGAATGTTGTTCATTCTTAACTTTAGGCGGTCGACATAATCTTCGCTTGCAACATGTTCTTCGGAAGGTCTGGAGCCAAACTCTAGGTCGCAGGGCAAACGAACTTCACGACCTAACATCAGGTAAGTTGGAGTCTGGCCCGTAGCTTCATTCACGGCCGAGCGGTAGGCCATTAGGAATAAATGAATGTGCTGGTCCCAATCTCTTTGATGTTCTGATACAACTTTGGACAGGTGTTTACCCATCGTTCGGTTCATTCTCTCGACCATTCCATCTGATTGAGGATGAAGGGGTGTCCTTCTGGTCTTATTGACACCAATCAATTTACAAACGTTTTGGAAAAGGTTTGACTCGAAGTTTCGCCCTTGTTCGGAGTGGATCTCCAAGGGAACACCAAATCGGCTAAAGAATTCTTTAACCCGTACCTCTGCAACGGTAGCAGCTTCTTGATTTGGTAGCGCATAGGCCTCAGTCCATTTCGTAAAATAATCCATGGCTACCAGGATATATTTATTTCCATCATTTGTCTCTGGAAGTTTACCTGCAATATCGATTGCTACTCGTTCCATAGGACTACCAACATTGTACTGTTTCATGGGTGCCCTTTTTTTACCAACTGGACCATTACTGGTTGCACACAGTTTACATTTCCGGCACCATCTTCTTACATCATTTTTACAGTTCACCCAATAGAACCGTTCTCGAACCTTTTGCAGAGTCTTCGTAATACCAAAGTGTCCACCTGATGCACCGTCATGCAACTGACGCAATACTTCTGACACTTTACTTTTAGGTACAATCAACTGAAGCTTAGTTTCTGTACCATCATCGTTCTCAAAGGTTCTATACAGAAGATCATATTTCAGCACTACGCAATTCCATTGGCTCCAGTAACACTTGACTTCGGGACTACATGCACTAATGTCTTGCCAAGAAGGCCTTTCACTTCGATGCATCCAACCCAATATTCTCTTTATACATGGATCATCTGCTTGAGCGTCGTGTAGCTGTTGTGTCTGCCATTGATCATTAATGACGGTGGTTCTTCTCACGGGGCAAAGTCGTTGTTCTAATTCAAGACAATGATTACGATTTACACTGTATGGCCGTCTTGACTGAGCATAAGCATTTGAATGACTTTTTCCCGCCCAGTGTTCCATCTGTTCTAGCTTTCTGACTGTTGTATTATTTTCTTGTAATTTACGACGAATGTGACCTTCGTTGTTACCATTCCAACATCTGGGTTCACGTCTCTTCGGCATCATGTTACAAACTATTTTCCGTACGATTTCCTCCAGACGTTTATCGTTTCGTTCATCATTCTCTTCAGAGGTTCGTACTTGATAGCTCCGTGAAACTTTACTAGCTATCTCGTGTTCCAAGGCAATGGCGAGCGCTTCATCTAAAAATTTCGGTCTTGCTAGTCGTAAAGCTTTCTGTAGTTCACTGTCTCTTAACCCATTGACGAAGGCATCTACAGCAATTTCTTCCAAAATGTTGTCTGGTGCCTCTGGATAGGCCAACAGCGCTATACGAACAATATCTGCTTCAAATTCTTGCAAACTCTCACTTGATCGTTGGATTCTACTTCTTATTTGGACGAAGTTTCTTCAATCATTTGAGAGATGCTTTCAGTTTTTTTATCATTTTTTTTAGAAGTTTCTTCAATCATTTGAGAGACGTTTTCAAATTTTTTTTTTTTTTTTTTCTGGAACTCTCTTCGATCTTCATTAAAACTGCTTCTTCTGCTGATTGAAAATGGAATGTCTCTGGGTCATCTCCATTCTTTTTAAGAACATTCTTTAGTCGTTCTTGTAGTATTTTCTTGGACCCGCTGCAGTCTTCATCGCGTTCTTCTAGTTGCTCACGCAACTGTTTCACTGAAAGTTCTACTAGCAGCATCTTTGGTCAGGCACACACGTACTTTTTAAATGTTCTTTCGTACAAAGTTCACTATTGAACTACGCAGATGTTCCCGACGAACAATACTTTTCAAAAGTTCAAAAGTTTTTTTTTTAAATCACTGTTAAATTTATATTCAAATCTCACACCGATACCACTGTAGCGAGATTAAATAAAACGAGCGGTTCGAATTTATATAAATATATTTATTTATAACTTTACAGGTCGGTATTCTCTTATCAACTAAAATAACTCCTAAGATCGTTACATATATATACCAAAGTTACTATTTTATAGAAAGTTCCCACCTCTAGGCGTACGTGACCGATTTTTCTCTTGCCTTCGAGGGATCTATCTATCGATGGTTCTCGATGCCTGAGATGCTTCGAGGTGCAACCGTTAGACGGGCCGCGCTGAATGCATGTTCGTAACAATATTAAGCCGAAGTCGACGGGCGACAGCCACGACGCGTCGCGACGCCACGCTTTAAGTTTATGCAACCACCCTCTTAAAGAGTGATTTGAAGTATAAACCGTAACTAAACCGCCCATTTGAACTGCTCTTCTATTGGGATGTTTAATTTAAATATAATTACGGATGTAAAATAGTGATAATATATTAGTTTAAGATGTTTAGTGTGTATTCTGATCTGAAAAGCCAAAAGCCAAAATGTCCATTAAATTATCCATATAAAAGCAAAGAATTTTCTAGATAACATGTCAATATAATGAAGTTGGCCTATTTATGTGGTGGACTGTTCGAGAATATTCAGATATTGATGAAATAGAAACAATTTGAACATAATTTATTGCTAGAACAGTCTGGAACGATAAAAGGATATGAATACGAGGTAATTTGGAGCAGGCAGTCAAGAAGTCAGTCAGTCAGTTACGATTAAGTCAGTTACAGTTACTAAGTCAGTTACAATTCATTCATTAAGTTAGTGACAATAAATTAGATTCATCAAGAAAGTTAGTTCAAGACGGTTATAATTAATTAAGTCAGATACAGTTGGAGAGTATGAGAGTATATTAAGATAGTTAGTTCAATACAGTGATAGTTAATTATTAGAAAAGTAATACAGTGACAGTATGGAGTTAATTTATTAAGAAGTTAAGCAGTCAATAGTACAAGCACATAGTATACAGTATATTTGAAAGTATATTACATATATGGAGATTACAAGAATTTTAAATTATAATATCTATATGGTGAGTGAAGATTATTAAGAAGAAACATATTTAAAATTGTTGGGAGCCGATAATTAAAATATTTTGGTATATTTGGAAAAATCAATTTCACAAATACAAGGATAACCGAGGCTGATTAAGAAGATATTGAGTGGTGATTATAACTTTAATTTTGGAAAACTTTAGGCATTCAGTAATAGAAAGGTACCAAAGTTTGTTAATATAATTTAATAATTGTAAGAATTTCAAATTTTAGATAGGTTGTTTTAAATTTATATTGTTTATATTAGATATATATGTCTGTTTCATAATAGTTATAATAAAGATATTTAAAAAAAAAGTACTTACAAACTAATTCTTTGAGAACCGCGATAAAAACCCTATACTCATATATATTATTCAAAATTACTCATAGCTCATACACAAACAAAACATCATAACAATTTTGGCACCCACCGCGGGGCTCTCTATTTAAAAGAATTAGTTTGGGAAGATAAGTGCTCCCATATAATTAAATTAATTTTCATTAAAAAAAATATATAGATTTTATTTTTAAATATATTTGAACAAGTAAAATCTCAAAATGTCTCAAGGAAAGAAAGGTACAAGAAACAAAAAGAATGAAGATGTGGAAATAGAAACACAAGCTGTACAAGAAGAGCCAAGTTCCACAAGATACTGTAGAAATGAATTAAGAAAGAGAGGAAAATGTCAATATGGCAGCTTTGATGTCATTAATGACGCAGATGAACAAGACAATGGAAGAGAATATGAAAAAAATGGAAGATAAGTTGGAAGAGAATTCGAAAGAAGTCAAAGAAGACATAAGAAAAATGGAACAGAAATTGAAAGAGAATTTAAAAGAAGTCACAGAAGATATGAAAAAAAATGGAACAGAAATTGGAAGAGAATTCGAAAAAAATGGAAGAGAATTATAAAAAATTAGAAAAGAAAATAGAAGATAATAATAATAAAATTGTAAAACAAATAGAAAAACAAATAGATAAAAAACTTGAAGCTGCAGAGAAAAAAGTAGCAAATGAAATAAAAAATATATGTTGGTATGACAATTCTATATTGTACATTTTTATGTTAAGTGTTGGCATTACCTGTAAGTGACAAGTGTCAACGTCAAGAAGTAGAATTAAGACATTTATGTAAACAACAATTTATGTTAAAATAAAACGTTTATTTTTGTCGACGTATTGTTTTAGTATTCCATCTATAAGCAAGACTTTTCCATCACGCATCCCTAAAGGTTATGGGCCAAGAGTTGTGGAAATCCAAGAAGCTTGCATAGTGGTAATCAGAAAACAAAAGTGTTTACGGAAAACGTGGTACGGAACTCAACGACAAAAATGGCGGAAACAAATGTTGTAAACATCAAACCCTTTGATGGAAATAATTTCTCCAACTGGTTATTCAGAGTTAAATTGTTACTGGAACATGCTGGTGTCTTAGCTGTACTATCTCAAGATGAACCTGCAGATGATGTCTCTCGAGAAGTATTTAAGAAAAACGGTGTGAAAGCCCGGAATCTAATTGTGCAATGTCTGCATGACAATATACTGGAAATGATTAAGTCAAATACCTCAGCAAAAGAGATTATAGGTACATTGGAAAATACTTACCAAAAGAAGGGAATTTCGAGACAGGTTCAACTGCAGCTGAAACTAAGGTCATTGAAAAGAACAACAGGGTCTTTAAATATGTTTTTAACAGAATTCAATCAAACTGTATATGAACTTAAAAGTGCAGGAGGTCAAGTACAAGATAGTGAAGTTATATCACAGTTACTCTCTGCAATGCCTGAATCATATCAAGCAGTCAGAATCATATCATATGCAGCAGAAACTAAGGTCATTGAAAAGAACAACAGGGTCTTTAAATATGTTTTTAACAGAATTCAATCAAACTGTATATGAACTTAAAAGTGCAGGAGGTCAAGTACAAGATAGTGAAGTTATATCACAGTTACTCTCTGCAATGCCTGAATCATATCAAGCAGTTACTACAGCAATTGATATTATGTTTTGTCAAGATGAAACTAAAGTTACATTAGACTTTGTTAAAAACAAGCTACTAATGGAAGAGGCAAGGCACAATAAAAATGACCATGAAACAAACGCTGATGTTGCATTTGTAGCAAATAAACAGCCATGGAATTAATGGAAGAATAGAGCTGGAACAAGTAATGGTAATGTGAGAAATAATAAACCATTTCAATTTAAATGTCATAACTGTGGTAAAATGGGACACAAGCGCTATCAGTGCTGGAAAAATAAAAATGGAAATAGGGCATTCCCAGCAGAAAATGGTGAAAAGGTAACATTTTTGACAGCAGAGGAAACCACCTTAGTTAGCAACTCAGAATCTGGTGAAATAAATTTCATAATAGACAGTAGTGCTACAAATCACTTAGTTACAAAGGATGTTGAAAGGTTTTTAGATAATATCCAGGAAATAATGCATAATATAAATGTAGCAAAGAAAGGTCAATCATTGGAGGCAATAAAACAAGGTGATTTGAATCTACAAGCAGTAAATGGTAACCAAATTGAGATGAAGAATGTATGGGTATGTAATCAACTTTCATATAATTTAATGTCTGTGAAGAAAATGGAAGAAGCAGGTCTTCAAATTGTGTTCAAAGATAAACAAGTCAACATAATGAAAGGAAATCATGCTGTGATAACAGGTGAGTTAAGAAATAACTTATATATTGTTAAATTAAAATGTAGACATCTACCAGAAGCACAAATTACAACTGTTGAACATAATGTGCTAATGCATAGGAAAATGGGTCACTCTGCAAAGTATCCCATATCTGGTATATGTGAAATCTGTTTAAAAGGAAAACAATCACGATTACCTTCTCATAGCATTGATGCTGAAAGAAAAGCAAAAAGAATTTTAGAAGTTGTATCAACAGATGTGTGTGGCCCTATAAATCCAATAACTCATGATAATAAAACTTATTTTGGTACATTTATAGACCATTATTCACATTTTTGTATATGTTATTTAATTGAGAGAAAATCTGAAGTAATAGATAAATTTAAAGAATATATTGATATGGTTACTGCTAAATTTAATGTAAAAATTGAAAGGATAAGGTGTGATAATGGGGGTGAATACTCATCAAAAGCTTTTAAAAGATTATGTTCAAATAATGTAATTAATATTCAGTATACAGTACCAAGGAATCGAGAACAGAATGGTGTTTCTGAACGTTTTAACAGAACCATTATGGAAAAAGCAAGATGTTTAATTTTTGATTCAAATTTAGATAAAAGCATGTGAGGTGAAGCTGTCAGAGTAGCAGCATACTTAATTAATAGAACAGAAACTCGAACTTTACCTGATAACAAAACACCTGCTGAAATTTGGTATGGTGAAAAGCCAAATATGGAAAAGATAAGATTATTTGGTTGTAATGCTTATAATTTAATTCCTAAAGAGAATAGGAAATCTAAGCTTGATCCTCGTAGTGAAAAGCTGATTATGGTGGGTTATTCAGATAATGGTTACAGACTATGGAATCCGGAAGAAAGAAAAATAATCCATGCACGGAATATCATTTTTGATGAAAATTCAATTGAAAATAATACAATTAGACTATCTGAGAATAAACAAATTGCTCAAATTCAAACTGAGAATGGAGTAGAAAATATTCCTGATAGAATCACTGAACAAAATGTACATGACGAAGAAGAAGAAGTAGTTGAAATAATTAATGAAAATAGAAGAAGTACACGAAATAAAAAGAGACCGACATATCTTGAAGACTATGATTGTGAATAATACAGAGATGAATCTACTAGCAGCTTTATCAGTAGGTACATTTCTTGATGATGTTCCTGAACCTTCTCTGAAGCAGTTAAGGACATGGAATGGAAACAAGCAATCCAGGATGTACGAATATGAAAAGTAATTGTCTAAAAGAAAATAAATTCAGCCTTTAGACTCATGTAAATTTTTTTCATAGCAAAATTTTTTCCTTCGATAGCTACAAGCGGAGGAGATTTAAAAATGGGTGTAAATTCCGTAGGTCTTTTGATAATATCCTATCGAGCTATAAATGGTAGCAAAAATATAGGAAAAGAAAAATAGGTACTTACAAGATATTTTGGCCGGCAAACATATCACGAAACGAAACTTTTCACGATAACTTCTGCACGTGGTCACCAACGTGGTCGCATGTCTTCGTTCAACCAACTGTCTCTTGCTTCTCTTTAGAAGCCAATCCATGTTTATGCCGAATGCCGAATTACATCGTTGCCACATGTAACGAGGGGAAAAGGGAACCAGGGAAAAGGACATGAACCAATTAAAGCTCGACCTGGCTCGTCTACCAATGAATGATTACCGAACATTCTCCCCCCTTTTTAAAGGCCAAAAGTCTTTAAATTTTCAAAGCAAACTATATATGAAATAGTGGTTTCGTTGGGCGCAATTTCATCCATGAGTCCGAACAAAACAAAACGTAATACTAACTCTCCAAAATTGAACTTACAAACTAACAAGTTAAATAAAAATAAAAAAGAATTATTATCTATTCCTCGTCCAAAGGAAGAGGACACAATTTGACCAATGGCCGCTTCAAAACGCCACGGGCAGTCCGAACAGTAGCGACTCTAGATACTCCATCTTTACCCGGGTGTAACTGAATCAAACGGCCAAGCGCCTACATGCACGGCGACAAATTATCCTCTTTTAACAAAACTAACGAACCGATTGCGGGTGCAACAAGAGGATCCCACCATTTGGAACGCTGCTGCAGAGTATGTAAGTACTCCTTGTGCCAGCGGCTCCAAAAGTCCTGATGCATGCGCTGCAATAATTGCCATCTTGACAAACGGTTGAGAGGGACATCCGAAAAATCAGGTATGGGTAATGAGGATAAAGGTTCCAGAGTTAAAAAATGTCCGGGCGTTAGAGCGTTCAAGTCTTCAACGTCACTAGTTAAAGGTGTTAAAGGTCGTGAATTTAAAACGGATTTAACTAATGTTAACGTGGTGTAAAACTCTTTATAAGTAAGAATTTGATTTCCAACCACACGAGCTAGATGATTCTTCACCGAACGAATTCCGCGCTCATAAAGACCACCAAAATGGGGCGCGGCCGGAGGCGCAAATGAAAATTTAATTTGTTCCTTTTCCGAAGCCTCTTTCATAAAATTACGCAATTGATTATAGGCCCCGACAAAATTCGTTCCATTATCACACAAGATCTGGGACACACGGCCCCGTCGAGCGATAAATCTTTGCAACGCTGCCAGGAACGCATCTGCCGACAAATTGCTTGCAAGTTCCAAATGCAGAGCCTTCGTTGCACAACACACAAAAAGACACAAGTAGGCCTTCTGAGAACGAACTCCTCTGTGACGAGTCATGGTAATATAAAAAGGACCCCCAAAATCTAATCCGCAAATCGAAAAAGGTTTAATGGCGGACAGACGAAACTGAGGCAAGTTACCCATGGGGGGTTGTAAGGCTTTGGGAGCTTATTTCCAGCAACGGATACATTTGGATACAACTGAATTGACAGCTCTCTTAGCTGATAGAATCCAAAACCTTTGACTAATCAAGAATTGCGTAGATTTGAATCCTGCGTGCAAATATTTTTCATGGTAATATCGAATTAACAAACGAGTAACACGAGAGTCTCTAGGAAGTAAAAAGGGGTGTTTGGTTTGATATGACAATGACGAATAGGACAAACGACCTGATATACGCAAGCAGTTATTATTATCAAAAAACACTCCTAATTTGCGAAATGATTTAGGAAACAATTTGGATTGAAACTGTTCTTCGAAATGATTCTCTTGTGTAAACTTTACCAGAATTAATAACGAATCTTCCAATTCCAAAGACGATAGAGAACCTGAACGGAGAGAAGTGTGACAACGAGAATTATGAACAAATCGCAAAATGTAAGCTAGAACTCTTTGAATCGATGCAAAAGAAGACTTATTCTCCAGTAGATCGGATAAAAAATTATTAGCCCGAGTGGCTACGAAAGTGGAGATTTTCTTCTCCTCTTCTAGAGGAAGGTCATCCTGCAACGACAAAGGAACTACTGGGAGTTTAATCGAGAGACTGTGTAAAAACTCAGGACCCGTTAACCACTGGGTGTGCGACAAAAACGTAGCAGGAAGCATTCCACGAGAAGGAGCGTCAGCTGCATTATTTTTGGATTCCACATACCGCCATGATATACCTTGACTATGGGATTGGACATACGAAATCCTATTTGCAACAAAAACCTTGTACCTCGATGGCGAACTCTTCAGCCAATGGAGGACGATCTGCGAATCAGAGTATGCATAAATTTTTTTAAAGGGGTCTCCCTTCCACGACTGTACAATAAACGATACGAGTTTGATCAAAAGCACCGTAGCAAGTAATTCTATTCTGGGTATGGTAAGTTTCTGAGTTATAGAAGCAATTTTTGATTAGGAACAGAGAAGATTGACTGAAACTCGGTTCCCCGAATCAATACTACGAACATAAACAACACAAGCATATCCCTTTTCTAATCCATCAACGAATCCATGAAGTTCTACAATTGGATGAGACGAAACATTCAAAAAACGAGGTATATGAAATTGCAAAAGTAAGGGCAACTCCCTCTTGTACTGCTCCCATACACGAATTATTTCAAAGGGTGGACGATCGTCCCAATTTAGACCTGTAGCCCAAAGCCTTTGAATCAAATACTTAAGCGAGAAGGTTACTGGACTTAAAAAACCCGCATGGATCAAACGTACGTGCAAGCTCACTTAACAATGAGCGTTTACTACACGAGTCATCACCCGCAACTACAGAAAACTTAAACACATCTGTTTGTGCATTCCACTGTAAGCCCAGAATTTTAACAGACGAAGGACCATTTGATTCAGTATCAAAATTCAACGAATGGGGATTAATATGCGAAGCAGGAAATTGTGACAACAAACTGGGTTCATTAGAACACCATTTCCTTAACTCAAATCCACCCAATTTTAACAAGTCAATCAATTCTTTAATTTGAAGTTGGGCTTCTTCTTGAGATGGCGCCCCAAATACAAAATCGTCGACATACGAAAAGTTACGAATGATGGAGGCCGCAAGAGGAAATTTATTGCCTTCATCAATAACTAACTGTTGGAGCGTTCTTAACGCGAGATAAGGCGACGACAAAATTCCGAAAGTTACCGTCAACAATTTGTATTCTTCAACCTCCTCGTAGGGTGAAAACCTCCAGAAAATTCTTTGAAACTCCGTGTGCTCAGGAATAATTAAAATATTACGATACATCTGTCTAATATCGGTACAGATAGCATAACGATTCAAACGAAAATTAAACAAAAGCGATACGAGATCCTGTTGTAACTTAGGACCAACTAACAAACAATCATTAAGCGATTTCCCTAATCTAGGACATTTTTGCGAAGCATTGTAAACCACCCCGACCTTATCCGACTTTGTTACCATATGATGGGGAATATAAAACATTCCCTTTTCCCGCTTCACCGGGGAAACTAATGTCATATGACCCAAATCAATATACTCCTGCATATGTGCCGAATATTCTTTATACAATTTGGGTTGGTTTAACAAACGTCTTTCCAACGATAAAAATCTACTGTAGACAATGTCATAACTACCCGACAAATTTGACGACGATTCACGAAACGGTAAAGCTACGATATATCTTCCAGAAGCATCCCGACGACAATTTTCCTGATAGATTTGTTCACACAACGCATCTTCAGGTTCTTCAACTTTATTTTCCGGGACGTTCTCTATTTCCCAAAATTTTTCTAACGAATTACTTAACGACATATCTCCGTTTGACACGCAGACTAATGAAGTGGATGGCGACGATACGTGTGAATCAGTGGGACCCAATAAAATATAACCGAACACAGTATTAAGGGCATCAGGCATTCCCTCCTGTCCTATCAGTTTGTCCCCTAAAAGCATCTTTGCAAATATGCTACAGCCGATTAAGAGATCAATGCTCTGTTTACGATAGAACTCTGGGTCGCGGTCGCCTAGACGTAAATTTCTAATATGGTTCCACGAAGAAATATCGATTTCAGTACTCGGCAATTCACCGCAAACCCGATCTGTGATTACAGCTTCCAAACTAAACACAGGCGAATCCGTGTGTCTAGGCTGAATCGAGAAACTAATAGAACCCTGATTTAATTTGGTTTTCATAGAGTCAAGCCCGACTATTTCTAACGAACACGATTTTTTTGGAAATCCTAATTTATGAAATGAGGTTGAATGCTCGAATAAATGAACTTTGAAAATAAGGCTATTATCGAGCACCAAGTTAATTAAATCAAGCCCAAGTACTTTCGCTTATAATAGCATCTTCAGGGGCATCTGAAATAAGCCAAGAAAACGTTTTTTAGATGAAGTAAATTAGTTAACTTCGATAAAAAACTCGAAGTTAATGGATGAAAAAAAAAAAAAAAAAGGTTTTGAGATTAACGTTTTAGACTTACTTCGTCAAAATAAGATCTATCCAGCAAGCGTAGGAAGTGGAAACATTAAAACTAACATAAATTATACAAAACACTACACTAAACGAGGACAAACAGTTTAAAATTGCTTCTACGCTACATTATTCTCTGTCAGTTTCTGGAGGGATAATGATCTAAGTGGAAATGATACGGTGACATATGACATATGACAACTTTGATAGATAATCAAAGTTATGGATCTGTGATCAGCAAATATTGAAATTCTGTTTAAGTTGTCATTGGCCAAAGGTACAACTAGAACTACTATTTAAAAATCAGCTGATGACGTATGACATGTAGAATATTTTGATTTAAACTAGATTGCATAATCCAGATCTCACACTCACACCCGTCTGTAATAATAAGGTTGTAGGTTTGAGGCTAAATGAAGTGTACATAAAGTGTGAATGAAAGAAATAGACCAAACGATCTATTGGACAGTGGGTAGTTGACTACAATAAAATGGTCTACCTTACACTGTCAATATTGCAAAATTAGAAGAAAATTGACTATAAAATTGAAATATTAAAATTAGATCAGAATTGAAAGCAGTGTGTAAATGGTTATAGTTCAAGTAGTTCAGTTAAACCTCAAGCCAATGGGGAACTATAAAACTAATATGTAATAGCATTACTAAAGACCAACCGACCAACAGGTGTTGAAATATAAACTGTGGAATTAGTATATGTAAGTTATGCAAAGATTTCACTCTTCATATCTTTGCATAACTTACATATACTAATTCCACAGTTTATATTTCAACACCTGTTGGTCGGTTGGTCTTTAGTAATGCTATTACATATTAGTTTTATAGTTCCCCATTGGCTTGAGGTTTAACTGAACTACTTGAACTATAACCATTTACACACTGCTTTCAATTCTGATCTAATTTTAATATTTCAATTTTATAGTCAATTTTCTTCTAATTTTGCAATATTGACAGTGTAAGGTAGACCATTTTATTGTAGTCAACTACCCACTGTCCAATAGATCGTTTGGTCTATTTCTTTCATTCACACTTTATGTACACTTCATTTAGCCTCAAACCTACAACCTTATTATTACAGACGGGTGTGAGTGTGAGATCTGGATTATGCAATCTAGTTTAAATCAAAATATTCTACATGTCATACGTCATCAGCTGATTTTTAAATAGTAGTTCTAGTTGTACCTTTGGCCAATGACAACTTAAACAGAATTTCAATATTTGCTGATCACAGATCCATAACTTTGATTATCTATCAAAGTTGTCATATGTCATATGTCACCGTATCATTTCCACTTAGATCATTATCCCTCCAGAAACTGACAGAGAATAATGTAGCGTAGAAGCAATTTTAAACTGTTTGTCCTCGTTTAGTGTAGTGTTTTGTATAATTTATGTTAGTTTTAATGTTTCCACTTCCTACGCTTGCTGGATAGATCTTATTTTGACGAAGTAAGTCTAAAACGTTAATCTCAAAACCTTTTTTTTTTTTTTTTTCATCCATTAACTTCGAGTTTTTTATCGAAGTTAACTAATTTACTTCATCTAAAAAACGTTTTCTTGGCTTATTTCAGATGCCCCTGAAGATGCTATTATAAGCGAAAGTACTTGGGCTTGATTTAATTAACTTGGTGCTCGATAATAGCCTTATTTTCAAAGTTCAAAAATCCTAATTTGTTCGCTGCTTTTCGAGAAATGAATGAGCTCATGGAGGCTGAGTCCACAAGACATCGAAGGGGAATTTTACCCCCTTTACAATCAATGGCATGAACCACAACGGTTCCAAGTAGCACTTCTTGTTTCAATTCAACCTTTTTAGTAACCAAGCTAGTACTACAGTGCGACGGATTTGTAGGATTTTCCTCAATTTCGTTCGAAGCTCTACTTTCCGATGAACGAGGACTATTCGACCGATCCTTACCGAAATGTAACAATACGTTATGTAAGGGGCTTTGACATTTACTACAAGCAAATTTTTTAGGACACGATTTGGTATTATGATTTGTCTCGTTAAGACACCGAAAACAACACGATGACGATTTACAAAATTCATATCTCTCTTTCGGAGATTTTTTCAAAAAAGACGAACAATGGTTTAAATAATGATTCTGTTTACACAATGGACACTGCAGCGACGACGACGACGACGAATTTACTAAAAACGATGAGCTATGGCTCCTGGTTTTTGCTTCAGTCCATTTGTGCCTAGAATCATTTGCAGCTGTGGTCGACGAGCTCGACGAATTCTTACTCTCTCCTCGCCCAATATTGAGATTATCATACGCGATATATTGAGTTTCTACAAACGTTACCAAACTGTTAAATGATGGGATTCGATCTGATTTGTTTTCCAATTCAAATAATTTTATCGTATCCGCGTCTAAACGTGATAACAAAAGATTAAATAATATAAAATCCCAACTATCTGTGGGCAACCCTAAAGTTTTCAATGCAGCTAAATTTTCTTGGAATGTATCTACTAAATTTGATAACGATTTTGAACTGGCCACTGCCACTTTGGGAGCATTTATTAAGGCCTCCCAATGTGCCGTAGCTCGTCGACGAATATTCGAATATCTTTTTTCTAATAAACTGTAAGCAATTGCATAATTTTCATTGGTAATGCTCAAATTTCGAATTAAACTGAGGGGGGATCCTCCAAACTACTTTTCAAATACCGAAACCGTTCTACATCCGTCAAATTTGAATTGTGTACCATGGAATTGAATAGATCTAAATACGACATGAATTCTTTAAAATCTCCCCGAAATGAAGGCAACGAAAGTTTTGGTAGAAGAATGGTCGAATTATTATGCCCGGCGGACGAGAGAGAATCATTATTGGCATTACCCGAGGGAGAGTTAAACATATCAAATTCTATCGATTTTATTTCGTAAAATTGTTCCAAAAAAAAATTCTCTTACTTTTTCCTCGTCATCTATACCCGCATCAGGGACCGACAAAAGATTGCTAATAATTCCCGAATGATGTTTGCAAAATTCCGCTCTAATTGCTTCCAAGTCTTCCAATCTAACCTTGAATAAAGTTTTATACGAAATATCAGTTTTTGCCTTTCTCGCTATATCTAATATAATTTGTATATCGTTCAACGACATTTTCCGTAAAGTCTGCAGTTTTTTATTCTTCTCTGTAACTTTATCCATGTTTTATCAATTATTATTTACCTCAAATTTCAAACGATAACAAGACAAATAATGCGTTTACCCGATCAACTAATATTGGCAACGTCGAATTTTAATCGCACGGTTTAGACAAAAAGATGTTCCAACTTTTTATGCGAACCCAAATCAACAAATTAACTTCGGCCGATAACGAGATTCAATAATCGAGAACCGATAATATTCAAATGCCGGCAAATAAATAGCGAAACGAAAAAACCTTATATTATCATATTCCAGCTACCGGTAAATCGCATTAAAAAACGTTTATTTTCAAACTACTAAAAAGAGTGTTATCATTTAACAAAAATAAATATTTTTCAACAAATACATATGTAACACTTAACAAAGCGAAATAACCCAACGAAACACTATTTCAAACTCCAAAAAAAAATTTATCAGCTAGTTTATATCCGGCTTGAAGGACCAAATGTACGAACATGAAAAGTAATTGTCTAAAAGAAAATAAATTCAGCCTTTAGACTCATATGTAAATTTTTTTCATAGCAAAATTTTTTCCTTCGATAGCTACAAGCGGAGGAGATTTAAAAATGGGTGTAAATTCCGTAGGTCTTTTGATAATATCCAATCGAGCTATAAATGGTAGCAAAAATATAGGAAAAGAAAAATAGGTACTAACAAGATATTTTGGCCGGCAAACATATCACGAAACGAAACTTTTCACGATAACTTCTGCACGTGGTCACCAACGTGGTCGCATGTCTTCGTTCAACCAACTGTCTCTTGCTTCTCTTTAGAAGCCAATCCATGTTTATGCCGAATGCCGAATTACATCGTTGCCACATGTAACGAGGGGAAAAGGGAACCAGGGAAAAGGACATGAACCAATTAAAGCTCGACCTGGCTCGTCTACCAATAAATGATTACCGAACACAGGATGAACTTCAGTCTTTGGAAGAAAACAAGACATGGACTTTAGTGAAACAACCAGAAAATGTGAGTGTAATAGATTCCAAGTGGGTTTTTCGTGAAAAAGAAGTGAACGGAAAGGTAGTTAAGAAAGCTAGATTGGTAGCTCGAGGCTTCCAACACAGTAATTTTAGTGAAAATGTGTATGCACCAGTAGCAAGAATGGCTACAATTAGAGTATTACTGTCATTGTATGTAGAATATGATCTTTTTGTAAAACAGCTAGATATTAAGTCTGCTTTCCTTTATGGAATGTTGAAAGAACCAGTGTATATGTATCAACCAGAAGGGCTTGAAGGATATGACAAAAATTTAATTTGTAAGTTAAGTAAATCACTATATGGTCTAAAAGAAGCTCCTAACTGTTGGAATACACTTTTTCATGAAAGCATAACTGATCTTGGTTTTCAACGATCTAGGAAGGATCCTTGTTTGTATTTTAAGGATTTTACATTTTTACTTGTGTATGTTGATGATTTGATAATATTTTCAAAAGTCGAAGACTATATTATTTTTATAAAAACTGAGTTAAAGAAAAAATTTAAATTGAAAGAGTTTGATGATGAAAAATTGGTATTTTTAGGTTTACATATAAGTAAAATTGGAAATGAAGTTTATATTTCACAAAAGGAATTAATTAAGAAAATTTTGCACAGATTTAATATGAGTGATTGTAAAATTTCAGATATTCCAATGCAACCTAAACTTAATCTGTCAATTTGTAAGGATAAAAATTTGGTAGGAAATGTTAAGTTATCTTATAGAGAATTGATTGGTAGTCTGATGTATGTAATGTTAGGCTCTAGGCCAGATTTAAGTTTTTGTATATCATATTTTAGTCAATTTCAAAATAATTACACCGAAGAACATTGGAAAAATTAAAAAAATGTTTTGAGATACTTAAAATATACAGAAAATTATGTCTTAAGTTTTGTTAAAGGTAGAAATAAAGAAATAGAGATAGTATCCTATGTTGATGCAGATTTTGCAAACAATCAAATCGACAGAAAAAGTATTAGTGGTTATGTTATAAAGTTTAATAATAATGTTATTTGTTGGAAAACTAAGAAGCAAAATGTAGTGTCACTATCTAGTGCAGAAGCCGAATATATGACATTATCTTCATGTGTAACAGAAAGTTTGTTCTTTAGTCAGATGTTGGAAGAGATCTTTAAAATCATGTATAGTGTACATGTGTATGAAGATAACCAATCATGTATTAAGATGGCTTCTACATTTTAATCAAAAAGAACCAAACATATTGATGTTAGGCATCATTTTATTAGAGATTGTTTAGAAAAGGAACTTATTACTTTACAGTATGTACAAGCTGACATTTTTACAAAATCATTGTCAAAAACTAAATTCACCTATTTTAGGAAACTTTTGAATGTTATTGAGTTGTAATAGTTTTTTAGTTACACTAATATAGAATTGCAGAAGGGTGTTGGTATGACAATTCTATATTGTACATTTTTATGTTAAGTGTTGGCATTACCTGTAAGTGACAAGTGTCAACGTCAAGAAGTGGAATTAAGACATTTATGTAAACAACAATTTATGTTAAAATAAAACGTTTATTTTTGTCAACGTATTGTTTTAGTATTCCATCTATAAGCAAGACTTTTTCCGTCACGCATCCCTAAAATATACAGCATGACTACAAGAAAAGGATAGAAAATGAGAGAACAGGAGTAAATAGGATTATTCAAGATAATATGATAGATATAGAACAGAAAATAGAGTTGCAGAAATGTAACTTAGAAGTTACAATTAACGAAGACAGGAGAAAGACAGAAGAAAAATTAGACGATATGCAACAAAATATCCAAATAAATAGTAATCGAATAAGAAATGTGGAACAGAGAATAGATGATATTTCACAAATGAGAGACACAGGGAGACCTTACAGATTAGTGAATAATATTAATGATATTAAAGATTATATTAGAATGACATTAAGTGACAATGCGGCAACTTGGTTTGCCAGTGTTGAGAATGATTTGGAGAATTTTCAAACATTTGAAAATAAATTTTTAAATTATTATTGGGGTGAATTAGAGCAAGCTAGATTTAGGGAAGTTCTCTATTTTGGAAAGTATAATCCTAATTTAAGATCTAATATGGTAGATTGTGCATTAAAGCTTTTTTTTATGTGGATGGAACGTTCTAAACACCATACCATTGCTCGGCGTGTGTTGGATTCAGGGCAGAGGAAAACATACGAGTCCATTTCCCCCTATGTATAGGAGGTCCTGCAAACGAATGCCTTCCTGTTGCCCTGCCTGCCAACTAAAACCACCCATTTTTCGTCAAGGCACCCCCGTACGTGTTCAGTTAGCGAACGAAACTTAGGAATGCCTTGCGCAGCCTAGATTGGTCGTGGAAAAAGGTTGCCGGTTCTTACCTAGGAGCGGCAAGGAACCAGGTAAAATTTATGAAAATACAGTTGGTGTTACCTAAGAGCGGTAAGGAACAAGGGGAAAATGTAAAATGACAAATGAACATATGAAAAATCAATCACGGCCTTGCCGGTTGTGTCTTAAGTAGAGATGGACTGCCCCAGATCACTCTCCTCCTGTCTCAATTTCTTTCTCTATCATAGACTTTCTTTTCATAATTTTTGTTACTTGGTCTATGAGGAATTCAAAGTTCTCTCTGCTTTCCATAGCGACATGTATCAAGTTGTCAGGGGATATCACTCCTAGCTTTGCCCGCATTCTGTGTTGTTCCGACACAAACACATTACATCTAAAGATACAATGCTCCGCGTCATCTTCTATGTTGCACATTATACAACTGTCGTTGCTGGTTTTTCGAATACGATACGTGTAAGACCTGAAATATCCATGTCCGGTCAGGAACTGCGTAAAATAAAAATTTACTCGTTTGAACTTACATTTATACCACTCTATCACGTTGGGTATTAGTTTTTTGGTCCATTGTGCCTTGTCTGTCTGTGCCTCCCATTCTGCTTGCCATTCTATTAGTAATTGCTCTCTGATAGCGGCTCTCACCTGAGGTAGGTGTCCGTCTCGAGAGTTATAAAGCATCTGCCGTTCTTTCGCTAGGAGGCGAATGGGGAGCGTACCCGCTATCACCTGTAGGGCCGTCGTTGAGGTAGTCCGGTACGCGCTGGTCACTTTTAGTAGGGGCTTTCGCTGGGCTCTGGTTATCATGTCTCTATATTTTTTATAATTAAGTACATCAGCCCAAATGGGGGTTCCATATAGGAGGGTCGACTGTACCACTTGTAGATACATTCTACGTTTTTGGCTGTCTGGGCCTCCTATATTCGGCATGGTCCTTTGTAAGGCTGCCGTTCTTTCTTCCGCCCTCTGGACATTTGTCAGGTGTTTTGTGAACCTTGGGCCTGTGTCGACGTATATGCCTAGGTATTTTGCACAGTTTGTTGGCATTGTAGCAGTACTACCAATTTGAAAAGTCAGCTCGGGTTTTTGTCGTGGTCCTTTCAATATGACCACTTCCGTTTTGTTTCCTGCTAGTTCCAAATCATTTCTAGCCATCCAGCTGTTGACTTTTCTGCAGCATGTGTTTACTTTATCTTCGATTTCCCAGTTCAAGTCAGTCATCACTAGTATCGCCAGGTCATCTGCGTATGCGATAGCTAGAGTATCTCTACCATAGTCAATTTCTAGTACCCCGTTATATAATATATTCCATAATGTTGGACCTAATACGGAACCTTGCGGTACGCCGGCTGTCAACTTCTGTTCTGTGTTTTTTGCCACTGTAACGTATCTATTTGTAAGATACCTTTTAATGATATTGATAAGATATCCTGACACTCGTGCTGATTCCAGTTTTGTTATCATATGTGCCCAGTTGGCAGAGATGAAGGTATTCTTCACATCAAACATAACTAGTATGGCCCATCTTTTCCTGATGTTCTTTACAGTGTCAGTTAAAGTTTTTACCGCGTCTATTGCAGACTTAGCTTTTCTAAATCCGTATTGTCTGTTGGAAATAGTCTCTCTTTCACTCAGTTCGTCTTCTAGGCGATTTTTGACTAGATTTTCGTATAATTTCCCTAGACAGTCTAAGAGACATATTGGCCTGTATGAATTGGCTTCGTCCGGATTTTTACCGGGTTTATGTATCAATGTAAGTTTAGCTAGTTTTAACTGGTCTGGAAATTCTTGTCTTGTTAGCAACTCATTTAATGCCCTTCTAGTGGCATCTGGGCATTCATTTACTAGTATTTTTATCGCCTCTGGTGGCACACGGTCCAGTCCAGGGGATTTACCTATTTTGATAGAATTAGCGGCTCTGGTGAGTTCAGCCGCTGTCAACTCTTTAGGACAGTTCACATCGTCCCTACTCAGGAAGTCGTTTATGGGCTTATTAGGAAACAGGGTATTCGCTATTTCCCTTCTTTTGTCATCGCACAGGTTATATGGGGTCTCTGACCTCAGCGTCTTAGTGGCAATCCTGTATGCTTCGCCCCATATATCGTTCTCCAACGCCTCGCACAAGTTCTGCCAACATGTGCGTTTAGCCCTTTTGATCATTTTGGTGAGTTCCTTTTTGGCGCTCTTATACTCTTCTTTAATTTGCTGGGTCCTATCTCTCTGTGCCGGACGCCTGAGTCTAAGGCATTCTGTCCGCTTTTGGTGGATGTTTTCATTCCACCAGTATGGTACTGTATATGTGACATGTGTGTGTTTGCTGCTCGCTTTGTGTGCTTTTATTATGTTATCTCTGAAGATATTAAATTCGGTAGTTTCTTCTTGTAAGTTTCGTATATGATTTGTAAATTTAGTCTTATCAAACTCGAGTAATTTCCTGCCGTGTCTTGTTGTGACCTTGATGCCGACTTCGTACGAGATGTACTTGTGGAACGTGAAGAGGTTATCATCAAGCACATCCCATCCCGAAATCTTGTTGGCGTAGTTATTGGTTGCTAGTGTAATGTCTATGTGACTTCGCGAGTCACCTCTTTCAAAGGTGGGTTTACCATTGTTTAATACAGTCAGGTTTGCGGAGGAAATCCATTCGTTCCAAATTTTCCCTCTTTTGTCGTTTCTTGGGGACCCCCAAAGAATGGATTTGGCGTTTATATCACCAGCGATTATATAGGATGGTTCACTTTGCGACGCCTCTATAATTTTTCCAACCTGCTCTTCATACTGTGTCATGTGTATATTCGGTGAGATATAACAGGCTATAATTGCTAGTTCGTTTATTTTAATTTTCAGAATTCCGTCTTTCTTGGTAATTTTATTTATGCACACTTTATTGTTCACCAAGAATACAGCAACGTCTGATCTGTTATCGGAGATCCAACCGAATTTTTTTGAGATGTTTTTATTCGGTTCTGGGACTATGATAATATCTGCGTCAATTTGCAGGGCTTTTGAATAAATCAGGTCGTGTGCCACCTTTGCCCTTCCAATGTTCACCTGCAGTATCTTAAGTCCTTTCCTCCCTCTCGAAGCCATTTTAAGTCGTTACAGCTAGCTCTTCTAAGTCACTAGGATGAGAGTCATCTGGGAGCAGTTGGTTATTTTTGTAGAATGTTATCTGGAGACAGTCCAGACAGTTCCTGCGGTCCTTCAGGGTCGGAGGAGGGGTTGATGTTTTCATTATTAGTTATGTTGCTAGCCGTTTCCACAGTCTCAGCACACATACTCTTAAATTCCACTATTAGTGAGGGGAACTTGGCATCGTGAAAGACATCATCGTCGATGGTCATTGACTCAAGATTTCGCCCGGATGTAGAAGGTATGTCGTTACCTGTCGTTCGTTCGGTATGTTCATTTGTCAGGGGGACAATGGGTGTCGACGTCGATTTAGCGGGCACGCTCTCTATCAATGCATTTGCGCGCGTCTTGTCGGCCAGTCGCGCCTTTTGCAGGGCGCCACTAAATTCCCGGCACCGCGCGGTTCCAATATGGTGTTTCTCTTTGCAGTAACACACCACTCCTCATTTGAGCACAAGTTTTTCTCATTGCAGCCCTTCTTCCCGCACTTGAGACAGAACCCAGTATGGTCAGGACCGTCACACTTCGAGATGTCGTGGGCGTACGACCAACACCGTTGGCATCTCCTGACTGTATATCTTTTTTCTACCTCACATCTCGCGAAGCCTACTCTGAGATATCCTTTCGCCAACACTTTTTTGGCCGCCTCGCTAGACAGTACAACCGTGGCTGCGAGTGTGTCCCCCCGCATCTTCCTGAAACTTTTGATCACGAAGTCCGTCTCCCACTTGCCGATCACTAGTGACAGTGCATTTTGCAGTGTACCTGTGTTTGTATTAGCCGTCATACCTCTAACGTGTATGACGGTGGGTTTCTCTTGTCCCAACTGCCTTGTCTTAAGACCGCCATCTTTGGACGCAATGGCAGTCTTTATCGCCTTGACGGCGTCTGGGTCCTTATCTAGAGTGATAAGCAATTTACCATCCCTAGTACTCCGGAGGCTACGGATCGCCTCAATGGCTTTCGTCGTGCCCACGGCTTCCTGCACCCCCTCTAAGACTTGGGTGTAGCTTGTGTCCTTTTTCGACACAATAAAGCCGTAGGTAGGC
Organism: Diabrotica balteata; assembly: GCA_918026665.1. NCBI lineage: Eukaryota > Metazoa > Arthropoda > Insecta > Coleoptera > Chrysomelidae > Diabrotica > Diabrotica balteata. The sequence goes on from OU898279.1 coordinate 73,799,628, forward strand.
CTATCCTTTTTGGTGGCAGTGGTGAACACTTGAATGGTATTATTTGTCGCCTTAAAGATGACCTCTGCCATCTTCTTCATATCTCCTACTGATATAAAACTCACGTGCTGCAGGGCCACGGAGTCGTTTGGGGAGGCCTCCTCTCTGACTCGTTCTAGAATGTGCCAGAGGTCTTCTTGCGTGCCCTCCGTTCTAACCTTTAATATTTTTTGTGATTTTGTGCGTCTGTCCGCACCTTTCCGTATTGTCGTTGTCTGCTCTAGGACCTCGAAGTCCTCTTCTAGGCAGGCTAATTCAGGGAATTTATCCCTATATAACCGCTGGACACTGTGGGTCATCGTCAGGTCTGTGTTCTCCAGTACAACAACCTTAACGTTGCACTGTGACTCGACGGTATTCCCTATTGCGATCTCAGTTTGACTGTATAGATCCTCCGGCCAATCGTGCTGGACGTTCCTCTGGAAGTCGGCAAAAGTGCTAAGTGCTTCAAGGCTCGTTAGCCTGATGGGCTTGGGGGGGCCATGCCAGGCATCAGTTTGCGTGCTAATTTCCGGTGTAGCGGGTTTTGGCATAAGTCTGTCTGTTTTTGTCTCTGGGTCGAGACGCAAGTCCGTCTGTATGTCGGCTTCTACGTACATCTTCTCCACAGGCTCTGTGGAGCGATCTTGTAGCCATTTTCTTATGTGTGTCATCTGTTGCATAGATTGTCTCTTATGCAAGAACCGGCATACCTCCTTCACAGGTCTAGGGGTGTTGGGGTATTCTTTAAGTAAATTCATGAACAAATTGAATTGTCTACCTATGTCGTCTATATAGTCAAGCAATTCGGTAGCTTGACTACAGGTCCGTTTTTTATGGCTATCACTGCTCCCTGGGGAGGCCTTCCTTTTAAGGTAAGGAAACTCTCTCCCTGACATTCTGAATGTCAGGGAGAGAGTTCGTTCTCCTTCTGGCTTGGTCTGATCTTCCCGGATTATCGCCCGGGTCGCACGCGGTCTTTTTTGTGATTAAGTTTGGGTTTGACATATATATCCCACGAGTAGCTAGGGAAATACAGTTCCGCCCCCACAGAGCCCCGCTTGTGGAGGTAAGGCTAGATACAATGGGGGATCGCCAGGTACCCCAGGGGAACCGTTCGAGACCACGTGTCGTGTGGCCATGCATCCTTCGGCACGGTATCTGACACCTTAGATTCCGGGTTTTTTCCGCTGGTTTTCTCCATCGGTTTTTTGTTGTATGCAGTTTTTCTCCTATGGAGGGGGTGAAGGAAAAAAAAATAGGGATAAAAACAGCGATGTAAATGAAAAAACAGCAAATAAATAATTCACTTAGGGGGCAGCACTTGGATATGGTTGCTGCTCCCTCCAGCGTCCGGCGGCGGTGTCCGGCGCTCACCCGGTGCACAGACGCCGGAGACTGTTCGCGTTTGGACTGTCTTAGCTTCATCGGTCGTGCTCCCCGGGATACATCCCACAATGGAGGGACCAAGACCGATTACTGAGCCCTTCCACCTCGACAAGGTCATCTACAGTCCTGGAAGGGATGCATTAAAGCTGATAACAGCTGCAAAGTATTTAGAACCACCACTTAGAGAAGATGAAATAGTTTTAAATCTACACATTTTGATGCAGATGTTGTACAAACAGTAAGAGTACAAAATATTCAAACAATAGATAGTTTTATCAATTTTATTCAAAGAATACAAAGAGATAATATGACAAGTAATAATGATAACAATGATATTAGGATGAATAATAATAATAAATAATAACTTTGACTACAAGACTACTAATTGACTACAAGAAGGCTTTTGATTCAGTGCCGCATGAATGGCTTATAGATATATTGAAAATATATAAAGTCGATGATAATCTCGTGACCTTTTTGAAGCATATAATGGCAGAGTGGAAGACTAAAATTCACCTTCAAATACCTGGTGAAATTAATATCGAAACTGAAGATATCCCTATTAACCGGGGCCTTTTCCAGGGGGATTCGTTGAGTCCACTTTAATTCTGCCTAGCGATGAACCCACTATCTCAGCTGCTAAACTCTACTGACTCAGGATTTAGCATAAAAAATAACAACACTGTTGTAGCGAAGCTTAATCATCTGTTGTATATGGATGATTTAAAATTATTGGCTTCCACTCGAAACCACCTAGATGAGATGCTAAAAACTGTAGAAAATTTCTCAAATGATATCAGTATGCATTTTGGACTAGACAAGTGCCGTATACTAAATATAGTCAAAGGAAAGGTTCAGCCCGGAGGTTTCGATATGCAAGATGGCCAAAACATCGAGGCAATGGGTGAAAATGATATGTACAAATATCTCGGAGTAAAACAAGCGCGGAAAATTGACCATAAACAAATGAAAACGGAACTACCTTCGGAGTTCGTGCGAAGAGTAAGATAACTAAATCGGTCATATCTTAATAGTAAAAATTGGTTTAAGGCATTAAATACGTACACCTGTTCCACGCTGAGCTACTCATTTGGTATTATAAAGTGGTCAAAAACATATATAGAGGGTCTTCAGCGGAAAGTAAGAACACTTCTCACAAAGGCGCAAAAACATCATCCACGTAGTGCAGTATGGATATAGGTGAGCAATTAGATAAACAAATTGCTAATTTAAGATCTTATTTTCAGGTACAGGCTGAGACATCTACTTTACATCGAGCAATTTGCGCAGTAGATGATACGACGCCGCTTAAACTGAGGGAACAAGAAATGCGCATAAATCACCTGACTCAGCAAGAAAAAATGCGCACCTCGATGAGTAAACCTCTGCATGGGCGACATCTCAATGAGATCAACCAAGAATATGTCGACAATACAGCGTCGAACTATTGGTTGACATCAGGAAAGATGTTTCCCGAGACTGAGGGTTTCCTACTTGCCATTCAGGATGAGGTTATTCCAACTAAAAATTACCTGAAATATACTGTTAAAGATCCTCAAGTCCAAAATGACAAATGCCGATATGGATGCCAAGCCCAAGAAACCATCCAACATCTTACCGGTGGCTGCCAGGCATTTGTCGGTACTGATTATAAAGAACGCCATGACTCAGTAGGAAACATTATCCACCAAGAACTAGCTGATAAACTGGGACTTCTCCAAACCGACCATCTTCCTTATTGTAGTGTCGTAAGCTAAGACAGTGTGAACCCGACCTTAGGGTGTTAGCTGACGGCTGTCTGGCAACCGTCAGCTGTCAACCTAAAAAAAGGACACTTGAAAAATTGCTGTAAAAATATAAACATTTGTGTTCACCCTTTAGCGGGTATTTTAGTAAAATAAAACTATTTACCGTAATTGTCGTATTATTACAAGGATACTACAATTATTTGGCGACGAGAAAAGTTGTGGAAGTTTGGGTGAAGCACAAAATATTGTATTTTTTTACGGAAAGTTGAATTTGGAATTTGCAAGTCATGTCCTTGAACCAGGGTAATTCAGAAAACGTGGTTTTGCCAATACAACCGACTGTTAAAGTGGTTAATACTGGGAACATTTCGGCATTAGCAGTTTTCAAGCAAGGTGATGATTTTGATTTTGAAGTATTTGAAGAACGGCTAGACCAATTGTTTATGGCAAATATAATAGAGGGTACACGAAAGGTTGCTGTTTTACTTACCTTGTTAAGTGAAGAGGTATACAAGATTTTGAGAGACCTATGTAGCCCTGAGAAGCCGAATGGTAAAGACTTTGATACTTTAATACACTTATTAAGACTACATTTTAAACCAAGAGTGTCTGTCTATCGCAGAAGGATTGTTTTCGATTCATTAAGACAGGGCCAAGAGTCTATTAATGATTGGTATTTAAGGGTTAAAAATGCAGCTACACAATGTGATTTTATGGACAAACTGATGTATAGAGTCCAAGATAAATTTGTAACAGGCATGAGGCCAGGTCATATATTAGACCGTTTGTGTGAGGAGAGTCCGTCCAAAAGTTTTCAAGAACTGTTAGAGATAGCGTTGAACAAAGAAGCAGCCTTGAGAGAACAGTCCAGAAATAATGCTGAAGTGAATAAGCTACAAGAAGTTAGACAAAAAGCAAGTAGTACTTCTAGTAGTAATATTTCCAGAAATGGTGAGAAAATAGTGGAGAGACATAGTGATCCAGAAGACTTAAGGTGTAATTTCTGTAACAAAACCAAGCATAATTTTAGTAAATGTAAGTACCGAACATTTATTTGTAAAAAATGTGGCAAAAAGGGTCATATTATGGCAGCATGCAAATTAAAGCAGAATCATTTGGTGGAAGAGGAAGAAAATGAGAATATACTTTCATTACAACTTAACAGACGTTCAACAAGTTAATTTTATAAAGCCACTGTATATTCCAGTTGTAGTAGATGATAAGGTGTCCACACAGATGGAATTGGATACTGGAGCAGGTATTTCTTGCATGCCTCATAAGTTTTATTTAGATAATTTAAGCTACATTCCTTTGAATAAAACAGGTATTAAATTAAAAACCTACTCTGGAGAAATTGTGAATCCAGAAGGGAAAATTACTGTAAAAATTTCTATACAGAATGTTTCAAAAATTTGTAATTTTACAATAGTCAAGAAAGCTACTAAAATTTTGTTAGGTCGCGATATAATTAGTAAATTTAACATGTCTTTAAAAAATTCCAAAATAACAATTAATGACCTAGCTATTCAAAATAAAAACAATGAATTGGATAAAATATTGTCAAAATATTCAAAGCTGTTTCAAAGGGAGTTGGGTAGGTACAATGGGGAAAAAGTTACTTTAGAAATAGATGAAAATGTAAAACCAGTTTTCCACAAACCTCATCCCTTACCATTTGCTTTTCGGGAAAAGGTGGGGGTGGAACTAAAGCGGTTAGAGTCAGAGGGTGCTATTGAACGGGCAGATAATTCTCTGTGGGGAACACCATTAGTACCAGTTATGAAACCCAATGGCAAAGATATTCGTGTTTGCGCTAACTATAAAATCACAGTAAATAAATATTTAAAAGATTTCAACCATCCATTGCCCCGTATTGAGGACATTTTCGCCGCGTTACAAGGAGGACAAAAATATTCAAAACTCGATTTTCTCAATGCTTATAACCAGTTAGTACTAGATGATACAACTAGTGAGTTATTATCTTGGAGCACACCTCTAGGTATATATAGAATAAATCGGTTACCTTATGGCACGAAGCCAGCCTGTTCTATTTTTCAAAATGTAATTGAAAAGGTTTTGCAGGGGTGTCCGGGGTACAGTAAATTTTCTGGACGATGTAGTAGTAACAGGGAAAGACGATAGAGAGCATTTAGAAAACTTGGAGGAGGTGTTAAAGCGACTAGAAAGAGCAGGGTTTAGATTAAACGAAAAAAAATGCGAATTTTTCAAAGAAAACATTTATTATTTGGGACACAAAATATCACAAAATGGGTTGGAAAAAGACGAAGAAAAGGTAAGGGCAATCATAAGTGCTCCTAGATCCAAAAATATTACAGAGGTTAGGGCTTTCGCGGGAATGATAAATTATTATTCTCGTTTTTGTGAAAATTTACAAGGGAAATTAAAACCCTTATATGAGTTAGTAGGGAAAATGAAAAAATTTAAATGGACAAAACAATGTGAAAATGCTTTTCAATATGCAAAGACTGAGTTAGCTTCACAAAAGATTTTAGTACATTATGACCCAGATAAACCAATTCGTTTAGCGTGTGATGCGAGTGATTATGGAATCGGAGGAGTTCTGTCTCATGTTTTACCAGATGGGAGTGAGAGGCCTATATGCTATATCTCGAGGGTATTAAACAAAGCAGAGCGAAATTATTCTCAAATTATGAAGGAGGCTCTGGCTGTCTACTGGTCGGTATCTAAATTGTACCAATATTTGGCGGGACGGAAGTTCGAAATATTAAGTGATCACAAACCATTGAAATCGATCTTTGGTGAATATAAAAGCCTACCGAAAATGGCGGCGGGTCGAATTCAAAGATGGTCTTTATTTCTAGCTGGTTTTGATTACACTTTTAGGTTTATCAGAGGAGTGGATAACTCAAGAGCAGATGCGTTGTCACGATTGCCTTTACAGGATGATTATGAAAATGATGAGCCTGAATATGATTATTTAAACATGGCTGAGAGTTTAATACCTATAGATTCAATAAAACTGTGATCAGAATCAAGAAAAGATGCAATTTTGGGCAAAGTGTTCAATTTTATTAGATATGGATTTCCGAAGCATACAGAAAATGAACTATTGAAACCATTTATAGCTAGGAGGCAGGAGCTTTTTATTGAGCAAGGAATTATAATGTGGGTGTATCGCGCGATAATTCCTGTTGCACTGAGAGGGTAGTTACTTAAAGAATTACGCAGTAATCATGAAGGTATGACGAAGATGAAGTCCAGCGCCCGTTCCTATTTCTGGTGGCCATCGCTAGATAATGAGATTGAGCAGCAGGTCAATAACTGTAAAGTTTGTTGCCAATTGCGGCCAGATCCGCCTAAGGCTAAGCTGATGAAGTCACTGGAGTCTCACTACATTTATGAAAAAATACATGCTGATTTTCTAGGGCCCATTAGGACAAAGACAATTTTAATTATTGTGGACACATACACTAAATGGCCAGAGGTATTCGTGATGAACACACCTGATTCAGAAAATACTATTAGTAGATTTAGGGAATGTTTTTCACGTTTTGGTATACCGCGTATAGTAGAAACGGATAATGGGACCCAATTTACATCCGAAAACTTTATTGATTTTTTGAGTAATAACGGAGTTAAGTTTGTAACATCTCCACCCTCTCATCCCTCAACTAACGGGTTTGCAGAAAACTGTGTTAAATCGGTTAAATTAGGATTAAAAAGAGCTCTTTCAGATGAAAAAAATAAAAATGTGCAACTGGAAACTTTGATTTACAGATATTTATTTTCATATCGAAATTCGATACATGCTACTACTGGTATGTCACCTAGCAGTATGATGTTTAAAACTAAGGTACGTACACGTTTAGATTTATTGTCTCTAAAAGGGGTTTCATCAAAAGAAAAAGCTGAAAATCAAATTTTAAATTATAAAGGAAAAAGAGAAGATAGTTTTGTAGAGGGGGATAGAGTTTGGTGCAGGGACTATCGAAATCCAAATAGAAAAATATGGGTAGAGAGTGTAATAGATGAAGTTTTAAATGATAGGATTTATTTGTGTAAACTGATTCATGAGAATTTGATTTGGAAGAGGCATTTGAATCAAATTCGGCGGAATCAATCGGATGTAGTGGAGGATCAGGTTGAAAAAGTTTATAGGGAAGGTCTTGAAAATAAGTGGTCAAGTGGCGAACAGGGGCCTAGTGCTATACATTTGAATGTCCAACCAAAATTGTTATTAAACGAGTCAATAAACGAGCCCTATTCTCAAACGAATGAGACTCTGGGACAGGAAGAAATTAAAATCAATGAAAGTTTAGCTGATCAGCCTTATCCTCAGACTGCATCTGAAGTTACAACTGAAAAGGGTCAGGTTAATATAAGTGAACGACCAAAGCGTAATATTAAACCACCCCAGCGCTTGAATTTGTGAGGGGAGGTATTGTAGTGTCGTAAGCTTAGACAGTGTGAACCCGACCTTAGGGTGTTAGCTGACGGCTGTCTGGCAATCGTCAGCTGTCAACCTAAAAAAAGGACACTTGAAAAATTGCTGTAAAAATATAAACATTTGTGTTCACCCTTTAGCGGGTATTTTAGTAAAATAAAACTATTTACCGTAATTGTCGTATTATTACAAGGATACTACACTTATTATCAATACGCCCCTGATAGAATGCTTGAAAATGGCAACTACAAGCTATACTGGGACCGCACTGTGCTTACAGACCAACCAGTGGCCCATAATAGACCGGATCTCATACTAGTTAATAAACTTACTAGACAAACAACACTTATTGATGTGGCGATACCCAACACCAATAATTTAGGTGTTAAATGCAACGAAAAGATCGCCAAGTACAGAGATCTAGAAATACAAATCAGGAGACAATGGAGAATAAAAAGTACCCAGACACTACCTATTGTTTTATCTACTACTGGTGTTATTCCCAAAAACCTCATAGCGAACATAAAACAGCTGGGTCTAAATGAACATCTTTATAAGGCCATGCAGAAAGCTGTACTCCTCGCGACGTCCAGATGTATACGAAAATTTTTGGGAGATACTCCAACATACCAAGTCACCTAGGGCTCGATAACACGGAAAGAGTCCCACCAGAGCTCAATCCTTTTGATACCGTAGGTATTTGGGATGAGTGAATTTTTCCCTTAGAGACAGTGTGAGCCGTATGGCTAAATCTGGAATAAACAATAAAAACTTCTTTAATACAATAATCTATCTTTAATAAAAAACAATTTAATACGAATGATAATCAACAATATAGACAATCATATAATAATAATAGATATGGTAATAATATGCAAAATTTTAATGACAATAATAATAATCAAAATAGACAAAATTTTAATAACAATACTAGTTACAATAGACAAAATGTTAATAACAATACTAATTATAATAGACAAGATTTTAACAATAGGAGAAATACAGAACGACCTAATTACAACAGACAGGTAAATCATGTACGAAGGAATAGAAGCTGCGAAGATAGTGAACGAAATTGTCCAAAGCAGGAAAATAGGAGTAGAAGTCATAGTAGTGAAAGATACAGGACATTAGATCCAAGTGGTCAGACACAATCGGAGAAAGTTGGGCCATTGTCATTATGAGAAACCTTGTGAATTTACTTCTTTAGATGAAGATAAAATTATTGAATCTATTAATTTAATTTATATAAATGCTATCGCCAAAAATAAAATGATTCAGGTTATGATAGATACTGGTTCAGAAAGTACTTTATTCTCGGAAAATTTTATTTTTAATACATTAAAACTATCAGATATAATAAAGATTCCAAAAATTAAAATTGTTGTTGCAAATAATAAGAAGTTGGGTGAAATTGATAAACTAGCCAATTTTAAAATTAATATTCTTAATAAAGAAATTAATATTCAAGGTTTTGTTGTCAAGGATTTATGTGTTGATATATTAATGGGAAATGACGAATTGGAAAAGAAGAAAGTGAAGATAGATTTTGAAGAAAAAGTTGTAACTTTGGAAGGGCAAATAATTAAGTTTATGCAGAAATATGAGGTGGAAGAAGAAATAAGAATTGATAGGATATTATTAAAAGAAAGTAATGATGTTTATGAAGAAGAAAGGTATTTTGATGATAGGGAGATGTCCCAAAAGAATGTAAAGAATAATTGTAGTGAATATTTAAGGAATGGAAATTTTAAGCAAATGAATGCCTACGAGGTGGAATGCGTAAAACTGGAAGCAAGGAATAATGATTACATAATGAAAAATAATTTTATTTGTAAAGAAGAAGACATAATACAAGTTTTAAGTTGCCCTCAAGAATATAAATCAATAGTCGTTTTCATTGCAGTCCAACACAAGGGACTTGTCAATAAAGAAAATAGAATTGCACAAAATTATATCCATAGTATAAAAGTTAAAGAAGAAAAAGATTTTAAAACAAAATCATACCCAATACCATATAAATACAGAGAAGAACTAAAGTAAGAAATAGAACGATTAATATGTTAGAAGATGGAATCATTGAGAAGGCAGATACACGTTTCATAAACCCTATAGTAGTAGTACGTAAAAGATCAGGTGAAATTAGGCTATGTTTGGATGCAAGAAATATTAACAAGATCACTGAAAAGCAATTTGAAGCACCAATGAGTATAGATGGAATACTATAAATAGGAAGAATTACAGGAATGTCCTTTTTCACTAAAATCGATTTACAGCATAGTTTTTGGTTAATACCTCTAAACAGGAAAAGTAGACAGTATACAGGATTTCAGATAGATGGAGTAGTATATCAATTCAAAGTAGTACCATTTGGACTTCAATCATCTTGCAGTGCCCTATGTAGATGTCTTCATGATATTTTGGATCAATATGAACAATTTGTAATTCACTATATTGATGATATATTAATTTTTTCTAAAAAGGCTGAAGAGCATGAGAAAAACCTAAAAATAATAATCAACAGATTAGACAAAGTTGGACTAAAAATAAATCAAGAAAAATGTACATTTTTTCAAAAAGAAGTAATATATGTAGGTTTTAAACTTAATACTAAGGGAACTTGACGTAGGTTCGGAGGCTTAAGCTGACTGTTCAGATAGGGCTGTAGTCTGGCGTAGGAAGTGGAACAAGTATGTGTGTGTGAATGAATGGGATCTCCCTAATAAGGAGCTCTCTGTTGAATGAAGGTACCCCCTATAAACGGGCTAGGCCTAGTGAATGGGAAGTATAGAAAGGTGTGAAACGACCACGCTGGAACAGTTCCTGTCACCACATAGCCCTCTGGGGTATCTGGGAATCCTTCCCAGGTATTCGAGAGACTAGGAGTGGAAGAACTGCTTCAGCGACCAAGAAGCAGCCTACCCAAGCTAGGGTGTGAGGTAATCGTTCCGATGGCTGTATGACCACAGGGTTTTATGTGGTCGTGAACGATCCCCCTAGGGAACCAGGCAAACCCCACTGTATTAAGCCTTCCCCTGGTAATGCGGGGCTCTGCCAGGGGCGACCAATCTTTCCCTAGCTACTCGTGGGAACAACATGAATTCAAAACAAACACAAAAACCAAAACCAAATTCCGAGGTTGGACCAAAACGTTCACCTCAGCTTGAAGCCGCAGATAAGGATGGACAGCAATGTTCACCTCTAGTCTCGGCCCAACCGGAGGCTGGACCAAAACGTTCACCTCAGTCTGAAGCCGGAGCTAAGGATGAACAGCAATGTTCACCTCAAGCTTCGGCCCAAACGGAGGATGGACAAGGACCACCTCGGGAAAATCAGCCAAAACGCCGCAGGATTTGCGGCGCCGAGGCAAAAAGAAGGAAGAAGACCAGAGAGGCGATGGGAAAAGCACCCACGGGAGCAGCTCATCCCTCTCCAGCCCCTCCCAAAACAACAGTAAAGATGCCCACATCGGAGGCTGACAACGGTTCCACCTCCAAAAGAGGACAGGAACCAACAGCCCCCGGTGTGAAGCTCCTTCACCCAAGTACCTCCACGGAGGGCACGCCGAGGAAGCATAAGAAGTTACGAAGTGGTGGAAACACCGCTGCGCCTTCCCAAAGCTTCACGGAAGCTACCTTGAGACATCTCAAGGTTGCTATTATAGATAAGGAAAACCCGTACAGAAAGGTCACCGCCGACCGGGCAAACCTTATTAGAGACAGCCTAATCGAGGAATTGGACAGAAAATTCTTGTCACCCTCCAGCAGCCAGGTAAAAGCACCCACGTTTAAATCGTGGACTCACTCTGGTGAGATCATCAGAGTAGTCTGTGATGACGATGAGGCGCTTGCATGGCTGTAAAAGGCTACAGCTGAGCTCAATCCGTGGGAGGAAGCATCACTGGCAGTTGTCAGTCAGGATAAGCTTCCGAAACTTACCAAGGCCTCTCTATGGATCCCGGAGGATGCTATTAGCACCTCTGATGACCCAGAAAGAATGCTGCGGAGGTTAGCGGTGCAAAATCCAGACATGGCAGTTGCGAGATGGTGCACTTTCCACCATGAGGCGAAAACAAAGGATCCTAAAGGACACCTGTTTGTCTTCGGAATCGGAGACGATGATATGGCTGTCCTTAGGAAAAGGGCAATGAGGCTGAGCTGCGTGTTCACCTCATTGTACCTAAAAGCAAGCATAAACAAAGTGAAGGATACCTCCTCGGAACCAGGAACCTCAGACACGCGGCAACCGACGACGGTTGCTGAGACTGAGACACCCCTGGTTCCACAGCGGGGAGAAGATCATCAGATGATGGTCGAGGAACTCTGCGGAGGAGGTTCCAAAACAACTGAAGATGACCCCTCCTCAACCAAGGAGGAAATGGACACCTAAAAAAAGAACCGAAACGATACCTAAGCCATGGGCAAGGACGTCGAAAAAAATAAGGTTATCATTATTCAATGCAACCTCCAACACAAAAAGGTGGCAACGGCTACACTATGTCACCGCCTGGATGAAACGGAGGATGCAATAGCACTAATCCAAGAACCTTGGATAAATAAGACCAAAATAACTAGTCTTAGCAGCCTAAACGGTCAAATTATCAGCTTACCAAGCAATCAACAACCGAGAACAGCAATATATGTTCCCAGAAAAATCAAAGCCTCCCCCATGGCGCAGTTTTGCACCTCAGACGTAACTGCGGTTAAAGTGAAGTGCCCATGGGGAAAGGGTAAAAACAGAGAGTTGATACTAGCATCAGTCTACCTACCCTCAGATGCAGCCACCCTACCACCAACAAGGGAAATGGAAGATCTGGTAGACCATTGTCTCAGTCAGAAAGTAGAACTTATTATCGGCTGCGATTATCTTAAATAAGGGCACCGAACCTACCTTTATTAATGTTCGTAGCCAAACAGTCATAAATATCACGCTGGCAACAGCTGAAATATCGAATAAGATTCAGAACTGACAGGTATCGGATAATATTTCTATGTCTGACCACCGCTCGCTAACCTATAATATTAGTCTGGAAAAAAGCCTTATCAAATCACGCGACCCTAGGAGGACGGATGTAGAACTCTACAACCGACTCTTAGAAGATGCTCTGCGGAATGAAAAGGCTTCAACTCCAGGAACTAATATAGAATTGGAAAGGTATACGGTATCTATCCAAAACAAAATAAGCTATGCTTATAAAAATCCTGTCCAATAAGGATGGTCCAGGAAAGTCGCAAAACTAACTCTTGGTGGTGCACTGAATTGGAACACCTTAGAAAGATAGCAAGAACAGCTTTTAATAGAGCGAAACGCACCAAACTCAAAGAGGATTGGGATTCTTATCAATCAAATCTCAGAGAGTTTAAAAAAGTCTGCAGACAAAGCGCTCTCAAAGGACCCACATCGGCATGTCGGCATACTAACGAAGGAAGATGGGAACAAAACTTCCAACCTTTGCGAAAGTGCTGAGGTACTGATGAAAACACACTTTCCCGGTTCTAGTGTCTCAACAGCACCAAACCGGATGGAAGAAACAATCATACCCTCAACAAACGACTGGCATCTCGCCAGAACAATGATTAATGAGGAAAAGGTAAAATGGGCCATATCGTGCTTCACCCCTTTCAAATCACCAGGGCCTGACGGCATATATCCAGCCCTACTACGGTGGGGACTGGATATCCTTCTGCCGCACCTCGTGGAAATATTCAGAGCCTCTTTGGTTCTGAGATATATTCCTAAGAAGTGGAGAGAGGTACGTGTGGTCTTCATACCAAAACCAGGTAGGATGGACTACACCCTACCAAAGGCTTTCCGACCAATTAGCCTAACATCTTTTCTGTTGAAAACGATGGAGAGGCTATGCGAGAGGTACATAAGGGATGAAGTTCTGGTTCATAACCCACTTCACCCAAATCAACATGCATATACTTCGGGAAGATCCACCGATTCTGCACTGCATCATGTAGTGGGAAGAATTAAAAGATCGTTGGATAATAAAGAATCCACCCTAGGTATATTCATAGACATTGAGGGAGCGTTTGATAAAACCACATTCCCAACTATCCCGCAACAGCTCAACGTTAGGAATGTTCCCCTGGCCATAAGCAAATGGATATTTAGTATGCTCTCTAGTAGAGCAATAAGCATAAATGTAGAAGACGTTTCTGTTAGAGGCATGGTTACGAGGGGATGTCCACAGGGAGGGGTGCTATCACCACTACTATGGAACATAGTTTTAGACACCCTGGTTGACCAACTCAACAGCAGCGGTTTCTACAAAATAGCCTATGCAGACGATATTGCTGTCCAGCAAAGCGGTAAGTTTGAGAACACACTGTGTGAGAGATCACATGTTGCTCTTCGACTAATAGAAACATGGTGCAAGGAACACTCACTATCTATAAATCCTAAGAAAACAGAGATGGTCCTCTTTACCAGGAAAAGAAGAATCACGGGCTTAATACCCCCAAGGATTTTAAACTACAGTCTAAATTTTTCTGACGAGGTGAAGTACCTTGGTATTACCCTCGACAGGAAGTTAACATGGAACTCACACCTAGATGGTAGAGCTAAAAGAGCATATATTGTCTATGAACAGTGTCGACGAACGGTTGGACGCACCTGGGGCCTCACGCCCAGGGTGATCGCCTGGGTCTACACCGCTGTCATTAGGCCAATGCTAACTTACGGAGCTGTTGCTTGGGTACCAAAAGTGCTACAGGCAACAGCGATTAACAAACTAAACCTTATTCAGCGGATGGCTTGCATAAATATAACAGGTGCCATGAAAACAACACCAACTGCTGCAATGGAGTTGATCATTGGCATCACGCCTCTAGACATATATGTCATAGAGGTGGCTTTAGTGACAATGATGCGACTGCGCTCAGCTGGTGCAAACCTTGATGTAGGAATGGGACAATTGAGAACTCGTTTCTGGCGGGGAAAGCTGGATGCGTTACCAGTACTACAGGCAGGCTGCGACTCAATTGAACCAAAGTTCGTCTTTAACAAACCCTACAAAATTGAAACAAGACAGTGTATGGAGACAAACGTGGCAAATGCCTATTGCATATACACCGATGGCTCCAAAATGAAAGAAGGCTCAGGATGCGGGATATACTCCAGATCACTGAACCTAAGAATAAAGTGGGGTATGGGCAAAAATGCCAGTGTAGTTCAGACAGAACTAACTGGTATTTCCATAGCCGCAAAAGAGATAATATAAAAAGGTATAGCAGGGAAAACTATAATGATCTGCACAGATAGCAGACAAGCGCTACTAACCTTAAATAGACCACGTGTCACATCAGGTTTAGTAATGGAGTGTCACGAGTCACTAACTCAAGCTTCGGATGGTAATACCATCATCCTGAAGTGGGTTAAAGAACACAATAGGAATAAAGGCAACCGCATTGCTGACCAATTATCTAGGAAGGCGGCAGGCCTAAGACTCTTAGGACCTGGGGATCTTTTTGGTTGGTCAACTATAACTATAACTATATCAACTATAACTAATCGCGGAAATTGTCAAATGTCACTCCCATACGCAAACCGTAAAAAGATGGGAAGAAGGGAAAGGATGTACTTGCCAGGGTAATACTAAGTAACCTTGAAGAGTCAACATCAAAGAAGTACTTGGGAATGACCAGGAAAAATCTACGTTTGGCAGTTGGTTTTTTAACTGGTCATTGTCAACTAAGCAAACACCTCCACACACTGGGGCTAGTAGACACACCTCTATGTAGGAAGTATGAACGAGAAGACGAAACTGTAGAGCATGTCCTATGTGAATGCCCAGAGTTATCGTTAATACGAGAGTACGCGTTCGGCGATTCCTGGCCTACACCTGCCCACATAAGTGAGATGTCTCCTGGTGACTTGTCCACCTTCCTAGAAATGGCAGGATGGACAATGAGCTAAGGGTGACAGCTCCCTGGGAGGATGCACAATGGGTCAATTGTGGCCTAAGTGCTGTAAAACTTAACTGGCCCTCCCTACTCTACAGATACAGATACTAAGGGAATTGAAATGGATCCAGAACGAACACCGGTTATTTAGGAATTTAAAACACCACACAATTTAAGGACTTTAGGAGGATTTATTGAAATAATTATTTATTATAAAAGGATGATACCAGATCTAAGTATAAAAGAAATTCCATTACTTGAACTGCTGAGGAAAGGTGTAAAATGGAAATGGGATCAGCGAAAAGAACTAGCATTCCAAGAAATCAAAAACATTTTTCTGTCAAATTTAAAAATATACCATCCTGACTACAAAGCCATTCATGTTAAGAACAGATGCCTCAATAGAGATATTATCAGGGGTGTTTCTACAAATACATGATGGGGTCGAATACCCGATACAATTCATCTCAAGAATTACAAAGCCACATGAGAAAGGTTATTCAGTGTCAGAACTAGAACTAGCAAGTATCATACACTGTGTCACAAAATTAAGATTTTATTTGTTGGGTAATGAATTTACTATAGAAATAGATCACCAAGCTTAGAACATCTATATTAAATAACAAATATGGAAACAGTCGAGTACACCGTTGGAGCCTAATACTGAGTAAATACAGTTTTGACATCAAACATATTTCAGGAAAATTTAACATAGTGGCAGATGCTTTGTTAATACTATGATGTTTAATTAAATTAAACATCATACTATTAGCATAGTAATAGTATGACGTTTAATTAATAAACTTAGTTAAATAGTGATTAAAGAAATAATTTATAAGTTATATACTAGCGAATATTGTTAAAAAATAATTATATGAGGGTATTTTTAAGAATTTAACATAAAAATAAATGTAAAAGGTTTTTTTTTTAATAATTATAAATATATTTAAGTGAGCCATGTGCATAGGCAACCAAATATACACTGTCTACGACATGGCTATGCTTATTTTTGACAGATTTGAAATGGGGTTATTTATTAGTTTGGGATGTTTAATTTAAATATAATTACGGATGTAAAATAGTGATAATATATTAATTTAAGATGTTTAGTTTACATATAATAGTGTATTCTGATCTGCAGAGCCTAAATGTCCATTAAATTATCCATATAAAAGCAAAGAATTTTCTAGAAAACATGTTAATATAATGAAGTTGGCCTATTTATGTGGTGGACTCTTCGAGAATATTCAGATAGGGATGAAATAGAAACATTTCGAACATGATTTATTGCTAGAAGAGTCTGGAACCATAAAAGGATATAAATACGAGGTAATTTGGAGCAAGAGGCATTATTAAGTCAGTCAATTATTATTAAGTCAGTCAGTTACAAAGAAGTCAGTCAGTCAGTTACGATTAAGTCATTAAGTCAGTTACAGTTACCAAGTCAGTTACAATTCATTCATTAAGTTAGTGACAATAAATTAGATTCATCAAGAAAGTCAGTTCAAGACGGTTATAATTAATTAAGTCAGATACAGTTGGAGAGTATGAGAGTAAATTAAGAGAGTTAGTTCAATACAGTGATAGTTAATTATTAGTACAGTAATACAGTGATAGTATGGAGTTAATTCATTAAGAAGTTAAGCAGTCAATAGTACAAGCACATAGTATACAGTATATTTGAAAGTATATTATATGAAGATTACAAGAATTTTAAATTATAATATCTATATGGTGAGTGGAGATTATTAAGAAGAAACATATTTAAAATTGTTGGGAGCCGATAATTAAAATATTTTGGTATATTTGGAAAAAGCAATTTCACAAATACAAGGATAACCGATGCTGATTAAGAAGATATTGAGTGGTGATTATAACTTTAATTTTGGAAAACTTTAGGCATTCAATGATAGAAAGGTACCAAAGCTTGTTAATATAATTTAATAATTGTAAGAATTTCAAATTTTAGATAGGTTGTTTGAAATTTATATTTTTTATATTAAATATAGGTATATGTCTCTTTCATAATAGTTATAATAAAGATAATTTAAAAAAAAGTACTTACAAACTAATTCTTTGAGAACCGCGATAAAAACCCTATATATATATATATATATATATATATATATATATATATATATATATATATATATATTATTTAAAATTACTCATAGCTCATACACAAACAAAACATCATAGCAATATATATATATATATATATATATATATATATATATATATATATATATATATATATATATATTATTGTGATATTTAACTTAGTGCGCCAAACAATTAATTAGCTAATTAAGTAATTAATTAATTAAAATTATTTAAATGATATGACTATGATTCTATCACACTTTATAATTCTCTTATCTCAGGGTTCTATTCGTGCTTCAATATCTATGCTATTACATGTGAAAGGTAAGGTGCAAAGAATACCGGAATAATAAAAAACATATAGGATCTAACATTATATATTGAAATAAAATAATGAAATAAAATTCACACTCAAAAATTTTCAATAAACAAAATCTCATACAATGATTCTCAAAACCTTGTTCTACGTACGTGAACCTTCAAAATTAATGGTACAAACAAAATTAGTTGAAATCTCAAAATCCCAAATATTATTCTAAATCTCCTAATCAAAATATTTATATCTTTTCTAAAATAAGTGTAAAAATTGTGTTATCAATAAAAGAAAAACTGCAGAAAACAAAACTATCTCTCTTTGATGATGAGTGGTCCAAATCCTTGTTCCTTGTAGTCTATACTATCTACTCTTAGTCGCTCCCTAGGTAATCAGCAATCTTACAACAAATTATTGCAAGTTTATCGTCCTTAATGATCTCCTTCAAATGCACGAATCGTTCAAATTATGCTAGCTTCTTCTTCTCTCAATAAACTGAATCTCTCGTTGGCCTGAGTGAAAAATGACTCTTGGAATATCTTTTCTTTACGATAAACTGAATCTCTCGTTGGCCTGAACAGTGACTCTTGGAATATAAGTAGAAAATATAACTTACAATCTTTTACTGGATCAGCTTCTATCAGATACACTAACTACACGAAAACTCACAAACTTTCACTGCTACTGCTTCCTACCTCTGGGAAACTACCCGAGAACAACGGCCGTTCGCCTTGCACCCTTGGAAACCAACTGACCATCGTTTCTTTCTTCCAAAATTAACTAACGTCTCATTATCAAATTAATCCTCTACAGTCATATTGATTTCTTTACGTTATTCCTGTGCATTGATGCTTCCAGAGTTTGTTCTCCTATCTGTTTGCTTTTCTTCTTCTGTGTTGTCTGGTTCTGCTCTGATTTCCAGTTTATTTTCCGAAAAATTTATGGTGATATGTTTTTCCCTCAATTCATCAATTCCCGCTATCATATCATGATTTAAATCTTCAATCACCACACATTTCATAATATGGAATTTGTCTTCCACTCTGATCCGTACTCCCAAACCTTCGTTTACTGTCGTCAAATTTTTATTGTTTGCACCCACTAAATCAACCCTAGGAATCTTATACACAAATCTGTCCAAATTTAATTCTTTTACTAGTTTTTTATTGATTAGCGATATCTCCGATCCAGAATCAATCACAATTTTAATCGCTTTATGTTTTATAAATGCATCTAAAGATATTAGATTAGAATTAGAAATTTGTCTTTCGTTTCCTACTGCTACATGATTCATCTCCCTTCTATTTTGTTGTTGGAAGCTCTGGTTATTTCTATCGTCCCTTTGTTCGCTCGTATTCCTATTCGGAGGATTTTGTGCAGCTCTATTCCTGTTGTGATTTTCATATGTTCTATTTTGTGTATCATTCCTGTTATCGTAATTTTGTTGTCTATTGTAATTATAGTAATTTCTCGGCCTATATTCGTTTGTTGATCTGGGATGTCGGTTTCTCTGGTCATAATTTGATGAATACCTTCTTTCCGGTCCATTATATTGGTCCTGTTGTCTTCTATTTCTCATTTCTCTTCTTTTCGCTTCTGTTAATTGAAGGAATTGGCACAAACTATCAATATCTTGATAGTTTCTCAAAATCACGTGGTCTTCCAAAGTTTCCTCAAAATGTCTGCTGATCATTTCTACCAGCTGTTCGGTAGAATATTTGTATTCCAGATATTTCGAATTGTTATATATCTACAAAGCACATCTTTCTTCAGATATTCCCATTTTTTCGTGATATTTTCCATTCTGTAGCTCTTGATTGATTTCTCTCTGTTTATTTTTCCCCCAGAAATAGTTGAGAAATTTATTTTCAAAATCTGTCCAGTTGTCAAACTCATCTTCCTTGCTTTCATACCATAACGCTGCTCCTTCTTTCAGATGGTTTCTAATTGTTTCTTTGCAATCGTCAAAATATCTAACATGTTGCAATTTGGTTTTCAAATTTTTAACAAACGGTACTGGGTGTATTTGTCTAATATCCCCGCCAAATTGTATTTTCGCCTCGCTTGTTCCATGGATGATAACTTCTTTTCTGTCTACTCCTTGTAATGTGAGCGTAGCAAGTGAGTGAGAAGTTGGAATAAAGGAAGTAGCATAGAAAAAGATAATAATTATTCGAGATAATTATTATATATTCCGAATTAAATAAGGGATAATTAATACAGTTAACTTATACATTTAAATTATACAAAGTATAACAATTTGACCAAGTTTGATACAAGCACGAATGTTTAACAATTACAAAATCAGAAGACCTTCATGAAAAGTAATACAACACACCATCGTATGTTACATTCCAACACGTGGGATAGTACAGCAGAAATAACAAAACAAAACTACGAATGTTTGCAGGACATTTAAAACTAGAAAAGTAGTCAGTCAGTCATTAGTAGTGAGACGGCGGGCGTCCAGGCATCAATTGCCGCCCCGGGTACTCTCGACGCGGGAGCGTCGGGTACGAGTAGCTAGTAATGGGCAGTCAGTAATAGCGGGCCACCGTGACTGGGACGCGACAGCGTCCCGTACGCGAACAGTACGAGACAATCGGTGATTCTCCGGGGGCCGCGTATCATCTGGCATAGTTCGCGTGTAGTCCGGTTATTGTGGCAGCTCGAAAGTTCGCAACCCTCAACTGACCGAGTTCCAGAAGACTGAACGTGTCGTGGTTGAAGCCCTAATATACACATAAGGTAACAGATTTCTTATACTAACCTGTGTAATTATATTAGTACCTCTGTCAACTCTTCACTATCTTGCTACATCGTCTCCCGACGCGCAGAATAACGTGTTAACGATTGTATTAGTAACTTCAGGGTAGATTCAATATATTGTTGACTCTAATTTGGTTTTTTTTTTAATGTTCCTTTCGTCCGACTCACTAGAGACTAGGAGAACACGAGATTCTGCGTATGCATATCTCCGGCTTCAAAAGTAAGTCCATAACCTCTACTCTTCACAGGACCTGAGACCTAGGAGTCCTTACCCCTATCTCGAAAATGCCCTTATCACTCTCGTAAATCTATTTTTTACAGTGGTGACAGCGGTCCCGGTTTGGGGGAATTTCGGTAAATAGGGATAATTAAGTCACTTCTTCAGTATCCTTGTAAACTTTTGCAAGTTTTGTAGCTATAAGAAGCCTTCATCGTTTCATTTCGCCAGTGACATTCCAATTTTTCTTCTCTTTCCTAAGACGACAACAAATTAAAGAAACAGTGAGGTATCCAGTAAATATTGTGTGGAGTGCAGGACTCCCTTTTCTGGAAGAAAATCCTTTTTCTCTCTTTGTTATATAAACTTGTTAGTGGTTTTACACAAATTATTCGTATATAGTAGATTTTTTTTGTCTTGTATCACTAGAAAATGACCTCATATCAATTTTAGGACATATGTGAAGAGATGACAAGTACAAATTTTTTCAAAAAAATACATACTAACACATTATATGATGTTCTCTATATAATTGTTTTTTTAATTACCATAATATTGCACTAAAAATATAAAATAGACAGTCTAACAGATTTTAGGATATATAAGTATAGCAGAGATTATTAATTGTTGGTTGAATATAAGAATCAAATATAATCAATGGAATAAATAACCATTATTGTTTATTTACTAGTTGAATATAAAGAATTTAAGTAATTAGGTCAAGATCAAGTTCATTAGAGTGTACAATTTCATTACTTTAAAAAAAAAAAGTGCAGAGTATTATTTCTTGGATTACTACGTTACTAACTGTTTACATAATATCAAATTCTTTTGTTTAATGTAACAAGTGAAAGTGAAATATGATTTGCGTTTGAAAAATATTTCTATTTAAATAAATACGCTTGGTCAAGTAATATACACTGAGAAATTAGATATGACTTTGTTTAACTAATTAATTATGGGATATTTGGAATTGAAAAAAAAATAGCGTTTCATTTGTAAAAAGGAAAAGAATTTAATAGAGTTTAACTTTTCAAAAAAATAAATACTAACACCTTAGTTGATATCTGAGTATTGATTGATCGATCGATTCTTATTTGATTCGATTATTTAATATTTTATACAGATTTGTTTTTAATTTCGGCAGCGGACATTTCTAAGTTCTTTTATTTTATCAAAAATTTAATTCTTTATACAATTGTTGGTTAACTTCATAAATTGGCACATCATACTGAGATGGACATATAAAAGAGGGAAAAGAATTTAATGGAGCTTTGGAAGATAATTGACCGTGGTGTCAGAAAATCTTTTTTACTATTTTGGAATGATTTCCACGAACATATAAGTTCGGGAATGGATGCATCGCAAGGAAAATGCATAGAAGCACGTAAAGTGGTTCTTTGGGCTGTGGCCATATTATTTAAAGAAAATTTAAATGGGATGTGGCGTCAGAAAATCTTTTTCACTATTTTGGAATGATTGCCACGAACATATGAGTTCGGGAATGGATCCATTATGGAACAGTCAAGATTTAGTAGACGTGGAGCTTGCATCGCAAGGAAAATGCAAAGAAGCACGTAAAGTGGTTCTTTGGGCTGTGGCCCATATTTAAAAAAAATTTGAGTCGAATCGTTGTCAACGTCCTATAGTGATTTTGACAAACGTAACTTGCGAGACACTAGGAGGCTTGCTGCAGTTTATGTACCAGGGAAAAGTGCAAATTGGACAGGAAGACCTAAGGGCCTTCACTGAAGCGGCCGAATCGTTGCAAAGGCAAGGACTCGCTGGAGACGGAAAAGTTATAATAGTTACTATCGTTTAAAGTAACTTGCTGCAGTTTATGTACCAGGGAAAAGTGCAAATTGGACAGGAAGACCTAAGGGCCTTCACTGAAGCACTGAATCGTTGCTAAGGCAAGGACTCGCTGGAAACGGAAAAGTTATAGTAGTTACTATCGTTTAAAGTAACATTATAAAAACTTTGGACGAAGAAGGTACTCTGAATGTAGAAGAGTTTAAGCCAGTTTCTTTGCTTGAGACAAAGAAGCAGAACCATAAATAAGAAGGAATAATTTAGTGGACACAGGTGGGATGCCACAGAAATAGAGGCATATCTCACACAGCATGCGAAGGTGAATACAGTGCCAGAAGTATAATTTTTTTACAAGAATGTGGGCAAGCTGTACATGGTTCGACCTTAAGGGGTGAAACTTACGTCAAGTAGGAGGCTGCTAAGGGATAAGCTAGGGTGGTACTAGAATCCCAACCCGCTAAGAGTCCCACGGCTCCAGCACGACATTACAGTATCTACAGGATGTAATAAAAATGCGAAACGAATCTGGAATTATGATTTTGTTCATGAAGTAAATGGAAAAGTGAAGAAAAAGAAGAGTTATAATTAATACCTTCCACATGTTACAGGAAGGATATGGAAGAATAAATAGAATATATAGTACAGAAATATAGGAGAAGATTATTTCTGGAACGAATTAGGAATAAATATTGGGAAATATGTGAAATGTGAAGAGATGCGACGACTGCCAGGGGCATGTGCACTCAATATAGTACAGAAATATAAGAGAATATTATTTCTGGAGCGAATTAGGAAGAAATGTTGGGAAATATGTGAAATGTGAAGAGATGCGACGACTGCCAGGGGCATAGCATTCAATCAGAATTAGGAAACCCATGTACGCGGACATGGATGAAAAATGAAAATAGTGTTAGGAAACACAGGAGAATATAAATATATAAAATTTGAATTTGAGAGAATTTGAAGAAGGAGACAAGGTATATCTGAGAGACTTAAGTAGCAAAACAGGTCTTTCAAAGAAGTTACAGAAAAAAATGGTACTATCCATACCATTTCAAATTATAGAAAAAGTTGGACCAGTGACGTATGCAGGTGTACGTCAATGGGTTAAAGAAATATTACGAGAATAAAACAAGTGATTATTCTACGGAGGAGGAAGAAGAAATAGGAGAATCCAAAAGAAAAAGAAGAAACGAAAGAAGAAGGAGTTGACCCTTCCAAGGTGACAACACTGCTATTATGAAAACCAGGAACCCCAATTAACAAACCGCAGAGAAGAAGAAAAGGAAGTCAGGGAGACACCAGCCAACCAAAAAGATCAGAACGAATAAAGAATAGACTAGGCAATATGCCCGAAAGAAAATGTTGCTGCATATTCCACAAAACGAAAAAGAAAGGATGGAACACATACAACAGAATAATAAACAAGAATTTAATGTTTGCCGAGGCAAACACATTATTGGTGGTGTTACCAACAGATTGGTAAATACCACATACTGGTTTCCTATGGTAACAGAAGTAGTTAACGGAAGCTGTTCAAGTTGTACAATGCCAGCTTTTAGCGTATTGTGCAAATGTGCAGAGAGGAATTTCCAGGAAATAGACCTGCGAATCCAAAAAGAAAAATTGGGCAAGGTACCCAGCGCAAGGACGCTTGCATGGAGACCACCCCCCGAACTCCCAATAAACACAGAAAGAAGGAGGGAAAAACGCCGAGTCAGAGCGCTAGAATGGCGTCTAAAAAAGGCAGAGAAACGCCGAAACACGTGGTACGACGAAGTAGACGTCGGGTTTAGACTCTCAGACGCGACAGCAAAATTTCCCATATCCTACCAGCAATTTCCGTACATCATCGAGAGGATAGAATCGTATTTGCCTTGTTGGAACGTATTAATGTTCCGATGTGCATTCGATAATGTCTGCAAACACCCCACATCATCTCCTAACATATTGTTTACTATCTCTAAGCCCTGTTCACCCCCCGTAAGAAATTATTGTGCATGTGACACAATCCTTTACCGACATACCGCACTAGCACGGAGGAGGCTAGCTCCCATAATAAGAAAATATGGAAAGCAAATAACTGCAGAAAGAGTAGGTTTTGCAATTCAGTACCAATGTGAGGACGGGTTAGAATATGATCGTCACGCGCCCCATAGGAGTACACAATGTTGAGAGGTAAGAAAATCCACCAGTAACAACAAGGAACGAAAGACAAAACACAGGTAATATAAGCATTCATAGTTAAATATTAGCACAGTTCAATGAAAACAAATTTTTTTGTAAACATAATAGTATATTATAACTAAAAGCAAGTTTTAAGAAATAGAAATAAGTAAATTAATTTAAAGTTAATAGGGGTCTAAGCTGCTGTTGATTAGTAAGAGCTGGATCGGTAAGATACCATACGCCAATCCTTTATTGCTATGTCAAAACTGATTGACAGACTTTAATTCCTATCAACTAAGAAAGTAGTATAAAGATTGAGTCAGACCACTGGTAAATAAACAACTAATAAAGGTCAAGTTTAAAAAACGTAACAATTAATTAAAAAAATAAATATTGTAGTTTATAACAGACACCAAGAGTTCATTATATCAGTCAGTATCAAATTTCATCAACAATGTGAGTATATAAAAATTCAGCCCTCAGCAAAACGTAATTTAATAGCCTTGAAACATAAATATCATAACACTGAAAACAAGTCATTGTGTTTGACGAGAAATCAAAATAAATTTCACCTTTGAATTATTTTAAA
Source organism: Diabrotica balteata (assembly GCA_918026665.1). Lineage (NCBI taxonomy): Eukaryota > Metazoa > Arthropoda > Insecta > Coleoptera > Chrysomelidae > Diabrotica > Diabrotica balteata. The sequence goes on from OU898279.1 coordinate 73,825,091, forward strand.
AAGAGTTGGGAAAGAGTGAGAAATATTACAATAATTTCTGACACTTTATTAAGAGTAAATATAGTAATTAAAATATTTCTCAAATAAGGAAAATTCGTTACACATACGTAACTATATACAATAAGTGATGACAAGTTGAGAATTAAAAATATATGACTCTAATATACAGGGTGTACATATAACAGAAAGATGATATATTATTGTAAATAGTTAAAAAGTACAAGTCCCAATTATTAACATATTAATATTGGTTTAGATATCAATTTATTTATCAATTTAGGATGAATAGGCACAATAATATGCAAAACAATGTAGGCTAGTTTATAAGTCAGATTTAGGTAAAGCTATCGCTACAATTGTCTGCAATAAGCAGCTATACATGTATTTATAGGTTAAGGTGCGTTTGGACTTACGCGCAAAAAGTACTAATGCGAACTAAAGTCTGCTTACGGGAGTGCGACCGTTCGGGAAGTAATAACAGTGCGATTTGTGACACTAGAGAGACTCATCACGATGGAGAGACTCATGTTTCACTGTTTGATGTACAGCCACACGTCCATAGTCAATGGAGGACTAGACAGCTACATCAAGAAGATAGGAGCAGAAGAATGCTGAAATATACACCGCTACGATCGATACAACTCTACGACAACGAACCCACTACGGAAGGAGTAACATGCTCATTCATCAACGGCTATTGCTTCGACTCTACAATAGGCGAAACAACATGGAAAAACAATACAAAGACAACAGTTGTGAAAGTCAATTGTCACAACTTTACAGAGGGCACGTTGAAAAGGTCATTAATAAACAATCACTAGAAGAACTGGTAATAGTAGAACAAGATAAAAACATATTTGCTCTGACGTTATACAAGAGGGCTATAATATGTAACACAGAAGTATGGCAAACTGAACACCCCGAATCCTAATAAATTTCCTAGTAAACAACAAAATAAATCCTAGTATGCCACTCCTACCCCAAAAACATAGACCTAATGACCTACATCAATAGCAAATTCCTTTACACCGAACAATCCTACCAAAGAGAAATATAAAAGTTATACTTAGACATAGTACTACGACGATGCCAAACAAAAGATGCAGCAAACACATACCAGATACCAATGTAGCAGAAGTATAATGCGACAAAGCAAAGCAGTATCAATCCCAGACGACCACCCAGCAAGGACAGACCAATGGAGGCAGACAGCAGCAGTAACGCATCAATATAGTTAACTCGACACGTGGAATTGGCAAACGGACATTAAAACAGCCAAGACGACGCGAGTGAAGTGCGGATAATTCCCACAGGGATACGCGATAAAGTGAACGCAAAACGCGAGTACAATCGTATAGAACAGTTAGAATACGCTTGTCGTAATGGACACATGTAATCACAAACAATTGTAATAAGTTAGGAAAGTTCTTTCACTTGTTAAGTTTCAATAAGATTAATACAAGATTAACTCAACTTGTCATACACATAGGTTTAATACGGGGGCAGCACGATACATTCGCTGACCACGGTACAATAGTCTATAAGAAACAGTAAATGATAAAATATAAATTGGGACTTATATAAAAAATATATATAGTAGATTATAAGTAATATAATATGTAAGTAGATAAATTTATTGTTGGAAAAGGAAAAGGCCCCTCGGCCCTTTTCTTTTTTTGCGTAGGGAGTAATGTAATGTGAGCGTAGCAAGTGAGTGAGAAGTTGGAATAAAGGAAGTAGCATAGAAAAAGATAATAATTATTCGAGATAATTATTATATATTCCGAATTAAATAAGGGATAATTAATACAGTTAACTTATACATTTAAATTATACAAAGTATAACAATTTGACCTAGTTTGATACAAGCACGAATGTTTAACAATTACAAAATCAGAAGACCTTCATGAAAAGTAATACAACACACCATCGTATGTTACATTCCAACACGTGGGATAGTACAGCAGAAATAACAAAACAAAACTACGAATGTTTGCAGGACATTTAAAACTAGAAAAGTAGTCAGTCAGTCATTAGTAGTGAGACGGCGGGCGTCCAGGCATCAATTGCCGCCCCGGGTACTCTCGACGCGGGAGCGTCGGGTACGAGTAGCTAGTAATGGGCAGTCAGTAATAGCGGGCCACCGTGACTGGGACGCGACAGCGTCCCGTACGCGAACAGTACGAGACAATCGGTGATTCTCCGGGGGCCGCGTATCATCTGGCATAGTTCGCGTGTAGTCCGGTTATTGTGGCAGCTCGAAAGTTCGCAACCCTCAACTGACCGAGTTCCAGAAGACTGAACGTGTCGTGGTTGAAGCCCTAATATACACATAAGGTAACAGATTTCTTATACTAACCTGTGTAATTATATTAGTACCTCTGTCAACTCTTCACTATCTTGCTACATCGTCTCCCGACGCGCAGAATAACGTGTTAACGATTGTATTAGTAACTTCAGGGTAGATTCAATATATTGTTGACTCTAATTTGGTTTTTTTTAATGTTCCTTTCGTCCGACTCACTAGAGACTAGGAGAACACGAGATTCTGCGTATGCATATCTCCGGCTTCAAAAGTAAGCCCATAACCTCTACTCTTCACAGGACCTGAGACCTAGGAGTCCTTACCCCTATCTCGAAAATGCCCTTATCACTCTCGTAAATCTATTTTTTACAGTGGTGACAGCGGTCCCGGTTTGGGGGAATTTCGGTAAATAGGGATAATTAAGTCACTTCTTCAGTATCCTTGTAAACTTTTGCAAGTTTTGTAGCTATAAGAAGCCTTCATCGTTTCATTTCGCCAGTGACATTCCAATTTTTCTTCTCTTTCCTAAGACGACAACAAATTAAAGAAACAGTGAGGTATCCAGTAAATATTGTGTGGAGTGCAGGACTCCCTTTTCTGGAAGAAAATCCTTTTTCTCTCTTTGTTATATAAACTTGTTAGTGGTTTTACACAAATTATTCGTATATAGTAGATTTTTTTTGTCTTGTATCACTAGAAAATGACCTCATATCAATTTTAGGACATATGTGAAGAGATGACAAGTACAAATTTTTTCAAAAAAATACATACTAACACATTATATGATGTTCTCTATATAATTGTTTTTTTAATTACCATAATATTGCACTAAAAATATAAAATAGACAGTCTAACAGATTTTAGGATATATAAGTATAGCAGAGATTATTAATTGTTGGTTGAATATAAGAATCAAATATAATCAATGGAATAAATAACCATTATTGTTTATTTACTAGTTGAATATAAAGAATTTAAGTAATTAGGTCAAGATCAAGTTCATTAGAGTGTACAATTTCATTACTTTAAAAAAAAAAAGTGCAGAGTATTATTTCTTGGATTACTACGTTACTAACTGTTTACATAATATCAAATTCTTTTGTTTAATGTAACAAGTGAAAGTGAAATATGATTTGCGTTTGAAAAATATTTCTATTTAAATAAATACGCTTGGTCAAGTAATATACACTGAGAAATTAGATATGACTTTGTTTAACTAATTAATTATGGGATATTTGGAATTGAAAAAAAAATAGCGTTTCATTTGTAAAAAGGAAAAGAATTTAATAGAGTTTAACTTTTCAAAAAAATAAATACTAACACCTTAGTTGATATCTGAGTATTGATTGATCGATCGATTCTTATTTGATTCGATTATTTAATATTTTATACAGATTTGTTTTTAATTTCGGCAGCGGACATTTCTAAGTTCTTTTATTTTATCAAAAATTTAATTCTTTATACAATTGTTGGTTAACTTCATAAATTGGCACATCATACTGAGATGGACATATAAAAGAGGGAAAAGAATTTAATGGAGCTTTGGAAGATAATTGACCGTGGTGTCAGAAAATCTTTTTTACTATTTTGGAATGATTTCCACGAACATATAAGTTCGGGAATGGATGCATCGCAAGGAAAATGCATAGAAGCACGTAAAGTGGTTCTTTGGGCTGTGGCCATATTATTTAAAGAAAATTTAAATGGGATGTGGCGTCAGAAAATCTTTTTCACTATTTTGGAATGATTGCCACGAACATATGAGTTCGGGAATGGATCTATTATGGAACAGTCAAGATTTAGTAGACGTGGAGCTTGCATCGCAAGGAAAATGCAAAGAAGCACGTAAAGTGGTTCTTTGGGCTGTGGCCCATATTTAAAAAAAATTTGAGTCGAATCGTTGTCAACGTCCTATAGTGATTTTGACAAACGTAACTTGCGAGACACTAGGAGGCTTGCTGCAGTTTATGTACCAGGGAAAAGTGCAAATTGGACAGGAAGACCTAAGGGCCTTCACTGAAGCGGCCGAATCGTTGCAAAGGCAAGGACTCGCTGGAGACGGAAAAGTTATAATAGTTACTATCGTTTAAAGTAACTTGCTGCAGTTTATGTACCAGGAAAAAGTGCAAATTGGACAGGAAGACCTAAGGGCCTTCACTGAAGCACTGAATCGTTGCTAAGGCAAGGACTCGCTGGAAACGGAAAAGTTATAGTAGTTACTATCGTTTAAAGTAACATTATAAAAACTTTGGACGAAGAAGGTACTCTGAATGTAGAAGAGTTTAAGCCAGTTTCTTTGCTTGAGACAAAGAAGCAGAACCATAAATAAGAAGGAATAATTTAGTGGACACAGGTGGGATGCCACAGAAATAGAGGCATATCTCACACAGCATGCGAAGGTGAATACAGTGCCAGAAGTATAATTTTTTTACAAGAATGTGGGCAAGCTGTACATGGTTCGACCTTAAGGGGTGAAACTTACGTCAAGTAGGAGGCTGCTAAGGGATAAGCTAGGGTGGTACTAGAATCCCAACCCGCTAAGAGTCCCACGGCTCCAGCACGACAATACAGTATCTACAGGATGTAATAAAAATGCGAAACGAATCTGGAATTATGATTTTGTTCATGAAGTAAATGGAAAAGTGAAGAAAAAGAAGAGTTATAATTAATACCTTCCACATGTTACAGGAAGGATATGGAAGAATAAATAGAATATATAGTACAGAAATATAGGAGAAGATTATTTCTGGAACGAATTAGGAATAAATATTGGGAAATATGTGAAATGTGAAGAGATGCGACGACTGCCAGGGGCATGTGCACTCAATATAGTACAGAAATATAAGAGAATATTATTTCTGGAGCGAATTAGGAAGAAATGTTGGGAAATATGTGAAATGTGAAGAGATGCGACGACTGCCAGGGGCATAGCATTCAATCAGAATTAGGAAACCCATGTACGCGGACATGGATGAAAAATGAAAATAGTGTTAGGAAACACAGGAGAATATAAATATATAAAATTTGAATTTGAGAGAATTTGAAGAAGGAGACAAGGTATATCTGAGAGACTTAAGTAGCAAAACAGGTCTTTCAAAGAAGTTACAGAAAAAAATGGTACTATCCATACCATTTCAAATTATAGAAAAAGTTGGACCAGTGACGTATGCAGGTGTACGTCAATGGGTTAAAGAAATATTACGAGAATAAAACAAGTGATTATTCTACGGAGGAGGAAGGACCTACATCAATAGCAAATTCCTTTACACCGAACAATCCTACCAAAGAGAAATATAAAAGTTATACTTAGACATAGTATTACGACGATGCCAAACAAGAGATGCAGCAAACACATACCAGATACCAATGTAGCAGAAGTATAATGCGACAAAGCAAAGCAGTATCAATCCCAGACGACCACCCAGCAAGGACAGACCAATGGAGGCAGACAGCAGTAGTAACGCATCAATATAGTTAACTCGACACGTGGAATTGGCAAACGGACATTAAAACAGCCAAGACGACGCGAGTGAAGTGCGGATAATTCCCACAGGGATACGCGATAAAGTGAACGCAAAACGCGAGTACAATCGTATAGAACAGTTAGAATACGCTTGTCGTAATGGACACATGTAATCACAAACAATTGTAATAAGTTAGGAAAGTTCTTTCACTTGTTAAGTTTCAATAAGATTAATACAAGATTAACTCAACTTGTCATACACATAGGTTTAATACGGGGGCAGCACGATACATTCGCTGACCACGGTACAATAGTCTATAAGAAACAGTAAATGATAAAATATAAATTGGGACTTATATAAAAAATATATATAGTAGATTATAAGTAATATAATATGTAAGTAGATAAATTTATTGTTGGAAAAGGAAAAGGCCCCTCGGCCCTTTTCTTTTTTTGCGTAGGGAGTAATGTAATGTGAGCGTAGCAAGTGAGTGAGAAGTTGGAATAAAGGAAGTAGCATAGAAAAAGATAATAATTATTCGAGATAATTATTATATATTCCGAATTAAATAAGGGATAATTAATACAGTTAACTTATACATTTAAATTATACAAAGTATAACAATTTGACCTAGTTTGATACAAGCACGAATGTTTAACAATTACAAAATCAGAAGACCTTCATGAAAAGTAATACAACACACCATCGTATGTTACATTCCAACACGTGGGATAGTACAGCAGAAATAACAAAACAAAACTACGAATGTTTGCAGGACATTTAAAACTAGAAAAGTAGTCAGTCAGTCATTAGTAGTGAGACGGCGGGCGTCCAGGCATCAATTGCCGCCCCGGGTACTCTCGACGCGGGAGCGTCGGGTACGAGTAGCTAGTAATGGGCAGTCAGTAATAGCGGGCCACCGTGACTGGGACGCGACAGCGTCCCGTACGCGAACAGTACGAGACAATCGGTGATTCTCCGGGGGCCGCGTATCATCTGGCATAGTTCGCGTGTAGTCCGGTTATTGTGGCAGCTCGAAAGTTCGCAACCCTCAACTGACCGAGTTCCAGAAGACTGAACGTGTCGTGGTTGAAGCCCTAATATACACATAAGGTAACAGATTTCTTATACTAACCTGTGTAATTATATTAGTACCTCTGTCAACTCTTCACTATCTTGCTACATCGTCTCCCGACGCGCAGAATAACGTGTTAACGATTGTATTAGTAACTTCAGGGTAGATTCAATATATTGTTGACTCTAATTTGGTTTTTTTTAATGTTCCTTTCGTCCGACTCACTAGAGACTAGGAGAACACGAGATTCTGCGTATGCATATCTCCGGCTTCAAAAGTAAGCCCATAACCTCTACTCTTCACAGGACCTGAGACCTAGGAGTCCTTACCCCTATCCCGAAATCCCTTATCTTCTCGTAAATCCACGAAGACGAGCCAGCCCTCCAGAAAAGTGTGACCAGTATTCCTTGCAGCCGCTCGCAGGGTTAGCATCCCATGAGGATCTATTGTGTATTTCATTTGGTGACAGCGTTTTCCATAACTTCACATAATGCTCCCATACGTTATTTATTTACATCCTCTTAGTTCAATTTCTGCAATTTGTTTTTCATTTAGCTTTAATCTCCTTTCTACTTCCTTCCTATCTTCTTGTAGCGCCATTTCAAATTTTTCTTCTAACTGTTCTAATTCCTTTTTCTGGACAATCTTGATTTCCTTCATTTTGTTTTCTTGTTCTCCCATTTTATTTTTAATTTCATTGATCTCTTTCTCTTGTTTTACATTCTTTAGGGTTATTTCTTCTATCTGTTGTATCATTTCTTTCTTTATCCCCTCAACACATCCTTTAATTTCCTGTTCATAGTTTTCCAAACGCTACTCTATATTCCTGTTATTTAGTTCTATTGATTGTCTTGTTTCCTGTTGGTTTTTTTCAATTGTTTGTTTTGTTTCCCTTTGATTCTCTTGTATGGCATGTTTTGTTTCCTTCTGGTTTTTTTCCAGTCTGCGGTTATTTTCGTCCATTTTTAGTGACTGGAGTTGCATTAGTTTTAATATTTGATCTATTCCTGATGATTCTTTTCTCTCCTCAACTATTGTAACATTTCCTTCATTATCCGATCCTTCTTCCACAATTGTTTCCTCTTCTCTGTTATCCTCCTTCCTTTCTTGCATTTTGCTTTGACTCCTTGTGGTCGACATGTTATTTCTTTTCGTTAATGTTTTTGTCCCCGCCAAATGTGAAATTTTACACCACTCTATACGTTGCAGGACACGACAATATTTCTTCCCAATTGTAATAAATTTTCACGACAAATATCAAATATGCAATCAGTAAAATTCAAATAATTCAAAATAAATATCAAATGTACGATTGGTAAAGAAAATAAAAATCAAATAATTCAATAGCAGTAAATATCAACTAACTACGATCAATCAATAAATCAAATTTTTATCCACTGGAAAAAATTGTCAAAATACTTTCAAATTCAAATTCCCTCAATGTTATATGTTTTTATCTCTGGATCACCTCTACTTATTCCAGATCTCTTTCCCTTCCTTCAAATGTAAAGCTGCGATATTTTCAAGCCCCACGTTTTGGAAGCCAGTTATTGTGATATTTAAAGTCTTAGTGCGCCAAACAATTAATTAGCTAATTAAGTAATTAATTAATTAAAATTATTTAAATGATATGACTATGATTCTATCACACTTTATAATTCTCTTATCTCAGGGTTCTATTCGTGCTTCAATATCTATGCTATTACATGTGAAAGGTAAGGTCCAAAGAATACCGGAATAATAAAAAACATATAGGATCTAACATTATATATTGAAATAAAATAATAAAATAAAATTCACACTCAAAAATTTTCAATAAACAAAATCTCATCTAATGATTCTAAAAACTTTGTTCTACGTACGTGAACCTTCAAAATTAATGGTACAAACAAAATTAGTTGAAATCTCAAAATCCCAAATATTATTCTAAATCTCTTAATCAAAATATTTATATCTTTTCTAAAATAAGTGTAAAAATTGTGTTATCAATAAAAGAAAAACTGCAGAAAACAAAACTATCTCTCTTTGATGATGAGTGGTCCAAATCCTTGTTCCTTGTAGTCTATACTATCTACTCTTAGTCGCTCCCTAGGTAATCAGCAATCTTACAACAAATTATTGCAAGTTTAACGTCCTTAATGATCTCCTTCAAATGCACGAATCGTTCAAATTATGCTAGCTTCTTCTTCTCTCAATAAACTGAATCTCTCGTTGGCCTGAGTGAAAAATGACTCTTGGAATATCTTTTCTTTACGATAAACTGAATCTCTCGTTGGCCTGAACAGTAACTCTTGGAATATAAGTAGAAAATATAACTTACAATCTTTTACTGGATCAGCTTCTATCAGATACACTAACTACACGAAAACTCACAAACTTTCACTGCTACTGCTTCCTACCTCTGGGAAACTACCCGAGAACAACGGCCGTTCGCCTTGCACCCTTGGAAACCAACTGACCATCGTTTCTTTCTTCCAAAATTAACTAACGTCTCATTATCAAATTAAACCTCCCACCTTTTCCAATCTCATCCAATCAAAACGCGTCATACATCTCCCATTTCTTCATTTCGATAAAACCCAAATTTTTACCTACAATTATAAAATTTCCTAAAACTTATTTACAAAATCTTTTCCTACGAATTCTAAAGAAACTAACAAAAACATATCTTTCTAAAATCTATTCTATTGTCCTAATTACTGCACAACATTTATTTGGAAAAACCGCTTCTAATGTATAGGGTTTTACTTAAGCTTATAGGGGTCACTCAAATATATTTTAACAAAGAAAATAATTTATGCATATCTTACGTTTTGTTAAATACAGGTAATCCAAAATTAAAAGACTTTCATTCTTCGAAATGTTTGTTGTTCATTATTTGACTTATCTGAATTATTTTAATGTTTTTGAAACTTTGAAATATTTTAAGCAAACCAATATTTTTCTTGATTTTACATATCATAACAATATATATTTATATATATATATATATATATATATATATATATATATATATATAAATATATATATATATATATATATATATATATATATATATATATATATATATACTTATTTATTTATTTTTTTTTTGCAGTTGAAGTATTAAATAATTCTAAATCTGTTTGGTAAGTGTTCGCCGTACATAGCAACCTAGAAATAACATTAAGACCATAATTAGTAGAATGGAAATCTACAAAAAACAGATCAGAATTACGGGTTCTTCGCATAGATATATTAAATGAGATTAAACCCAAAATTTCAGGGCAACTAATAAATCCATTTAAAAGCTTACGTAAAAAATATAATTCGAATTCAGCTCTTATTGTCTCCAATTTGCTCATTTTAAGTTGATTAAGAATATAACTGTAATTATAAACTTTACGTCTTAAACCCATTTTATAACCACCTATCCTTAAAAATCTGTTTTGAACTTTTTCTAATTGAGTTTTCTGGGTATTATAAAAAGGACACCATATAATACACTAGTATTCTATAATTGATCGCACTAGCGAACAGTATAATACTTTAAACGTAAAAACTGAAAAGTCCTTTGAATTTCTCTGTATAAATCCTAACATTTTAAGGGCACGTGAAGTTATGTTATTATTATGATCATTAAAGTTCAGTTTTCTATCCAGTGTTATACCCAAATCCCGTACCTGACGTATATCTTGCAGAAGAGTACCATTAAGTGTGTAATTATTATTAAAAGAAGCCTGCGTTTTACTAAACGTGATTTTAAAACATTTTTTTAGATTTAAGTTTAAAACAAATACTTCACACCAACGTGAAAAATTATTTAAGGACAACTGCAGACATTCACGATCAAAGAGGCAAGCAATAGATCTGAAGATTTTTATGTCATCAGCTAATAAGAGAAATTGTCGGAGTAATTACTGTTTGTAAATCGTTAACAAATATATTAAACAGCAGTGGACTCAAATGAGAATCTTGTGGAACACCTGATGTTATATGAATTGGTTTTGACAAAAAAACTACCATATTAAACCATTTGAGAACGATAGACAAATAATGTTTATTCCAATTTGAGATATTATCGTTAACGAGTTAACCACAAAGTTTGGAAATCAAGATCTCATGGTTGACTCTATCGAAAGCTTTTGAAAAATCAGCATAGATTGAATCGACCTGAGAACCCGACTCCAACGAGTTAATGATAAAATTTGTATAATACACGAGATTTGTAACTGTAAATTTACCTTGGCTTAAACCATGTTGTTCACCAATTATTATGTTTTTACAATCAAAACTTAACATTCTATTTACAAAAAATCTAATAGTTTTGGCAACTCTGACTATATACAAACTGCACGGTAATTTTCAGCTTTATCTTTCTAACCAGACTTACAAATTGGTTTTAAAAAACTAGATTTTCAGAAATCGGCAAATATCTCTGATGTTAGTGATAGGTTAAATAAATTGTGTATTGGTTCTGCCAAAGTGTATACACATTAAAAAAAATACAATGGAACTTCGTCAGGTCCCTTGGTAAGTTTCCACGGACTACTCAGAATCTCATCAATTATTTCCTTAATGTCAACAACATAATTGCTTACATCCCCAGATTTCTCAAATTTAAAAATAAGAATTTGATTAACTACCACATAATTGTAGACAGCTGAAAAAAAGTTCGTAAAAATATCAACGATTTCTTGACTATTTTCCCCAGTATAATTATCATACTTAATAACTGATGGTAACATATGTCAGTTTCTTTTACTATTTATAAATTTCAAGAATGATCTAGGGTTTTAGAATTTGAGATAAATTACAATAACTGGCAGTATTACACAAATCATTAGAAGGAGAATTGGGAATACATTGAACTCTAATTCCAAATTCATCATTTATCCATTTAACATTGGGTAAGTTATAATCACCGCATATAATCATATCACTATCTGGAAAATTTTTCAAAAATAAACCCAACACTGCTACAATGATCAATGTAGCACTGCTGTTCAGACGCAGAAGGGATGCACACAGAACCCAAAATAAGCATTTGATTGTGACACTTATGTGTGTGACACAAAAACTTGTTTAATATTAATTTGTGGTATAACAACTTCACACACTTCTAAATATTTAGATGTAGCTATCAGAACACCTCCTCCACCTTGCTTATGACTTGTTAGATGATTTCTATCGGCTCTAAAAATGCTGTAATTGGAAAGTCCCAACTCAGCATTATTAAAGGTAGAACTAAGCCATGTTTCAACTAGTATAATTATATTATAATCGGAACAAGCAACCACTTATTGTAAGTCGTTAAGCTTGGTACTGAAACGCTCAATTCTCTGGGAGTATTGGATTTTAGGAAGTGTAAGACTTCCAAATTCCAGAAGAACTGGAAGAGAGGTGATGAAACTACTAAAAATAGGGCTAAGCTCAGAGGAACAAATTTAAATGGCCAAAGAGACACTAAATCTCAAGTGAGTGTTCGGGCTAGCTTCAATGCACTGGATTGTGGCTTTAAAGATATAAACAACAATAACAAGAGATAATGAGCTAATGAGACAAGAAAGAAATGAGACCTGGTAATATCAAACGTGATACAACTGAAGAAGGTCACTGGGAATAAATTTATAGAAAGAGAACAATAAGAAAAGAAAAGAAGGGCGCCAACTCAACGATAGTTGAGATTTTGAAGTAACAAATGAATCTGGAGATAATACTCTGAAATACAAAAATAGTAAATAATAATCTTGTTTTGCTATGTTATATACTGGTTAGTAGAACTGAAATAAAACTTAAAATAGCAACAATAAATATATTTATAAAAAATGTATATAGGTATATGTGTATAAACAATTTACATATAATGCAAAGCCAAATAACAGTGGTAGTGGATGGTGTACACATACAATGGGACCTAATAGCCCCTCAACAAACGAATAGTCACTACCACTGGCCAAATAAAATATGAAATATTAGTAACAATTCAAGAATAGTCCGTATGATAGCCAAAGTCTTAACACAAAAAGGTAGTAATTTAACTTAAAATAGTTCTACTAATATGAGATACTAATGACAATATTGTAAAGATATTAAAAGTGATAAATCTGTTACAATTATTATATTATATCCAAAAAGTGAGTCTTCAATACTCTTTATATAATGTTTAAAAAAAAACATATGAAATTTATTTCCCTTCCCAAAATCAAAATTATATTATATCAAAAAAATGAGTTTGGTCAAACCCTTTACATCCTTAGTAAAAAAAACCTAATAAAAACATGAAAGGTATTTTCTTCTCTCCCAATAATATCAAAATTATATTATATCAAAAATTAAATTATCACAAAGGTATTTACCTTATCATATGCATATGAAAAGTTAACAGTACTTAAATAGAAAGTAACACAAAAGTCAAATAGTTAAACAACTTATCTTTACAGCACTATAAGTCCATAGGAAAAATTCCTCTTGGCACGGTTACATCAGGTTGTGGCTGTAAGGACAAACCCAGGGGAGTCTAATTTAGTCAAACCAGGCACTGGTCTATCTGCTCCGAGAAATCGGTAACGCCATAACTAAGTTGTTAACTATTCAATAAAGAGAATAACTATTCCTTGAGGGAATATTCTCAAGAGAATACTCTCAAGTGAAGTAACGGAATATGGAGTCGCAGCACGCCAAAAAAAAACTCTTACTTTTTATATGGAACTCTTAGATTAGTATTGATTTTATTAGAAAAATTACTTATTTATATTATTATTTATGAACTATATTCTTCCCCAAATTATCTTCCTTGCTCCAATTCCGTCACTTTGAAGGTGAAAAATTTCACCGGTTGACGTGGCTGCGTTAACGAGTTCTGACCAAAACTGACCGCTTCGCTTCCGCACAAAATCGATCAATCTTCCTTTTTAAGCGACTACTGCGCATGTGGGGAAAAATGTCGATTTAAAATCGATCGTAGGCGGGTAATAAAAATTTCTTGAGGGGTTTAAATTGGACTAGTCAGTAGCGTAAACGCTACAGTACGTAAGCCTCATATATTCTGAAAATAAATGTTCAAATAAGTTTTTCAGGACTCTTTTTGCAAGATTTTGATTGCTAGAATTGATAGTTAACTTTTTCTTTACTTTTAGTTAACTGTGTTAAATAGCAAGAACAGTTTCTATCAAAAACGTGATGAGTAACATCAATATCGTTTATTTTCATAATATCTTTAGCGTACGTACAGTTAGAACATTTAAAATTAGTTGTATTATTACATTAATCCTTTTTATGTTTACCCCACAGAGAGGACAAACGTAATTTTTTTATTCACATTTGTCCGAAAAGTGTCCAAGTCTCCAACATCGGAAACACCTAATTACACTTAAAAATTCGAAACAATGATAACTGTTCTATCCAATATGAACTTTTTGATTGTTAGAAATTAAATAATTAAATTGCTTAGGAGAAACTTCAATTATTACGTTTACATTATTTCCTCTACTTCTGTTAGATTTAAATTTGTGAATAATTTTAATATCAGTTTGAATCGAATCATCCGGTAAATTTTGATTTAGAAATTTATTAATAAATTCACCATTATCATTCAAGTCATCAGGGTTAACATCAATGATTATAATTTTAGGTTTATTCATTTACCACCTTTTATTTCATACTCTGCACCCAAATACCGTTCTACATTACTTTTTAAATTTTCCAACGATTTCCTATCTTGACAGTGAATCATAATACGACCATTTGCTCCTTCTTTTACCTCAGCTAAAGAAACAGCCATATCAGCTGGACAAAGTTTTTGTGTAAGTAAATTTTTTGTAACCGAACTATTTTGGTTCAGGTTTTTTGGTTTTTAATATGTATCGGACCGGTTGTAAATAATAAACACAGTATAGGAAATACTACCGACTTTATTGATCACTCCAAAACGTAATGCAAATAACCGTATACATTAAATAGGTCATCGTCGCGTCTGTCTTCCTGAGTTTTGTTCTCAGCTGATTGTGACGTAACCGCACTGCAGGGTTGACAATACATCACACTCCTCCCTCCTGGATGAATCTACTCATCATAGTCCTCCAAATGCCTTGGAGGTTTTCTTATTCGAGCAGGTGGCTTTTTACTTCAGCGGCCTGCTCTACAATTTCTGGTTCTCGGTCCACAAATTCGTTTGGATGCAGAAAGAACGGTTGCGGAGTTACGAGTAATTTTTTTTCCATCGAGGTTAATGGTGTAACTTCGTCTGTTGTTTCTTGGTCACACACACACGGGTTCTGATTTGGTCAGAATGACGACGTAAAATTTTACCATCGGGGGTTTGAACTTTGTAGCTTAACGGTCCAGTGGTTTCAATTATTTTGGAAGGAAGCCACTTTTGACCACCTGGAGCAAATGACCTTGCAAATACAGTGTCGTTTTCTTGAAAACATCTGGGTACTGTTTTGTAAGAATCGTTCATCTCTTACTTAGATAACATCTCTTTTCTAAAGTCGGGCTGTAAACGATCAAATAATGAGCCCAATTTTCGCCCCATTAATATTTCTGATGGGCCTGTTGGGCCTGTTGTGCAATGGGGTTTAATTTGCTGAGTAAGGAGATATCTGTGCAATGCCAACTGTATTTTAGTTTTTTCATTACTATCTGTCATTTTTTTAGTGCATTTTTTACATTTTGTACCATGCGTTCCGCTTGCCCATTACTACTTGGATGGTATGGTGCAACCAATGCTTGTCTAATAAGGTTTTTCTTTAAAAAATCTTGGAACTCAGTTGACGTAAAACAAGTTCCGTTATCAGATACGACGACATCTGGGATGCCGTGAGTGGCGAATAAACCACGTAATACATCTATAGTCACAACACTAGAGGTATTTGGAACGATTTAAACCTCCAGCCACTTCGAGTACGAGTCTATGATAATCAGAAACATTTTGCCTTTAAATGGACCGGCAAAATCGAGGTGTATTCTAGCCCATGGAGCTCTGGCCCACTCCCACGGATGGATTGGAGCCTTTGTTGGCATGTTTCTAGACTCCTGGCACTCGCTGCATGTATTTACTAGGTGTTCGATTTGTTTGTCGAGATTTGGCCACCAAACATATGAGCGTGCCAGTGACTTCATTTTTACGATTCCAGGGTGTGCTGAGTGTAGCAAATTCAGTATTGTTTTCCTCCCTCCAAGTGGAACTATTACCCTTGTACCCCATAACAGACAGTCTTGATAACAGCTAATTTCATTTTTACTTAGTAGATAAGGAGCATATTCGTCTGAAAATTTAATTTTCTCATCAGGCCAACCTTTCCAAGCCCACTGCAAAACTTTAGATAATACTGGGTCTTTCTTAGTCTCATTGGCAATGTCTTTGGCACAGATTAGTTTTTCTGGGATATTCTCAAGCATCAAAACGTCATCTGAGCTTGGTGGTTCTGGCGCATGTACCTTTTGTGACAATCTGCTAAGAGCATCTGCATTCTGAATTTTTGAACCTGGTACGTAACATAATTCATAATCATAAGCAGATAACATAAGAGCCCATCTAAGCATTCTAGGTGACAGTATCTCTGGAACACCCTTTTTCGGATTAAAAATACCCAACAATGGTTTATGGTCTGTTCTTATGCCTATTTTCCTGCCATATACATATTCGTGAAATTTTTTAATGCCCGATATTATGGCCAGTGCTTCCTTGTCGATTTGGGAGAAATTTCGTTCAGTAGATGATAGAGTACGACTATGGTACGCCACTGGATATTCACGTCCCTCATCATCACGTTGACTAAGCACACAACCTACCCCGTAAGGGCTGGCATCACACGTCAAAAATAAATCTTTTTGTTTATTGTAATGCCCTAACACAGGTTCTTTCGCTAAAATTTCTTTTAATAAATCGAAAGCTTTTTGTTCTATAAAACGCCACTGCCAGGGAACGTCTTTTCGGAGCAGTGCATGTAACGGATTCGCAATTGTTGCTTTGTCCTTTAGAAAAACATGATAAAAATTTAAAAGTCCAAGAAAAGCTTGCAACTCGATTTTATTGGTTGGCGCAGGCGCATAGGTTAGGGCCGCGATTTTGTCTTTAGTGGGGCGTAAACCGTCTTCACTAATGTGAAAACCAAGAAACTCTATAGTTTTTGTTCGAAACACGCACTTTTATTTGCGCAAATGCAGTCCGTCTTCCTGGAAAAGCGATAATACCACACGCACTTTTGAATCCAAGTCTATTTCTGAGCTACCAACTATTAAAATGTCATCGTAATAAGGTAGTACACCAGAAATACCCGTTAATCGAGTGTCTATGAATTTTTGAAAAATTTGTGGAGCCACTGATATACTGAACTGTAAACGATTGCATTTAAAAGCCCCTTTATGCGTAATTATTGTTTGTGCTCCAGCAGCTTCGCGGTTGATACTTAAATGCAGATAAGCTTGCGCCATGTCCAGTTTTGCAAAAATTTTACCGCCAAGTGTAGATAAGATACCCTGTACCGATGGCACTGAATAAGGTTCCGTATTTAACGCTAAATTCAATGTGGATTTGTAGTCACCACAAATCCTAACCTCTCCGTTTTCTTTGCAAACAGTCACAATTGGGGTGCACCATTTTGGGTGTGTAATCGGCTCTAAAACCCCTTTCGCAATAAGACTGTCCAGTTCAACTTCGATTTTATCTTTTAGCGCAAATGGAACTTTACGAGCTTTACACATAATCGGCTTTACATTTTTTCCAACGAAAAACTTACTGGCGGACCCCGGTAAGACCCCAAATCTGTATTAAATACATCTGGGTATTCTTCTGTATAATTTATCATTAATAAAAATTGACTTACCCCAGCCACGGTTAAACCTAAACTATCAAACCAGTTTCTGCCGAGTAGACTGGCACGATTTCCTTCCGTGGCTATGAGAGGAAGTGTCGCTGATCTTGGACCTCTCATTACCTCCACTTGACACTTACCTAGTGTGGTTATCACTGTGTTTTGATAGTCCCTTAAAATAACACTGAATTTATCTATTTTAGGTCGATTTTCACTAAAGAATTAATGGTAGTGTTGGAGAACTATATCTCCAAACCAATAATTCTATTTTGTATTAAATAATTCTATTTTCGCGTCGGTTACCTAAATAAATCCAGTCTACCTAGACCTTGTTTCTGAGAATGTTAATCCCCGTCCACAGCGCCTACTTGACGACAGACCGGCTTTTCAAAATGCATAAACAAAAAAAATATTCCAGCGGGGCGAGGGAGGCGACCAGGTACACCGACAGTGATTTAGCGACTTTCGTAGGGCTAACATCTATATTTCAAAAGTTCGGAGAGGATTCTCCACGTTGCAGTTTACGCAGTTGACCGGGAAGCCGTAATATGTGAATAAGTGTTATGGTGTTTTCGCTTTCGTTCGCAAATTGTAATATTCAAATTAAGTTCCTACGATAAGTTACACACTCAAATTTTATAAGCTCTATTTCTTGCCCTTTCTTTTTTTTCAATTACAGTTTCTTTCTAAACAAGTAATTGTTTTATTTCACTATATCAATTCAACAGGCCAGATAAAAGCAACTTTGAAAGTCCATTTTAGTTTCTCTACTGAGCTGTCGAAGGCTAGCGGACTAATTGGGCTTACAGCAAGAACAAAGCCGCTGAAAGAGACACTGTTGCATATAAGTCTCTCCATGGAAGGGATGTTGTAAACCGGCACCCTCCATTTTGTTCACTTCGAGCCGAATTTTAATGACTTCAAACCGTATTCTGATCCTACTACTTTCTGGCCTAAAAACACTCAATACAAGTTTCTTCTTCATTCTACGCATTCAAAAAGACATTAAAAGTTTCGCGTATTTCGGATATTCTCGTCGATAGACAATAATTTCTAGAGACATAGTGAGTGCGTTATTTATTCTACGGACAAATAAACATTCAATGAACAAAACAGTGTTAGTTTAAAAAACCAGGACAATTTCAAGAAATGCAGTTCCAGGACTAGCTAATTCCAGACTCCAGAGAGGAAGAAGCAGCCCACATTCAAGTACCAAGAACCCAGGGGTGACGTACAAACACAAACTTTTCTATATAAATTCAAAGTTATTTCAGAAAAGAACTATTCAGTTAAATTTTTGTTTAGCTTATCGCATGTTTGTTATATTATAAATTCAAAATTAATCATTCAGAATTAATTAATTCAAAAAGAAATTATTTCATTCAAAAATAAACAAATTAAAGTTATTACAATGAGCAATAAAGGTTTAAATAAATTAACAAAAAAGAAGCATTCTATTCTAGATTCAGTTGCTAGAATTCAAGCGTGGCTAGAAATAAACCACGACTCAGAAAAAGATATTTTCTCATTCAAAACACGAGAAGAAAGGTTAAAAGACCTTTTTTCTGACTTCAATAGCGTACAGGATGAAATTGAATTCCTGGACGATTCTCAAGAATGTGACCGTGCCTTATTTGAAGAAAATTATTTCGCGACTCTTTCAAAACTTCAAAATACAATTAAATCATTGGAAATTACTAATACAGGGAGCGCCAATAAACAAATGGCCGTAAAACTCCCAGAAATCAGTATAAACAAATTTTCTGGACACGTAAGTGATTTTGAAAGCTTCTACGAACTATTCGACACACTGATAATAAAAAATCAGTCCCTTTCTGACATCCAAAGATTTCTTTACTTGAAAAGTTATCTACAGGGTGATTCTCTAAAGTTGGTGGATTCTTTGAAAGTCACAAATGAAAATTTTTCAATTGCTTTAGATATTCTAAAAAACCGCTATCAAAATAAGGTCACGGTCATAAATTCTTATTTAACAGAAATTCTAGATATTCCTACACTGAGAAACAGCTCACCGCAGATTCTCAGAAATTTTCTAACTACTGTAACAAAAAATATGCAACTGTTGAAAAATTTGCAATTTTCAAGTTCAGAGCTCATTGATATAACTTTAGTTTTTCTGCTAGAAAGCAAATTAGACTTTTTAACAAGGAGACTTTTTGAAACTGAGCGAAATCATACAGATGTACCAAATTTAGATGCTTTTCTTAAATTTCTAGAAAAAAGGTGCATTGTTCTGGAAAGCCTGGAAAATACAAATCCTAGGCAAACCAAAAACGTAAAAGTTTCTCATCATGCATACAGTAATAACACATTAGAGGATTTAAATAAAAATAATAGTTCAAATAATTTAGTTTCTGACTTTTATTGTATTTACTGCAAAAAACAAGGACATAAAATTTATAAATGTCAATTTTTCAAAAACATTCAGCATGATGACAAGATAAAATTCGTAAATTCAAAAGGTCTCTGCGTAAACTGCCTAGGTAGGCATTATTCTAAAAACTGCTCCTCAAAACATGGATGCACCATATGTAAAAAGCGCCATAACACTGTTCTTCACATTTCGGGTAAAGATTATACTTTTTCTACGACCCACAATAATGAAAGTCCGTCAACTTCTACAATTTCAAACAATTACAAACGCAAACATTCGTCTAATTCAAATTTTCAAGATCCTTCGGTTTAAGGGCAAGAACCTCTTACAAATTCATTTTCTACTTTGTCCGTAAAAAATTCAAACATACTTCTAGCTACGGCCAAAGTCACCATTTTCGACAAAAACGGGAACCCTTTAACAGCCCGATTGTTACTCGATACAGGAAGTCAGACTAGCATTTGTACCCGGTGTCTTGCTGATAGGCTGGGTTATAAGCCATATGACATTTCTCTAAATATCTCTGGCATAGGCCAAAATAATTTTATTTCAAAAAAGATGCTCAACATAAAAATGCATTCTAACTTCAATAAAAAATCTTTCCAAATTTCATGTGCTATCTTAGAAAATATTACTTGCAATCTTCCACAGTTCCGCATTCTTACAAAAAAATTACCAATTCCAGGGGACGTTTTTCTCGCCGATGATTCCTTTCACAAACCCAGTCAAATAGATATTTTGGTTGGGGCAGATTTGTACTACGACCTAATTCTTTCAGAAATAATTCCTCTTAGCCCCAGGCTTCCAATTTTGCAGGCTTCGCATCTGGGGTACCTAATCGCCGGCGTGATACCTCCTCACTTGACGGTCCCTACAGTAGCAAACAATGTTTCTGGAGAGGTTGCTCTACTTTCTACGTGTAGCACAGACGAGCTGCTCACAAAATTTTGGAACATGGAAGAACTTTCTAAAAAACCTATTCTGTCGGAAGCTGACGAGCTGGCCGAACAAATACTTCAAACTACTACAAAGATCCTTGAAACTGGACGCTTTGTAGTAGATATTCCTTTAAAAAGTACACAAGAACACCAGTTACTGGGTGATTTATTTTCTATAGCCAAACGGCGTTTTCTCTCGCTCGAAAATAAATTCCAAAAAGATAAAAAATTATTTGTCGAGTACAAAAACTTCATTGACACATATATTTCTTCAGGGCATGCTGAATATGTGCCTCTTTCGTTCGTGAATGAAAATTCTGACAAAAAATATTTTATTCCACATTTGTGTGTCATCAACGAACAAAATAAAAGTACAACTTTGCGTGTCGTCATGGATGCTAGTTGTAAAAGCTCTACAGGAAAAAGTCTGAACGATATTTCACTAAAAGGGTATCAGGTGCAACCTGATCTATTCGATATTCTAGTTCGTTTCAGGCAATACAAATTCATATTTTCCTGTGATATTCAAAAAATGTTTCGACAGACGTGGATCAACAAA
Organism: Diabrotica balteata; assembly: GCA_918026665.1. Lineage (NCBI taxonomy): Eukaryota > Metazoa > Arthropoda > Insecta > Coleoptera > Chrysomelidae > Diabrotica > Diabrotica balteata. The sequence continues at coordinate 73,846,623 of OU898279.1, forward strand.
GATCAACGCTTTCTACAAAACATTCTGTGGAGGGACAATCCCCACGATTCTATAAAATGTATTCAACTTAATACTGTTACATACGGGACTAACAGTGCCCCATTTCTTGCGACGAGAGTCTTGCAAGAGATTTCAAATAAAAATAAAATTCAATTTCCATTGGCCTCGCATTTTCTCGAAACCCAATTCTACGTAGATGATGGTTTATGTGGGTCAAATAATATTCAAGAATTGCTCGAAATACTTCAGCAATTAAATTCTGTTTTAAACCGCCATGGTTTTACATTACATAAATTTCATTCAAATTCATCCATATTCCTACAACAAATTAATTCAGAATATTCTAAAATACTATTCAGGAATATGACCTAAATTTCGATTCTACTTCTAGCAAGGTTCTAGGCCTAAAATGGGACCCTGCGGAAGACCAAATAACAATTTCCGTTCCCGAAAATGATTTCTGCCCACCAGTAACAAAAAGAAAAATTCTGTCTGCATTAGCATAATGTTTCGACCCTCTGGGACTCATTAATCCTTTCATTGTTAAAGGCAAAATGCCTATGCAGAAACTCTATCTGCAAAAAATACACTGGGGCACAGAAATTTCGGACAAAAATATTCTAAACGATTGGAACAAGCTTCTCCAGGACTCGTCACAATTAAAAAATTTAAAAATTCCTCGTTTCTACTTTTCTGAAAAAATAATTCTAAAGGTTGAGCTTCATAGATTCTCAGACAGTAGCTTTGCAGCTTATGGCTCATGCGTATATCTGAGAACGTTCTATGCCGATGAGACCATATCCTGCGCATTAGTTTCTTCCAAATCAAGGATAACTCCGTTAAAGACGGTAACACTTCCTAGGCTTGAGCTGTGCGCAATGGTTCTTCTTTCAAAACTTGTTATAAAAGTAATTTCTATCTTTGAAAATCAACCTGTAAAATTTCATTCAGTCACACTCTGGTCAGACTCCCAGGTAGCTCTGTCGTGGTGTAAAAGTCACCCAAGTCGGTGGTCGGTTTTCGTGGCTCACCGGGTAGCACTTGTCCAAGAGTTGACTCAAAACTTTACATGGTTTCACATAAAGTCTGCGCAAAATGCTGCAGATCTTCTTTCTCGAGGAATGTCTGGTTCTGAAATTCTCAATAGCGATTTCTGGTGGCAAGGCCCTAAATGCTTACAAGATAAAAATTTCAATGTTTCCAATCTAGTAAATGATAAAGTTCTCGAAAACCTGCCCGAGGAACGAAAAATAAGTCTCGTGGTAAATTCTAACGGAGAAAACTTCTGGATGAGAGTTTTTTCACGTTTTTCAAATATTTCACGCTTAAAACGTACCGTAGCGTACGTATTTCGTTTTATCTCTAATTGTAAAAAACACAAAATTTCTGAACCTCTTTCTGTTGCGGAGTTAAATTATGCTATCGATTTCATTATCAAGCAAATACAGGGTGATGCATTCTCAAAAGAAATTTCGGAGCTTAAAAATAACAAATTTATTTCAAATAAAAACATCGTTTCACTAAAACCATTTGTAGATTCTTCTAATTTTCTTAGAGTTGGAGGCAGACTTACAAACTGCCCCGACATAGACTACTTGCAAAAACATCCGATACTGCTTCCATCCAAAAATCATACTGTCAATCTTATCATCAAAAATGAACATCTCAGATTGGGACATGCTGGTGCTCAAACAGTTCTCTCAAACCTTCGGTTGAAATTCTGGCCTCTCAACGGTCTAAAGGAAGCAAAACGAATTATTCGCAACTGCACCACATGCTTCCGATTTTCGTGCACTCCTGCACAACAGCTAATGGGTAACTTACCTGAAGATAGGTTGTCTATTACAACAAGACCTTTTCAAAAAATAGGTGTAGATTATGGTGGACCCTTTCTGTTAAAATCTTCTTCACTCCGTAAAGCTCCAAAAATCAAGGCATACATAGCCATTTTCGTGTGCATGGTGACCAAAGCTGTGCACATTGAGGTTGTTTCTGATCTAACAACTTCTTCCTTTCTATTAACTCTTAAAAGGTTCATTTCTCGACGTGGTAACCCAACACTCATTTACAGTGAGAATGCCACATGTTTTTCTGGTGCAAGAAACCAACTCTATGACTTATACAAATTCTTTCAAAATAAGTCAAATTCTCAAACCATTGTGGAATACCTTTCTGAAAATCAAATCTCATGGAAGTTTATTCCCCCTAGATCTCCTCATTGGGCTGGGATCTGGGAAGCTTCAGTAAAAAGCGCTAAATATCATATGCGTAGACTAATAGGCTCTTCTTCTTTCACTTTCGAACAGTTTTATACTGTCATGGTTCAAATTGAAGCCGTGATGAATATAAGGCCTATCTGTGCCATGTCCAGCGACCCTTCTGATTACACTTTTCTCAGTCCTGGACACTTTATAATAGGCTCCAGCCTGACTGCGCATCCTGAGCAAAATTTAGAAAATATCCCGGAAAATAAACTATCCATGTTTCAGCAAATTGCAAAGGTACAACAAAGTTTCTGGAAAAAGTGGTCTGTTGACTACTTAAACCGCTTACAAAACTCTCCAAAAGGGTCCCGACCAAGGGATAACATAAAAGTCAATGACTTAGTTCTTCTGAGAGAGGACGATGTACCTCCTCTAAAATGGCCTCTAGCGCGGGTGGTTGATACAATGCCCGGTCAAGATGGCAAAGTCAGAGTGGTCAAGTTAAAGACCATCAATGGCCAATTTACAAGGGCAATCACTAAAATTTCAGTTCTCCCTATGCAAGATAAAGAAGAGTAGGTTAGACCACAAGGCTCTAACGCCGGGGGGAATGTTGGAGAACTATATCTCCAAACCAATAATTCTATTTTGTATTAAATAATTCTATTTTCGCATCGGTTACCTAAATAAATTCAGTCTACCTAGACCTTGTTTCTGAGAATGTTAATCCCCGCCCACAGCGCCTACTTGACGACAGACCGGCTTTTCAAAATGCATAAACAAAAAAAATATTCCAGCGGGGCGAGGGAGGCGACCAGGTACACCGACAGTGATTTAGCGACTTTCGTAGGGCTAACATCTATATTTCAAAAGTTCGGAGAGGATTCTCCACGTTGCAGTTTACGCAGTTGACCGGGAAGCCGTAATATGTGAATAAGTGTTATGGTGTTTTCGCTTTCGTTCGCAAATTGTAATATTCAAATTAAGTTCCTACGATAAGTTACACACTCAAATTTTATAAGCTCTATTTTTTGCCCTTTCTTTTTTTTTCAATTACAGTTTCTTTCTAAACAAGTAATTGTTTTATTTCACTATATCAATTCAACAGGCCAGATAAAAGCAACTTTGAAAGTCCATTTTAGTTTCTCTACTGAGCTGTCGAAGGCTAGCGGACTAATTGGGCTTTCAGCAAGAACAAAGCCGCTGAAAGAGACACTGTTGCATATAAGCCTCTCCATGGAAGGGATGTTGTAAACCGGCACCCTCCAGGTAGGTTGATTTGCTGATCACTGAATAACTCGCGCCCGAGTCAACCTCCATTTTCACTTTTTGGTCATTGAGTAGCACATCTACTAAATATTTACCGGTAATCCTCTCAGTCACGTTATTTAACGTAAATTCATAGTCACTACTTTGATAAAAAACACTCTGAGTGATCCCCGAAACCGGCTCGGTATTGGACGTAGATTCTACGGTAGTCTGATGTACTTTGCGTTTGTGATTTTGGTTCTTCTTTTTTGCAAAACAAGCTATTTCGATGTGTCCAACTTTCCTGCAATATGCACAGGTTGATTTAATGTGTTCACAAGTTTCGGTAGAATGTTCTTTTTCGCACCGAAAACATTTCTTCCTTTCGCGATTAGCTAATTGTTGTTTGAACTGGCCTGGTTGATTTTTACGAAAACTTACCGCGTTTACATCTGCGCTCGACTCACTTTCTCGTAGCACTGCCAAACTTTCTACGGCCACCTCGTGTGTAAGGCACAGGTCTTACGCGTCCTTAAGTTTTAACTTATCTGTGGCTAGCAACTTTTGCTCTAGCGATTCGTCGGTAATACCACAAACGAGTCGGTCACGTAGCATTATGTCAAGACTAGTTTCGAAACCACAGGGTTCTGCCAATTTTCGTAATTCCTTCAGATACACAGATATTGTTTCACCAGTCTGTTGATTCCGACGATAGAACTTAAACCTGCACACAATTTAAGAAGTTTTTGGAGAAAAATGCTTTTTTAGCTCAACTATGATTTGGTCATAAGTTTTATCAGATACTTTGGACGGCGCGACCAAAGATCTAATAATCTCATATGTATTTGGACCGCACAAACTTAAAAATGTGGCTTTTTTCCTATCAGGGTCTGTAATGTTATTTGCTAAGAAGAAAAAAACCATACGCTCGACGTATGATTCAAAACCTTTGGAGCCACCCACGTTAAACTGTTCGATGTTTCCGAATGCCGCCATCTTGCACACAATTTGCTTTATTTATCACCGGTACGAAATAATGCACTTAAACTGGCATACACACGGATCCCATCCTCGTCGCCAAATAATATGTATCGGACCGGTTGTAAATAATAAACACAGTATAAGAAATACTACCGACTTTAATGATCACTCCAAAACGTAATGCAAATAACCATATACATTAAATAGGTCATCGTCGCGTCTGTCTTCCTGAGTTTTGTTCTCAGCTGATTGTGACGTAACCGCACTGCAGGGTTACCAATACATCACAGTTTTATAATTAACGGTTCCGTTTTTTTAATTTTCACATCAGCCCAAGATTTTCCATCAGATTTTGAAAGTGAAGATGAATTTGATGATTCCAATAAATCAATTAACTTACTTGCTTTTTCAGTTAGTTCATTATTTCTGTCCGCTTTTTTTGTTGATATATATATATATATATATATATATATATATATATATATATATATATATATATATATATACATATATATATATATATATGTATATATATATATATATATCTATAAATATATATATATATATATATATATATATATATATATCTATAAATATATATATATATATATATATATATATATATATATAAATATATATATATATATATATATAATATATATATATATAAATATATATATATATATATATATATGTATATATATATATATATCTATAAATATATATATATATATATATATATATGTATATATATATATATATATATATCTATAAATATATATATATATATATATATATATATATATATATATATATATATATATATATATATATATATATACTTCTAGCGGTTAATATGGGCTCCGTACTAAAACGGTATTATACTAACTCCAGGAGAATATACGCCGTGTATATTATTATCTGAGTAGCGCTTTATGTAGACTCCGACCAATACGTCGGATCAAGTGGACTCCGTAATAGGATCAAACATTTTTGGGATCCGTATATAACTTTTCCCGTACACTTCTTAACTCCTGCGATGTTGCCAATAATTGTATTAGTAGTAGATTTTTAAATTTTATAGGTGGTACATTTTGGAACCTATTAATATGAACATCGAGTAGCGTAATCGTCTAACAGTTTAAAAAACTCTTCTGTAAGATCTTTATAATTTTTCAATTACTGCAGTTTATGGCGTGTAATATTTATTTCATGAAATAGTTAAAATTAGACTATAATAATTTATAAATTAATCTTTAATATTATAATTTTTTGCTGTCTAATTTCAATATGTTGATTTTTAATTAACAAAATATTTGATGCATTAAAGTCGCGTAGCTATTTTCACCAAACATTCAATTTTAAAGCTATTAGTATAAAAGTCTAAAAAAAAAGTATAAAAATCTAACGAATTTAATATGGATACACACGTCAGTGTGCTTTTCTCAAGTCTCAAGTTTCTCGAATCCATCAATCATTCATTGTATTTCTTATACTTTCATTTTAATCCTCTCCAATCAAGATTTTAAAGCAGGTTTGCTCCATTGGTCCATTTTTATTACTTTTTGTCACTATTTCTCCTTTTTCATTATCATCATCATTACGTGGCGCTACAACACTGGGTAGGTCTTCGCTAACTACAAATTTTCTCCAAGTTGATCGATTTTCCACGAATCTGTAATCAAATGAAATGTTAATATTTTGAGATATAATTGGATGTTTTCTCTCCATTGCTTACTGAGACGCCTAAGCGGCATTCTTTCTTCTGTGCTAACTTCCTTCCATACCAGTTTTACAAGTTTGATATATTGGCGTCTATGCATGTGTCCGATCTACCTTAAGCGATTTATTTTTCTGAACAATATCGTTATAAAAGCTTTCTTTATTCAGTATGGGTTCTTATTCTATACGGATTTGTAGCGATATGATAATGAGGTTAAAACATGTTTCTAATTATTTTTATTTCAAATATTCGTACTTCTTCCTTATTTTTTTTAGTCAATGTCAATGATTCGCATCCATGTATTAAAATAGGTCTAAAATTTGATTTATGCTAAAAGTATTTAGTTATTGACATTATAATTAACAGTGATTATTTATCTAAGATATTTAAAGTGTTCCATATTTTTGAAATTGTAGTTGTTAACTTTAATATTTTATCTAGATTTATTAAATTGGTCTTTTCTGTTGATTCGCTTGTATTTGGTTTTCATTTCGTTGATTTTTCGTGCTCTCTTTACTTTATTGAAAATGTTTGCGGACGGGAGAGTTTCTTATGAGATCTATGTCATTAGCATATGCTAGGAGTGCTTTGTACCTTGGGCCTTTAATGAATTACATCTTAAATAGGCGATATTTCCATTTTAGTAAGCTGTTCATTAATTTTTTGACTATTTGAATCGACAATCTGTATTTTATTCAACTGTTATATCACAGAGTTTCTTGGCGCATATTTTTATTCTTGGTTTTTTGTTTCCCGTATCATTATTACAAAGATTTTTCTGGAGATCGACACAGGACTATACTGCCCTCATAAGTGAATAGAATATGTACGGAGGTTTTTGGCAATTTAATAGGATTTTGTGTGTTAGAATATTATTTCTCCGAGAAAGTAAAGAATATTTATTTGCTATCCGAATATAATCCATAAATTAAATATAAGAATGCTATAAAATAATGCTACTAGCAGCAAAAACGGTATAATAGTCACTAATGAGAAAATCAAATAAATGTTTTTTAACATACAAAAGAAAGGATGTAGAGTAAGGCATAACGTAACAATAAAGCTATATAATTTTGAAAGATTGCAGCGTTTTATATATCGTAGATAACGTTGTCACATAAGAAATAAAAGGGAAAATTCAGGTAGCTAACTGATGTATATAGAACCCTTATAACACTTTTAAATCCAGAAGCCTAGTATAAATCTCTAAAATCAGGATATATAAAACAGTGAACCAGTGCTAATGTGTGGATATGTAACGAGAACGTATTAATTAGATCAGGATTGCTAGAAAAGCCATCAGAGGTATTTCCCGACTTACAAAGATCCGAGTACTAACCAATACCGAACGAAACTAATGCCAAGGTCAAACACATATATAAAGATAGCAACGAGGTACAAGAACCTAAATCTCAACTCCAAAGTTGTGCTGGCTTTATTCAAAGGCTCTCTCATTAACTGCATTCCCAAGTTAAATTGGTAGGATGCCCCGAGAGAAAAAATGCCCTTAGGATGTCCACGGATGAAGGGCGCAGATTTAGGAATAATGAGACTACTTACCGACTCATCATATTTATCAACACCTGCTATCCTACCTACAATCAATACATATCTGTTGAGGACTATCAAATCAATTACATGTAATCAAACGAACTAGGCTTAAAAAAAGTATCCTAGGAAAGGCACTTCGGCAATATTGACATATATTTTTAAAACGCCATTTATGTGGCTGAGTTTGCAATAGGAATGAGGAGACAAAAAGGAAGAAATGGTAATAAAATCTTGTTGCGTTCCGACTATACGATGACGATGATCTCTATATAACATATAGAAAGAAATGGAGAATAATGTCTATATAATGTCAATTTAGAACTCGTTGGTTTTCTCCCTTTCGAATTGGGTATGTATATGTATTACCATAGAAAAAATTTAAAAAAAAACTATAATTATGAAACTCTATCTAAAATAGTAAAATCGATAAACAAATTATATAAACAAAAAGATTATATAAATCCCTAATATTTAAACAGACTGCTTTACAAAAGGTGAACGAATAAGCATAAATAAATTGTCAACAAAATAAATCAGAAGAATATGACACAGTATATTGCTCAAAAAGAATTCTTATGTGACTATGCTAAAATATGATACGATCGGAAAAACGGCAATGACTTTTACAGCTGATTGCCACATAAATATTAATGTAACGCAAATATGATGATATTGCCTCGTACTGTTATATAGCAATTTGTTGTCACATTGCTGAAAGTTACTTGATGGAAATTCATTGTATCTAACAATAAAACAAGTATGCGGTTACACGTTATAGATTGTAACTGAATAAGTTGAGGAGGGGAAAACTGTTTGTCCCAAGTTGGTATTCAGAATTATGTCTGTATTTTGTAATTTGCCAATTTCCATAGGTTTAAATTTTCATGGATATCACTAGACTCGAGAGCAGTATATGATTCCTTAGTTATGTTTTTAAAGGATAAAATAACCATCTAAATAATTATGCATTAGTTAATAACGTAACCTTTGTTTCTAACCCAATTGTCAAATTCCTTTCTTACGGTGGCCTAGTGTTGTACGTCTTTTTAAAAAATGCGTTGATGGGCCCCTAGGCGAGAAGAGAGTGACCCTGTTTACCTGTCTTTTGTTTTGTATATTTATTAATATAAACTCAAACAACTATTTGTACCATGTTGAGTCTGGCTAAATGACTAAAAGTCTATGCCAAAAAAATTTCATAAAATCTAAACACAGCTTAAGGCCTTTATTATAAATATACTTTTTAGTAATGAAAATAAGTAAATAGAACCTAGAATATCCATGTAAAAGAATGTAATCTTTGACATCTGGGATAAACTCATCTCCTGAACAATGGCGCCTATATATATGTAGTTAAAATTTTGTACACCTATTTTAACCTGTTTGTTTCCTTATTATCCATATATGAGTTTGACCGATGTTACAAAGTCATTTACTTTTTACAAAGAGTCTATATATTAGCTACAATGGCTACAGTTATAACTATACAAATCTGACTCGAAATATCGTCTAAAAGTAACAGTATGTAAAATTTAGATTTTTAGTCAAAAGTAAATACTTTGTCATTTTTTATAGAGTTCAACGTAGAAGCCTTCACGAAAATTTAAGTACTAATAAGACCACCGCAATCGGGCGAACCTTGGGTAATAAATAATTAATTAATTGGTTAATTCTTTAATCACTCGTCCAATATAAGTTTTGTCAAATCGGTCCTTTTTAGGACCAACTATTCTATCGAGATAAAGTAAACTATATCTAGAGATAAAGAGAATTCATAAGCCTGATGGAAGGTGTAATAAATAAAGCTAATACTATATTAAGTAATTATATAATCAAAAAGTATATTCACTTTACATTAACATGAATAATATGATTGTCACTTAACTGGGTATTATACATACGTTCTACTTTACTTAAGCTTATCAGACATAAACGCTTAACACAAATGTGACGTATTTCTAGTGCAGTAAGCACATAGAGGGCCAAACCTAGGGTATTTGGTATAAAACTGATCGCAGAAGATTACATAATAAGTGCCGGCAAAGAAGCAAAGAAAAACTTAAAATGAGAGAGGACTCAAACTAGTCACTGCGGGAACCATTTAACTATGTTGAGCTTGGATCCACTATCCACGTATAAAATAAACAATATTACGGCTCCCGATTGAGGATCTGAGCACAAAACTAATTATAAAATTTTGACCAAAAATACTACAATGGCTAATATATTTAGATTCTGTAGACAAGCAAAGCAAAGACAAAGTTATCACTATGCTTTAACCTGGCAAAAACTCCAACGACCACAAAAGCTATCGGCCAATATATCTATTTATTTTGTCAGCTATACAAAATAAATCTGCACATGATCCTTAATATAAACCGATAATAGAAGAAGAACTCAAATTAAAAGATAAAAGTGGCTATATATGACAGGGAAGATCGTGTACATCACAAATACTAAATCTTGCCCAACACAGCGAAGAGGGGTATGAAAAATATCAGGTATGAGGAGTCGTATTTGTCAATCTTAATGCCGCTTACGACACCTTAAATTAGAGGGCATTTTTTCAAAATCTATGTGATATCCCCTTAGGTAATAAACTCACTTGTATTATCCGTGTATGCCTACACAACATAAGATTTTTCGTATCACTCAACGGTAAGAATAGCAGATGGAGAACGTAGAAGAACGGTCTTCTTTGGGGTACCGTAATCGCACCTACGCTGTATAACATTTACACAACCCATACCGGTAAATAGTAGGACTTTTATTATGTAGACGATACATCTATTGTTGCATAACCAAAAACTTTTGTTGCTAAAGTGGAGAAAAATCTAAATAATACCTTAAACAAAATAAAAATAGAATCTGAATCAATTTTAAGCCACACCCCGGAAAAAGTTAGGTATGCTCCTTCAATGTTCCTAACCAAGACGCTTTCACAAATCTAAACATATACCTGAACCAATAGTGTCAAGAAATCCTTAAACTCTGCACTTGCTATAAATACCTTAGCTACCTTAGCTATAAAATAAGCTCGTAGCTATCAATCCACCTAATATCCGAAGATAAGTAGCTAGAGAACGAAAGAAACAAAGTCTAGATTCGTAACATCAACTCCACGCATACCAGCCCATTTTATGACTAATATCGAAGAAAAAACTGGCCAGATCAACACATCTGCAGAATATACAAAAAAAAGTAAGCTGCTCCTCGACATCTGAACCCTCCGGTTAACCTATGTGAATGTGGGGTGGTACAAGATTCATCACACTTTCTTAGTTGACTTTATCATCCAAATCGGTCTTTTCTGAAGGAAAAGGTTAATTTATTTGAACTAAACATGTAAAGTACAGTCAGTAAGCTATTACTTATAAAGTAAAGATCATTGCAAATTTGACACTACCTTCACTTATATTGATTACATATTACCCCTAAATACTAGATAAAATATTCAGAAATATGTAATGATCGTGAAGTGATATAATTCTTGTTAGATAAATTAAGCATTCTTCCCTTTTTAGTGCACTACTACCCATTTTTACACAAAAATATCTATTTTAGCACTATATTTCGAGATAACCGTCTATCCAGAATTATATGTAATACACAGATACAACTAGAAATAAAATAATAAAAAAGCTGTATAAAATAATAAAATCATAAAACAAGAGATGAAATAAAAGAAGTTTTTATTAAGAGGGTTCTTAAATAAAACGTATAAAGACATACTCACGTTAACAAAATACATTAGGAAATTTCCGCATATGAAACAAAATCCAATTTGGTAATGAAATCCTTTTGTATCTATAAAGCTATTTTTAGAGAAGCACGTACCTACCAAAAACAGGTAGTTATTAGTATACATATCTGTTACACACTGTAATGCGTATGAATGATAACAAAAATAAGAAGTCCATATAAACATACTTTATTGAAAGAGGTAAAAGTACACTGCTAAGAAAGTACATTGTATTTCTTATACTTTCATTTTAATCCTCTCCAATCAAGATTTTAAAGCAGCTTCACTCCATTAGTCCATGTTTGTTGCTTTTTGTCACTGTTTCTCCTTTGTCTTTATCATTATCATAACGTAGCGCTACAACACTGGGTGGGTCTTCGCTAACTACAAATTTTCTCCAAGTTGATCGATTTTCCACGAATCTGTAATCAACTGAAATGTTTTTTTTTAGATATGGCATTTTTCTGTGCTAACTTCCTTCCATACCAGTTTTATAAGTTTGACATCTTGGCGTCTATGCATGTGTCCGATCTACCTTAAGGGATTTATTTTCCGGAAAAATATCGTTATAAGAGCTTTCTTTATTTAGTATGTGTTCTTATTCTATGCAGATTTGTAGCGATATGATAATGAGGTTAAAAAATGTTTATTATTTTTCTTTCAATAATTCGTAATTCTTCCTTACTTGTTTTACTCATTGTCCATGATTCGCATCCATATATTAAAATAGGTCTAAAGTTTGAATTACTCTCTGTATTTTTTAGTGGCATTATTATTAACCGTGATAATTTATCTTATAAGATATTTAAAGTATTCCATATTTTGGAAATTGTGATTGTTAACTTTAATATTTTATCTAGATTTATTGAATTGGTCTCTTTTGTTGATTCGCTTGTATCTGGTTTTAATTTCGTTGATTTTAAGTGAAAAATTTTTCGTGCTCTCTTCACTTTATTGAAGATGTTTGCGGACGAGAGAGTTTCTTATGAGATCTATATCATTAGCATATGCTAGGAGTGCTTTGTACCTTGGGCCGGTAATGGATTACGTCTTAAATAGGCGATATTTCTATTTTAGTAGGCTGTTTATTAATTTTTTGACTATTTGAAACGGTCCTGCAAGTGACAACAGTAGGTTCATTTAATTTCACTTCGTAATAAACTTAAAATTATTCGGGAATTAAAAGTTAGAAAATTCAACCGAGTTCAAAAATAAGTATCAAAAGTTAAGTGCATACAGGTGATAGTAGTTAATAAAGAAAATACCATCAGACAAGTAAGATAGAACTATTTTAATAATTTTAACAAGTCTTAAGTAAATGAATAATTGAGTGAAAGATTAAAAAAGTGGTTTTGGCGAATGTTCGAAGGGTCGACCTGCTTAGGCATTCCAACGCGTTTTTTGTTTTTGTTTTTTTTTTGCAGATAAGAAAGTAATTAGTGCTGACAAGAAATTAATGATCAAAATAAAAGCCACATAATTTTATTACAAAAATCCAGATCTGGCCTTAAAATAGATTTGATTAAAGTTGGGATTAGAATTAAATTAAATTAAAATAATAAATTAAAAGTAAATGTAATACAATAACTAAATCGAATGAACAGCAAAAGAAATAAGCCAGAACACGATAACTCATTCGACGAGGAGGAAGCCTTCAAAAGAAGCAAAGCCACGTTAAGAACATCTCCAAAGGATAACATAAAAAATCGCGAAATGGAAGAACTAAAGAAACTACTAGAAGAAATAAATAAGGAGATTAAAACGGAAATAAAAGAGCTGAAAACAGAAATGAAGGAAGAAAATAAGGAGATGAGAAGATATATATAAATGAAGTTAAAGAAGAGATAAAACAAAATAACGAAGAAATAAAAAGCATAAAACTGGAAATAGAAAGGGTGAAAGAAGAATGGACAAAAGAGAAAGAAGAACTGAAAAGAGAAAACGAACTAACCAAAACCGATAACAAAAAGATAACGGAAGAATTCAATGATCTAAAACGCTCATTAGAAAGGTTAGACAAAGAAAAAAGAATATAATCATCAGTGGATCAAAAATAGACTCTGAAGACCCAAAAACATTGAAAGAGGGAATGACTACTATATTAGAAAATCATCTTGGAGTCAAAACCAATATTAAAAGAGCACAAAAAATAGGAACAAAAACATGCTTAATTGAACTTGAAAGCGAAGAAGAAAAAACAACAATCTTAAGAAACAAATACAAACTTAAGAATGTGAAGATCGAAAAAATATGGATTACAGAGGATCTCACAAAAGGAGAGAGAGATAAAGCAAGAGAAATGAGGGAAAATGGAAAAATGGTCAAAATAGGATACAATAAAATCACAGTGGACGGCAAGGAATGGAGATGGTGCTATAAAGAAGAAAAGGTGTTGGAAATAGCGTGTTCAAAAAACTACCAGAGCAACATAAAAAGAACCAAGAAGAGGCCAAGCAACGAGTAGAGAAAGAAGAATTACTAAATAAACCGGACAATGATGACAAATGTTTAGTTTTAAGTAGTAATAGGAATAGGATTAGAAATAATAAAAATAGATTATAAATCAATTTTAAGCCAAACCCCGGAAATGTCCCTAATAGAGACGCTTTCAAAAATCTGAAGATATACCTGAACCAATAGTGTTATGAAATCCTTAAACTCTGCACTTGCTATAAATACCTTGAAGATAGTTTCTAACACAGAACTTTGTTTAAAACCAAATGGCAACCTAGATCTAGAAAAATAATATTCTCCGCAAACTTGTCAGCTCAAAATAGGAAGCACATTCTTCCACCCTTAAAACGTAGACTTAAACTCTATGCTTATGCTGCCGAATATACCTTGCTAGTATGGGTGACAAAAACACATACTTAACACGTAAGTATATTTAGCTATAAATTAGTCAGTCATCAGATCATCACATCTGCAAGATATACAAAAAATATAAGCTGCTCCTCGCCTTCTGAACCCTCGAAAGGAACTTCCTTATGGTTGTTATCTTCCTTAAATTTGCCTGGAGGACTCTTGCCTGCAAACACCGGTTAACCTGTGTGAATGTGGGGTGGTATAAGATTCATCACACTTTCTTAGTTGACTTTTCCATTCAAATCGCTCTTTTCTGAAAGGACAAGGTTTATTTATTTGAACTAAACATGTTAAGTATAGCCAGTAAGCTTTTACTTATAAAGATCACTGCAAATTTGAAACTAACTCCACTTATATTGATAACATATTACCCCTAAATAGAAAATAAAACATTCAGAAGTATGTAATATTGGAGAAGTGGTATAATGCTTGTTAGATAAATTCTTTCTTTTTTTGTGCGCTACTACCCATTTTTACACAAAAATATCTATTTTAGCACTTAAATATTTATTTTGAGATAACCTTTTATCCAAACTTATATGTAGTACATAGATAAAACCAGAAATAAAATAATAAAAAAGCTGTATACAAGATATCATAAAACAATGGATGAAATAAAAGAAGTTCTTATTAATCGGATTCTTAAATAAAACTTATGAAGACATATTCACGTTAACAAAATACATTAGGAAATTTCCGCATATGAAACAAAATCCAATTTGGTAATGAAATCCTTTTGTATCTATAAAGCTATTTTTAGAGAACTCGTACCTACCAAAAACAGGTAGTTTATAGTATACATATCTGTTACACACTGTAATGCGTATGAATGATAACAAAACTAAGGAGTCCATATAAACCGTCCAGACTTTACGCGAGAATTATACATCTTATAGCAGAGTTGCCAAACTATCAGAGCTTACTTAAACCGATATACTTATGGTTCCAATATACAGTGAAAAAGATCTGAACGACCTCTATAATATATACACGTGAACTAAGCGATATACATTTATGATACAGGGATAATTATGGGCTCCAAAATTTTTTTAAAAATTATGAAACTATACATGTTGACGAATCGACAGAGCCAATATTATGGAATGGTCAAGTGAGCTCCGTATATCGGTGTCCACTTGACCACGGAGCTCACCTGAACCTGAATTTTAACATGGGCGGAGTCCACTTTATGCCGTAAATATATATATATATATATATATATATATATATATATATATATATATATTATATATATATATATATATATATATGCTAAAAGATTTATTCTTTACACATTTCGCATAGCCCAGAGGTAGAAGACGATGTGATTATATCGTTTTCGTTCACGACCGCCAAAGCAGGTGGCGCCTCTGCTCGCAAACCACTGCAGTGGTGAAGCTTTAGGAGACATACGTTCTACATTCCGTGTTTGAATTTGTATCAGCCCAAGTGTCTAATGAGGCTGGGATAGGCCGAAATGAGTTATCATAACGCTTTATTGATACCGATTCGAACACGAGAAGTTTAACGAATTTGTCCTCCTAGGCCATATATTTGGCCAATTTAATACAACAAAGCGATAGCAGCTTTTTGCTAAAAGATTTATTCTTTACATATGTATATATATATATACATATATATATATATATATATATATATATATATATATATATATATATATATATATGTGTGTATATATATATATATATATATATATATATACATACCATGCTCTCCATATATTGTAGCGTTTTATATTTAATATAGTTTCTGTTAAATTTTTGTAGTACGCCCCTGGTTGTTATACTAAGAAATATGTGTTTTGTCTTTTACGAAAATTAAGATTCTTAAATGCGTAATAACGCTTAAAAATAATCAATAACTGCGTGTTGTTTTTGCCCAATTTAAGAGTGACCATTTCAACGTATTTTTGTCGTGAAAACGATTTGTTTACACTAGCCCACAAATATTCCGGTTGAAAAAAAAGGGTTTATTGTCTTTCGTCGTTAAGAACAAATATCAATTGGAATATTGTTTATTTAGGTTTCGTAGACAACAAACTAACTGCGGTGAAGCGGGGGAAATAGATATTTGGCGTCGAATTTGTAAAATGTCATGCAGGGAGAGTCGAACAAAAGGTTTAAAGCTGGGTAGACGTTTCTACCCAGCTTCAAAGTTGACTCAATTTTTTTTTGTGTGATGTCTAAGACCGGTCAATATTTTAATACTCTTGCACTACATGCAGTTTTGACAGAGTAGTCATTAGAAGATTTGTATAGATACCGGAAACTTTTGAAAAGTATTGTATAGGATGTCGCCGTCGTCAGCTTGATTCCTCCACCAAACCTGATTTTGAATTGAACCAGTTTGAGAATTTGTCCAAGTAGCTTCCCAGATATGTAGCAAGTTTTTTCTTTTTAAAGTTAAGTAAATATGTGAAAAATAAGGTAATATTTAATATATTAATTTTCCCAGTAATATAGACATTTTTAATAATTGCTTTTATTAAACATTAAAGAATTTGTAATAATTAAAATTTTATATTATGTCCTAGCTAAAAATGTCATAATTTAATATGTCTTAAAATGTTATGTTGACATATGACATTTTGCTTTAATCCATTGTTGTTGCAAGACAATTTTAAATTGATTATTATATATAAAAGATTTTCCATATATAAGGTAAAATTCTACTGTATTTTCATAAAAAAGATATCCATAACATTTTGATAATCTAATTTGGCCATATTACAACCTAGGAACCATTTCAAAATTTTTGTAGCAATTTCTTTTGTAAACAAATAACACGTAAGTTTTTGTTAATTTGTATTATGTTATATAGTATGCTTCTTGTGTAAAATCTGTATTTTTGAAAACTGTTTGTTTTAGACAAAAATAAACGTTGGATTTGTTTCTCTGATCCATTTTGTGTTTTAATTTAGAAAAGTCTCCTAACCCTTGTATGTATTTTTGATTGTAGGGAAGAAGAATTTTTCTATCTCCCAGCAGAAAGTTTTCTTAAAAGTGGCGTCCAAAAAGAAAATAGCTAGAGGTAAATCTTATCTGCCATATCTTATTTCGTTTTTGACCCAGGAGATTTATGTAAGAATCCCTTTGTTTTCATTTAGTAGTTACCCCAATCCCACCCAAATTTATTTCAACTTATCCACGACCCAGCTCTCCAACAACCCTCTGAGTGCCGTACGCACTAGTTCCGATTATTTTGTTTGCCCAATCTTCTCCTCATGTTCTTATCTTGAGGTAAACAAAATATTACGTTACAATATATGGAATAAATTAATTTTTAGCGTTATTAAGGACTATATGAAAAAATCCTGAAACAAGTCGATTTTTATTCTTAAATTGACAATTTATAGTATGCAAATATTTTACCCCTCCAGCACCACCTCTGAATTATAAGCACCCACTCAAAAATTTTAAATAACAAAGGGGGTCATATGGTACCTTTTTAGAAAGGAATTTTAGTCCTCTGTTCAGCAATATAAAGTTTTTTAAGTTTGGTGCAATCATAACTGAGAAAATTGATTTTTAAAATGTAAAATTTTGATAATGTCTATCACAGAATTTTAGGTTGACTGAAGATAATAATGTCACATAATATTTAGAATGTATTTTTCAATGTACTTTACAATTAAATTAAATGTCAACATGACCACTATTCACTTCTTGACAATACCCGAGGCAATTTTGGAATTCTCGTTCAACATTTTGTACGACTCCGGGAGTTATTTTGTTAATTTCTTCCGTTATCCTACTTTTCAGTCAGCAATACAGGTCTATTAAAACATACTTTAGATTTTCAATATCCCCATAAGAAGTAATCGAGAGGAGTCAAATCGGGGGATTTAGCCGGCCATTCGATCGTCCCACGTCTTCCAATTCACCTATTGGAAAAAACCTCGTTTAAATAATTTCTAATTATAATTGCAAAATGCGATTGAGCTCCATCTTGTTGGTAGTAAATAGGTCGATCTATCTCATTTGGATGGTTAACATTAGGAAACAATCTTCGTAATGTAGGCACTAAAAAGTTAATAAAAATCTAGATAAACCTCACTATGAACTGTGCCCTCAAAAAAATAAATACCAATAATTTTATTGTTAATGATACCAGCCCAATTGTTATTTTTTTTAGGATATTGCGTGTGAGTCTCACACACCCAGTGAGAATTTTCTCTGATCCAATATCTACAGTTCTGTTTGTTAACCGTTCCGTTTAAATAAAACGTCACTTCATCAGAAAAAACTATTTTGCTTATGAACTACAAATCTGCGTTCATTCTGTCCATCATCATTTCATAGAATTCCTGCCTTCTATCAAGATCATCTTCGTTTGACTCCTTAACCAACTGAACTTTGTAAGGGTGGTATTTTTCTTTATGTAAAACTCTCAAAATAGATTATTTACTTACATCATTGACGGCGGCAAGTTCTTGAGTTGTCTTATGCGGATTTTCCTAAATCTCTAGAAGTACATCTAACTTTTTTCATTAATAAATTTAATATTTCTACCTGGTTTTTCAATACTTTTTACATGTCCAGTATAACGAAACTTCTTTGCAATTGTGCTAACTGTAGACTGGGAAACTTGTTAACTAGGGTATTCATTATTAACATTTCACAAACCTCCTTTTGAGCTCTTGTTTTATTACCACAACCAATCATAATTAAAATTATTCTTTTAGTCTCGGACAAATGAGTCATAATTAAATTTAATACGTGCACAAATATTATTCTTACGTCTTCTAGGAACCTTAAATACCTAAATGACAGCAGCCTGCTAGATTCATAACAATTGTTTATTTTGCCTTTTGACTAATATTTTATTATCTTCAAAGTTTTTTTCCTAATGTTTAGCAGAACAGATACGAAAATACCTGATTATTTCTGAAGTACATTTTAATAGACCAGGCAATATTGCTGATATAAAAGTTGGGATAACCGAAGAAATTAACAAAATAACCCCTGAGGTCATACAAAATTTTGTATGAGAATTCCAAAATCGCCTCGATTATTGTCGAGAAGTGAATATTGGTGTTTAAGTAAAATATTTAATTTAATTGTAAAAATTAATTTTCTCAGTTGTGATTGCATAAACTAAAAAAACTTAATATTGCTGAACAGAGGACTAAAATCCCTTTCTAATAAGGTGTCACACGACCTCCTTTGCTATTTAAAATTTTCGGGGGGTGCTAATAATTCAAAGAGGGTACTGCAGGGGGATATTATTTTTATACTGTAAAGTGTCAATTTAAGAATAAAAACCGACCTGTTTCAGGTTTTTTTCACATAGTACATAATAATGCTACAAATAAATTTATTCCATACATATATAGACCTCATGGTATATATATAATATAATACAGAAAAATCAAATACAGCAACATAGCAAAAGGGCCTTAGTCACGTAATTTAGATCACTTAATTTTGCCGAAAAACCCTCAATTTTGCAGTAATTTATAAATATTAATAACTTCGTTTCGTGCTAAAGCAATACGTGGCGGTATTTCACGAATACCATTATTTTAATGGGTTGTCATAGATCTTCGTTTAAAATTCTTTCATATATATATATATATATATATATATATATATATATATATATATATATATCTTGTTTGTAAAATCGAAAATAATATTGGTTTGCTTTTAATATATTTCAAAGTACAAAATATAATAATTCAAATAATTCGACTAATAAACTATAAAAGATATTTCGAAGAAATGAAAGTCCATCATCCTGGATTACCTGTAGTAAACAAAATTTTAAAGATATGCATAAATTATTTTCTTTGTAAAGTGACGTGAGTGGGTTTAAGTTAAATCATAAACAATGCGAGCGGGTTTTCCAAATAGACTTGTACAGTGAATAAGACAATACACTTGTCTTATTCACTGTACAAGTCCATTTGGAAAACCCACTGGCATTATTTATGATTTCACTTAAACCCACTCACGTCACTTTACAAAGAAAATAATTTATGCATATCTTTAAAATTTTGTTTACTACAGGTAATTCATCGTTGCATATACACAGATTTGTATTAATTGTTTTTTCCATTAAATACTTTAACACATATAATTAAATTGATTCATAGAATCTTGTATCATTTGCAGTTCCAAGTGTATGAACCTTGAACTGTTGGAAATTATGATCGTTTTTTATCTGTGGCTGATTATCCAGCCACAACGTTGACAATTTATATATGAGTTTAGACTGACGTCACTTGTTTGTTTGCTCTAGACCGATTAATGGGGGGAAATTGGTGTTATCAATACCATTTTCCTTTCATTGTTTGGTTTCTTACAGACGGGTTATCACCCAAACTCATCTTACTCTTTAAATATACCGCTCTATTATTAGGGTTGATATCTCACCTTGTTGATCTGGCATAATTTTATGACCTCAAGGTGGCTGTCTTTTCACGTTGTTTGGCGCCGTTTGTTCTAATCTAACGTCATTTTACCGGCGGAAGTCTAGAAGCCTGGAGTGGTAATTTCATTATACATTACATTATTAAATTTCAATATTAATCACTTTAATAATGCTACCTAAGGTTAAAATTAAATCATAACTATTAATATATCGTTGGAAGTGCATCTTTGATATTCTTAGTTCTTCAAAATTGCTAATTGTAGCTAGTTCAATTTATTGTTTATACAATATAATCGTATAATGTCCATTTACTTGAGCTTTTTTACATTTTTGTAATATCACTGACTGCTACATATCTTTTTAAGGTAACACATCTAACAACTTTTCCATGCTTGTGTGGTTTTTTTTCATATTGTTCTTGTTAGATGAAGTGATGACGCTTTCTGATTAAGAAAGCGAAACGTCTTCAATAAATAGATGAAGAAACCATCAACTTTGTCTTTTTTCTCCACCTTTTGACCGATATATATATATATATATATATATATATATATAATATATATATTGGCCAAATTCTCTTTGGCGAAAACGTTAGGTGAAATAATTGATACACATTAGAGTTTTTTTGCAGATTTCCCCAATATTTAAGAGTTTACTATATATATATATATATATATATATATATATATATATATATATATATATATATGAAGTTGAATGAATTTTGCCTACTTGTTTGTTCTAGACTAGTTGAAGCAGGGGATTAGCGTTATCGCTAATTTCTCTCATTGTTTGGTCTCTTACGGGAGGGTTATCATTCAAACTCATGTTAACTTTTTCAAATATACCGCCCGTAAATTAGTGGGTTGGTACTATTAACCTTGCTGTTCTGTCGAAGAATCTTCGACCTCAAGGTTGGCTGTCTGTTCATGTCATTGGTTCGGTACTTTTTAATTAACGCCATTTCAACCGCAACAGGTGCCAAGCATACAGTGGTAACTTCACTTTATATCTTTTTTTTTTATATATTTTTTATATCACAATGTAGATAACTTAAATAATGCTACCAAAAGTTCAGATGAAGTCATAAAATACAATTTTTTACATAGTTGGAAGTGAATCAATGATTTTCTTAGTTCTTTTTCACTAGTTAATATTATATAAAATATTATATGCTTATTAGACCACGTGTTCTGTTGCTTTGCTAATTTTTACTAAGTCTCTAAACGTTGTTAGTTATTTATTTGTTTATACAATATCACCATATGATGTCCATTTATTTGAGTTTTTGTACTATCTTTTTAATACCATTGACAACTACATATATTTTTAAAGGTAACTATTTAACATCTTCTTCATGAATGTGTGGTACTCATAATGTAAAATTTTTAGATGAACTGATGATGCTATCAGAATTCGATACCGAAACGTCTTCAAAATAGATGAAGTAGTATCAACTTTGTTTTTTATTTCTCCACCTAGTTGACCAATAATTGAACCCACCACTCGTCTGAGTGATCCTTATTATATATATATATATATATATATATATATATATATATATATATTATATATATATATATTATATATATATTATATATATATATATATATATATATATATATATATATATATATATATTTTAAGGAGTAAGACCGTTTAATTTAATATACAAAAAAGTGCACTCGTAAGTGAATGGGATGTTTTTCGGTCAATTTGGCGATAAAAAAGACAAGAATTGTGCTACTTTATCTATTTATTGAAGACGTTTCGCCCACTGTTCAATGAGCATCATCAGTTCATCTAAAAGGGTGATATTAGCTATACATCTAATATGAGAAACAAGTAAGTAAATAATCTTACCTTTAAAAGATCTGTAGCATTAACAATGGTATTAATTTGAAGAAACATCAATATAAGGAAAAAATGAATCTAATAAAAACATCAGCAAAAAAAAAACAGACTCACACAACGCCGGAAGATTCCCAGTTTATGCAATTTTATATTAATTTTTTTTTTTTTTTATAATAAGTCAATGTTGTCCAGAGTTAAATTAAAAACATTAGTATAAAATTGCATAAATTGGGAATCTTCCAGCGTTCTGTAAGTTGGTTTTTTGTGCAAACAGTAACTGTACAAAATATTCAAACAAGAGAGAGTTTTATTAATTTTATTAAAAGAATACAAAGAGGTAATATGGCAAGTAATAATGATAACAATGATATTAGGATGAATCATAATAATAATATAAAAAACAATAATAACTTTCAATATAATAATAATAATAATAATAATCAACAATACCTGTGGGAGTTTTTATCAGTTCTTCTATCAGGCGCGGCCCCCTGCGAATGGGGGATGCTTTCTGGGTATCCGTAGCGCAGATACCCAGAGGGTAACAGGAATACCTGTCGTGGAACAAAAACTGACACCTGGCAGTAGGTATAAAATGCACACCCATAATAATGGAGAATAATAATTTACGTTTAGGGTCGCTGCCTGGGGATCGCCAGGGCACGTCTGGAGCCGGCGCTGGACGTGACAGCATGCGGGACGTCGGTGGCAGGGTGTTGAGGAGGCGGGCCCCTGTCATACAATCAGCTACAGCCCAACAACAACAACAACAGCAAGAACAACCACAAGCGAGCCAAACAACAACAAGAGCTCCACTCGCTGAAGGTGCTGCGCTGGAACATCAGCCGGCGCTCACCCAAGCGGGACGACCGAGGCAGCGCATGAAGTGGACTGTGTCCATAAATGAGAATATTTTGCGCTTCTATTACCAGGTGACAAACCTCGGTCAAGAAACGATCGGGTATCGACAAAATCTTTATGCCGAATTTTGCAGGGAGTACCCAGAAATTCAAGTAACTGAACAACGAGTTGCTGATCAATACCGGGTAATTATAAGAAATAATCTTATCCCAGAGGCTAGACGCAATACCATCAGAAGCGAAGTCGAACGGGAGATTAATCACCAAGAGGTAAATGTAGATCAAGTCCCTAATGAGAGACATGAGCAGATTCCTGAGCTTACCATACAAGAAACTCAACCTGATAATACACTACAGGACAACAACGAGTTACGCGATACTCTGGTAAGCGAAATGGCACGAGCTGTACAAGAGTTTAATGGAACAAATCCACTTAGCAGACCACCGCTACCAAAAATAAACTCTTCTAAAAAACTAGGTGCTCTGTTACAAATTATAAATACTGAAGTCCTACCCAATTACGTCGTAGAAGCCCATACGCTGGAATATTTGCATATGCTTATTTACTGTGCAGCAACAGCAATAGCTAATATAATGGGAATTAAGATCAGAACACGACGGGGTACCAATGCCGGAAGGACTGATAACAGAGCTGCACCCTGGGAGAAACGGCTTCTAAACAAGATTGAATTACTGCGTAGGGACATTGGTCAAATGACAGAATATATACGAGGAACAACAAGTAGAAAAGTCATAAAAAGAGCTGATCAAATAATGCTAAGCACTGCAAGACACTCGCAATATGATCCAGTAAACATCACAGCCCATCAGTGCCTGGATACATTAAAACAAAAACTCTCCGTTTATTCAGGACGACTAAGGAGGTACAAGGTTAGTAACAGCCGAAAATGTGACAATGCGCTTTTTGAGCATGCCGAGAAGGCGTTCTATCGGAAACTTAATTCCACTGTCGAAAGTGCCAATAAATCATACCCAAGCCAAGAAGACATTCAGGAGTTTTGGGGAAATCAACTTTCCACACCAGCTGCTCTTAACACCAATGCTGGATGGATAGAAGATACGACGCACAGCTGTCAACACTACCGCACAACTGTTTATGAACCCTTCACCACAGAAGAAGTCTCTAATATCATCAAAGAGCTTCATAACTGGAAATCTCCTGGACCAGATGGTGTTCAAAACTTCTGGCTTAAGAAGTTCTGGAGTGCTCATGAGTGCCTGTCGACATTAATTAATCGTGTTATTTCTAATCCGCAGGAAATACCATCATTCCTAACTCAGGGAACAACTTATTTAATACCGAAGGATCAAAATAACACCCAAGATCCAGCCAAATACCGCCCAATTACGTGTCTTCCAACTCTGTATAAATTGGTCACATCCTGTGTAGCCCAGCGTATCTACCAACACTGCGCTCTAAACAATATCATAGAACCTCAACAGAAAGGATGCGCTAAGGGCTCCATGGGTTGCAAAGAACAACTTATTATCGACTCAGTCATTTCTAACCAGGCATACACCAAAAAAAGGAACCTCTTCACTGCTTTTATTGACTATAAGAAAGCCTTTGACTCAGTGCCGCATGAATGGCTGGTAAATATATTAAGAATATATAAAGTCGATGATAATATAGTGACCTTCTTAAGACATATAATGACAGATTGGAAGACTAAAATTCACCTCCAAATACCTGGTGAAAACAATATCGAAACGGAAAATATCGCAATTAACCGCGGCCTCTTCCAAGGAGACTCGCTAAGTCCCTTGTGGTTCTGTCTAGCGATGAACCCACTATCCCAACTATTGAACTCCACTGACTCAGGTTTTAGCATTAAAAACAACAACACTGTAGTGGCGAAGCTTAATCATCTGTTGTATATGGATGATTTGAAACTAATGGCTTCCACTCGAACTCACTTAGATCAAATGCTAAAAACTGTAGAAACTTTTTCAAATGATATTAGTATGCACTTTGGGTTAGACAAATGTCGTGTACTAAATATAGTCAAGGGAAAGGTTCAGCCCGGGGGATTCGACATGCAAAATGGCCAAAACATCGAGGCTATGGGCGAAAATGACATGTATAAATATCTAGGAGTAAAGCAAGCGCGGAAAATTGATCATAAACAAATGAAAATCGAATTAACATCAGAGTTCATACGAAGGGTAAAACAGCTACTCCGCTCACATCTTAATAGTAAAAATTTGTTTAAGGCATTAAACACCTACGCATTTTCCGCGCTTAGCTACTCATTTGGCATTATTAAGTGGACTAAAACGGATATAGAAAGTCTTCAGAGAAAAGTACGAACACACCTCACAAAGGCACAAAAACACCATCCTCGAAGTGCAGTAGAAAGAACGACATTACCACGGTATTTAGGAGGACGAGGACTTATTGATATAAGCGAGCAATTAGATAAACAGATTAATAATTTAAGAACTTATTTTCAGGTACAGGCGGAGACATCTACTCTTCATCGCGCGATTTGCGCAGTAGATGACACAACACCGATCAACCTGAGGGAACAAGAAATGCGCATAAACCATCTTACTAAGAACGAAAAAATGCGCATCTGGATGGGTAAACCTCTGCACGGGCGACATCCGAATGAAGTCAGCCAAGACTATGTCGACAATATAGCGTCGAACTATTGGCTGACATCAGGAAAGATGTTCCCTGAAACAGAAGGTTCATTACTCGCCATTCAGGATCAGGTTATACCAACCAAAAATTACCTGAAATATATTGTCAAAGACCCTCAGGTCCAAAACGACAAATGCCGATATGGATGTCAAGCCCAAGAAACGATCCAACATCTTACCGGAGGCTGCCAGGCATTTGCTGCAACTGAATATAAGGAACGGCATGACTCAGTAGGGAAGATCCTCCATCAAGAGATAGCTATTAAACTGGGACTTCTACAAACAAACCATCTCCCATATTATCAATACGTTCCAGAGAGTATGCTTGAGAATAACAACTACAAGCTATACTGGGATCGTACTGTGCTCACAGACCAAACCGTAGCACATAATAGACCAGATCTCGTGCTAGTTAATAAACTAACAAGACAAACAACTCTAATCGATGTGGCGATACCTAACAACAATAATCTGCGTGTTAAGTACAACGAAAAGATCGCCAAGTACAGAGATCTGGAAATACAAATAAGAAGACAATGGAGAATGGAAAGTACCCAGACGATACCGATTATTCTTTCTACCACTGGAGTCATTCCGAAGAACCTCCTAGAAAACATAAAAAAGCTGGGTCTAAATGAACATCTATATAAGGTCATGCAGAAAGCTGTGCTACTTTCGACGTCTAGATGCGTGCGAAAATTTTTAGGAGATACACCGACGTACCAAGTCACCTAGGACTCGATAACATGGAAAGAGTCCCACCAGAGCTCAATCCTTTTGATACCGTAGGTATCTGGGATGAGTGAATTTTCCCCTTAGAGGGAGTGTGAGCCGTATGGCTAAATCTGGGATCAACAATATAGACAATTATATAATAATAATAGATATGGTAATAATTTGCGAAATTTTAACAACAATATTAGTTATATTAGACAAAAGTTTAATAACAATATACTAATTATAATAGACAAGATTTTAAGAATAGGAGAAACACAGAACGAACTAATTACAACAGACAGGTAAATCATGTACGAAGGAATAGAAGCTGTGAAGATAGTGAACGAAATAGTACAAGGCAAGAAAATATGAGTAGAAGTCATAGTAGTGAAAGACACAGGGCATTAGATCCAAGTGGTCAGACACAATCTGACAATTCTTACACCCTAATTTTTGTTCAGTAAACTTCCTGAATTACAAGTTGGGCCATTACCATTATGAAAAACCTTCTGAATTTATTTCTTTGGATGAAGATAAAATTATTGAATCTATTAATTTAATTTATATAAATGCTATGGCCAAGTAAGTGAATGGGAGGTTTTTAGGTCAATTTGGAGATAAAAAAGACAAGAGTTGTGCTACTTTATCTATTTATTGAAGACGTTTCGCCCACCGTTCAATGAGCATCATCAGTTCATCTAAAAGAGTGTTATTAGCTATACATGTAATATGAGAAACAATTAAGTAAATAATCTTACCTTTAAAAGATCTGTAGCATTAACAATGGTATTAATTTGAAGAAACATCAATATAAGGAAAAAATTAATCTAATAAAAACATCACCAAAAAAAAACCAACTCACAGAACGCCGGAATATTCCCAATTTATGTAATTTTATATTAATTTTGTTAATTTAACTATGGACAACATTGTCTTATTATGAAAAAAAAAGAAAAAAAAATTAATATAAAATTACATAAGCTGGGAATCTTCCGGCATTCTGTGAGTCTGTTTTTTTTTGCTGATGTTTTTATTAGATTCATTTTTTCCTTATATTGATGTTTCTTCAAATTAATACCATTGTTAATGCTACAGATCTTTTAAAGGTAAGATTATTTACTTAATTGTTTCTCATATTAGATGTATAGCTAATAACACTCTTTTAGATGAACTGATGATGCTCATTGAACAGTGGGCGAAACGACTTCAATAAATAGATCAAGTAGCACAACTCTTGTCTTTTTTATCTCCAAATTGACCGAAAAACATCCCATTGACTTACTTGGACATAGCATTTATATAAATTAAATTAATAGATTCAATAATTTTATCTTCATCCAAAGAAATAAATTCAGAAGGTTTTTCAAAATGGTTATGGCCCAACTTGTAATTCAGGAAGTTTACTGAACAAAAATTAGGGTGTAAGAATTGTCAGATTGTGTCTGACCACTTGGATCTAATGCCCTGTGTCTTTCACTACTATGACTTCTACTAATATTTTCTTCCCTTGTACTATTTCGTTCACTATCTTCACAGCTTCTATTCCTTCGTACATGATTTACCTGTCTGTAGTAATTAGGTCTTTCTGTCTATTATAATTAGTATTGTTATTAAACTTTTGTCTAATATAACTAATATTGTTATTAAAATTTTGTCTATTTCGATTATTGTGTCTGACCACTTGGATCTAATGTCCTGTATCTTTCACTACTATGACTTCTACTCCTATTTTACTGCTTTGGACTATTTCGTTCACTATCTTCACAGCTTCTATTCCTTCGTACATGATTTACCTGTCTGTTTTAATTAGGTCGTTCTGTGTTTCTCCTATTCTTAAAATCTTGTCTATTATAATTAGTATTGTTATTAAACTTTTGTCTAATATAACTAATATTGTTATTAAAATTTTGTCTATTTCGATTATTGTTATTAAAATTTTGCAAATTATTATCATATCTATTATTATTATATAATTGTCTATATTGTTGATTATTATTATTATTATCCAGATTTAGCCATACGGCTCACACTCCCTCTAAGGGGAAAATTCACTCATCCCAGATACCTACGATATCAAAAGGATTGAGCTCTGGTGGGACTCTTTTCATGTTATCGAGCCCTAGGTGACTTGGTATGCTGGAGTATCTCCCAAAAATTTTCGTACACATCGGGATGTTGAGAGTAGTACAGCTTTTTGCATGGTCTTGTAGAGATGTTCATTCAGACCTAACTTTTTTATATTTTATAGGAGGTTCTTTGGAATGACTCCAGTAGTAGAGAGAATAATAGGTATTGTCTGGGTACTTTCCATTTTCCACTGTCTTCGTATTTGAATTTACAAATCCCTGTACTTGGCGATTTTTTCGTTCTCTTTAACACGAAGATTATTGTTGTTGGGTATCGCCACATCAATTAATGTTATTTGTCTCTTTAGTTTATTAACTAGTATGAGATCTGGTCTATTATGTGCCACTGTTTGGTCTGTGAGCACCGTGCGATCCCAGTATAGCTTGTAGTTGTCGTTCTCAATTACACTTCATCTAATTTATATAACGATGCACGTCATCGGCGTCATAGCCTGTGACGTCATATGATACCAACACGAAATATTTAGGGTTTAGGTGTGTTCTTTTTAGAATCACTTTACCGAGTACACTGGCATTACAGCCACTAGACATATTTTATTATATACGCGTTGAAATAATATTTAAAAATTTCTATTAATGTTAACTTAAAGAAATACACAATAATATGTTTCATTTAATTTGTATAAATCCATTATAAAGAGTTTTTATCAAGAACATTTGTTCGGAACACACTGTAACTGTAATCGAACGAAGGTAAAATTTTGGCATAAATTGGTAACACTTATTTGACAGTTGCGGTGTTGACACTTTTTGTACTTTATTATTTTAAATTTTAAAGTGAATACCTCTTGTTTTATATTTTTACCTATTTAATAAAATCTATTCTTTTTAGAACAAAATTAGTGTGTTTTATTTCAAAAATGTCACGTAAGAATTTAAATAGTCGTTGTAAAGAGATGGTAATACTTTTGCAATAATTATGTGACCTATTTGATTTAAAATGGAGTCAGGATTTTTTTATACTTTGGCAACTATGTCAACTTCGATCTCTGCCGTAGATAATGACGTAAGTCGTTATCTAAATTAGATGAAGTATATACTCTCAGGAACGTATTGATAATATGGAAGATGGTTTGTTTGAAGAAGTCCCAGTTTGATAGCTATCTCTTGATGAAGGATCTTTCCTACTGAGTCGTGCCTTATTATTATTATCCAGATTAGCCATATGGCTCACACTCCCTCTAAGGGGAAAATTCAGTCATCCCAGATACCTACAGTATCAAAAGGATTGAGCTCTGGTGGGACTCTCTCCGTGTTATCGAGCCCTAGGTGACTTGGTATGGTGGAGTATTTCCCAAAAATTTTCGTACACATCGGGATGTTGAGAGTAGTACAGCTTTTTGCATGGTCTCGTAGAGATGTTCACTTAGACCTAGCTTTTTTATATTTTCTAGGAGGTTCTTTGGAATGACTCCAGTAGTAGAGAGAATAATAGGTATTGTCTGGGTACTTTCCATTTTCCACTGTCTTCGTATTTGAATTTCCAAATCCCTGTACTTGGCGATTTTTTCGTTCTGTTTAACACGAAGATTATTATTGTTGGGTACCGCTACATCAATTAATGTTGTTTGTCTCTTTAGTTTATTAACTAGTATGAGATCTGGTCTATTATGTGCCACTGTTTGGTCTGTGAGCACCGTGCGATCCCAGTATAGCTTGTAGTTGTCGTTTTCAAGTATACTC
This sequence comes from Diabrotica balteata, assembly GCA_918026665.1. Taxonomy (NCBI): domain Eukaryota; kingdom Metazoa; phylum Arthropoda; class Insecta; order Coleoptera; family Chrysomelidae; genus Diabrotica; species Diabrotica balteata. The sequence goes on from OU898279.1 coordinate 73,877,261, forward strand.
TCAGGAACATATTGATAATATGGAAGATGGTTTGTTTGAAGAAGTCCCAGTTTGATAGCTATCTCTTGATGAAGGATCTTTCCTACTGAGTCGTGCCTTTCCTTATATTTAGTTGCAGCAAATGCCTGACAGTCCCCGGTAAGATGTTGAATGGTTTCCTGAGCTTGGCATCCATATCGGCATTTGTCATTTTGGACCTGAGGGTCTTTGACGATATATTTCAGGTAATTTTTGGTTGGAATAACCTGATCCTGAATGGCCAGTAGTGAACCTTCTGTTTCGGGGAACATCCTTCCTGATGTCAGCCAATAGTTCGACGCTATACTGTCGACATGGTCTTGACTGACCTCATTGGGATGTCGCCCGTGCAGAGGTTTGCCCATCCAGGTGCGCATTTTTTTGTTCTTAGTAAGGTGGTTTATGCGCATTTCTGGTTCCCTCAGTTTGATCGGTGTTGTGTCATCTACTGCACAAATCGCGCGATGAAGAGTAGGTGTCTCCGCCTGCACCTGAAAATAAGTTCTTAAATTAGTAATCTGTTTTTCTAATTGCTCGCTTATATCCATAAGTCCTCGACCTCCTAAATACCGCGGTAATGTCGTTCTTTCTACTGCACTTCGACGATGGTGTTTTTGTGCCTTTGTGAGGTGTGTTCGTACTTTTCGCTGAAAATTTTCTATATACGTTTTTGTCCACTTAACAATACCAAATGAGTAGCTAAGCGCGGAACATGCGTAGGTGTTTAGTGCCTTAAACAAATTTTTACTGTTAAGGTGTGAACGAAGCAGCTGTTTTAACCTTCGTATAAACTCAGTTGTTATCTTAGTTTTCATTTGCTTATGGTCAATCTTCCGCGCTTGCTTGATTCCGAGGTATTTATACATATCATTTTCACTTAATCGCTAAAGCAGTGCATCCTTTTCTAGTCTCTCGATTACCTTCGAGGAGAGATTTCCAGGTATTCCAGAGAGCTAAGTGGTGTCAGGAACTGCTCTAGCGCGGTAATTTCACATACGTTCATACTTTCCATTCAAGGGAAAGCTCCTTATTAGGGAAATTCCATTTATTTACACACTTATTTATTAATTTGTTAATTTCCATAGATTCAATATAGTTTAAGGCCTTTATTTTGAATGTGAAGAATTTTAAATTCGTCATTAAAAGAATGATTATAATCTAGAAGGTGAAGTGCGTATGTAGAATCTGTTTTTCTATTATTGAACGCCCTTTTATGTTCTGCTATTCGTTTATTAAAATTTCTACCAGTTTGACCGATGTAAGTTTTTGGGCAGGCGCCACATTTAAGTTTGTAAACACCACTGTGTAAGTATTTTTTTTCTGGCTCTAGTTGTTTTTAAAATATTTGCCAAGTTGTTATTTGTTCTGAAAGCTGGTGTTTCTTTCTTTTTTATGTGTTTGGCTATTTTTGTTATTATTTTGTCTATATATATGTAATCGAGCGGAAGGTACTGGGTTTTTTCTCTGGTGGTGGAAATAATAATTTCAGGGCTTTCTTGTGTAGTGCACTGTATTTTTACATGTTTCTTGGCAACCGAAGCTTATACTAGACGACCTTGAACCGGTCTCGTACAAAGAACTAGTGCCCGTGATGATCGCTTTATCCTCTTACAAAGCCTACGAGATCGTCATGCCACGGCTGTATAAATCCAAAATCAACTTCAGTTCGTCCGAAATACTAACGTAAGTAAACGAAAAATTAGACGAAGACTTGGAGAAGCAAATTTAAGCAGTTGCAGACCTGCAACAGGCCTACAACTTCTCAGGTGTCATCGAGTTGAGCGGCTTCAGTTTGCCAGAAACCATGCTCATTTTACTGTAAATAATTGAAGTCATGTTTTATTTACCGATGAGTATAGGTTTGTCTTGCGGTCTCCAGATGGCCGTGAGAGAGTATGGCGAAGACCACAAGAGCGTTTTGCAGAATGTACCTTCAGTTCTAGGGTAGGCTATTGTTGCCGAGAGGCGTGGAGGGCTGCAGTTTGGCCTGTCTCCTACTCTACGGGCTTCTTACGGTCCTGGGAGCTGGACGGGCAGAACTACGAGTATCTACCATCTTGTGTGTGCAGTTCGTCTGATTTCGATTGATCTCGTAGGTGAAACTCAGTTCCGTGTATGTTTCGACTCGAAACTATCACAGATCTGAGGAGGTATATGGGATTTTAGTGCTTGATCGCGGTGCGAAATACCACAGAAAGCGTACAAGTTCATATATATATATATATATATATATATATATATATATATATATATATATATATATATATATATATATATGTATATATATATATATATGTATATATATATATATATATATATATATATATATATATATATATATAATATATATATAGTAAACTCTTAAATATTGGGGAAATCTGCAACCAATCATAGATCTCTCAAACAGTTAGAACAGTCACTCACTGAACAAAAAACCGAAATCATTAGATCAACCTCGGAATATGATTGGATGCAATTTTCACATATTCAATCTATTAGATATAATAAAATATTTTATTCAATTAAATCAGACAATATCAAAAAAATTAACTCACTATATCAGTCTTGTTGTAAATCTGTTCTTAATACTGATCCAAAATGGATAAAAAATTTATCTACCACAACTATTCCTGATGATATTCTAGGTTTCTTGGCATTAGGAAATAAATTTAGCATCGAACCAAAGTTAGGAAAAGATTTTCAAGTAAAAACACTTTTAGCAGACTTAGAATACATAATTTCATCATGTCCATCTGAATTAGAACAAAACTTAATCCGGTCTAGAACCACCAACATTCTCACTAATCACATTTTGAATACTTCTAAATCATCTAATACTTTTTTTCATAACTTATATACCAAAACAAAAAAATTTCTTAAATATAATCCTGAGCTTTTAGTGACAAAAGCAGACAAAGGTAATGTTACAGTCATCTTAGAAAGAACTCACTACTTACAACTGTGTTCTTCTCTCATTGAGAATGATAAATCTTACATTTCACTTACATCCAATCCCACTTCTTCTCTACAAAGGAAATGCAATACATTAATCGCATCCTTAGCCTCTTCTAATGAGATTGACCGTAACACAAAGAAAAAACTAACAACATACAATGGGAATATTGCAAAGTTTTATGCTTTACCAAAAATCCATAAACCAACACTATCGGTTCGTCCCATAGTAGCTTCCATTGGAACTCCGACTGAAAATATCTCAGCTTTTGTTACAGACATACTTACTAATGCATATAATTATGAAATTCAATATTACATCAAAGATTCTTTTGAGATGGTAAATAAATATAATGGTTACATATTACCATCTAATTATGTCCTCGTTAGCCTTGACGTTGTATCCTTATTCAGCAACGTTCATTTAGGAATATGTTTGACATCAATAGAGATCAACTGGGACCGTATTAGAGGTTGTTGTTCCATGTCTTATGACAGATTCATCAGTATCGTCGAATTTCTCTTTAATAACACTTACTTCTCTTTTAATGGTAAATTCTATCAACAAACTTTCGGTACCCCTATGGGAGCAAAGATTTCTCCTATCATTGCAACTTACGTTATGGATTATGTGTTAGACTCAGTCATTCCTTTACTATCCTTTCAAATTCCATTTATTAAAAAATATGTTGATGATATAATTTTGGCTATACCCAATGACAAGGTAGATGAACTATTAGACACCTTTAATAGTTATGACCCCTACATCCAGTTCACTATAGAGAGGGAAGATGGTAATTGTTCCGTCCCCTTTCTCGACATAAGGATGATTAGGGAAATCAACAACATTAAAATAGATTGGTATCAAAAACCGACACATTCTGGTAGATACCTTAACTACCACTCTTACCATAATAACTCTACCAAAGTCAACTTAATCAAACAGATGAAAAATAGAGTAATTAAACTATCAGATCCATCATTTCATACAAAAAACCTACAAATCCTTCTGAAACTTTTTATTTCAAATTCTTATCCAACACCATTAGTAAATAAGATTTTGTTTAACACTATCCATAACGAAGATACTTCACCTTCCATCGTGACTAACAATGCTGATCCTGATGTCTTAAGTAGGAACCCAGTCTCGGATACTCCTATCAATAAATATTTTTCATTACCCTATTTCAGAGATATCACTCCGGGGTTAACAAGGATTCTAAAAAGTTTTGAAAATAGCTTTTCTAATAATAATAATAACATTAAACTTAATGTGGCTTGTAGATCAGCCCTAACAATTAATAATCTTTATTCGAAGATAAAAGATAAGACTCCCATAGATAGGCTTAGTAATATTGTCTACAACATTCCATGCCTCTCTTGCAACAATTCCTACATCGGCCAAACATCTCAATTATTGAAATCACGTATTACACTACACAAAAGTGATTCTCGACTTCACCCTGACCGCTGTGCATTAGCCAAACATGTCCATTCCACTGGTCATCACATGGACTATACGAACACTACAATTCTCCACCGTGAGAGCAATAAATCTAAAAGAGTGTTCATTGAAATGTCTTATATTTTCCTTAACGATTTTTCCATCAATGTTAAGAGTGACATTAAGAATCTAAGCGATATATACCACTTCTTACTTAAATCAGATACCAAGAACAATACAACATCACAGATAACCAACTTGACTGATATATCTATTAACAACTAACCTACTTTAATAATAATTTTCATTAACAAAAAAAGATAACATTTCCTTGCTTTTCTTAGATACATCTCAATAAAATATTATTACAATAATACATGAACAATGTACTAATTAAAAAAAAAGAATTTCAATTAGAAATTCTAAACTAATATCTCCCTAGACTGGGATCTAACTTCATCGGTTCAGTTCGATTGTAGCAGCGGAAGCGAATAGTTCTCTGTGTGATCGAAGTGCTAATTAATAGAGTTGTTGTTGTTTTTACCAAAAAATGGAATTAAATTCACATGGAAGAGGAAATCCACCTGACAGAGGAAGGATTGACGATATCGCTAGTAATATGGATTATGAAGTTAATGAAAAACAAAAGCAGTCTGAGGAAATTATAAATATTGATATTAATACACAATCAAAACAGGTACCGATAACAAATCCAAAAAACTTTTTACCAGATTATCAGGTAAGCAATAAAACAAATATTAATATAGGCCAGCCAATAATGTCAGAGGTGAAAAATAAATACAGTCAAGGTAACCAAGGTCCTTATTTTGTTTTTATGCAGAATAAGGAAGGTAACATTGGCCGATTGCATCGCATAGCGACAGCACGATTAATTTTAGGTGCAGTACCTGCAATTAAAGATAATATTGTTAATATTAATATTATAGGAAAAAATAAAATTAAAATTGAATGTAACACATATAAAAGCGCTAATATTTTAGTGGAATGTAAAAAGTTAATAGAAAGAAATTACGATTTATATATTCCAAATTTTTTTACTCAGAAGAGTGGGGTAATTAAAGGGGTAGACAAAAATATTTCAGAAAACGAATTAAAAGGTATTATTGTTCCAAGGTACGGCAATTTTAAAGTAATAAACGTTAAAAGAATAAAGCGAAAAGAAAATGATCAACTGGTGGAGACGGGTACGATAGTGGTGTCTTTCAGAGGCCAAATGATTCCAAAACAAGTAATCATTGAACGAATGATATACCAAGTGGAACCTTACGTTCCGAGAGTAATACAATGCCTTAATTGCATTAGATACGGACACGTTACGTCACAATGTCGAGGTAAGAAAAGATGCAGCAAGTGCGGACAGGAGCATGATTCAGATGTATGCGATTTAACAGATCCCACTTGTATATTATGTTTCGGAAACCATTCAGCATTATATCGAAACAAGTGCGCTGAGTTTGAAAAACAAAAGGGCATTAAATATATAATGGCAAATGAAAATTTACCTTTTGAAGAAGCAAAATTAAAATACAGCAGTAGCTATAGGACATACCTGAATTTAACAAACACAGGAAATAGGTACACAGTGACAACCAAGAGAAAATGGAGCGAAGGAGCTCAAAATAAATCAGTTTATACTTATTCAAAAGAACACGAAAATATACTGGACACTGCAAGCACTTCTGCTTACCCGTCGCTACCAATTATAAACAACCCATTATATCAAAATCAAACAAAAATAGTCCAACAAAACTCACTAACTAGTAAACAAATTACTGATAATATAGTAACAATATTTAAAAATTTCTTAGACAAAAACTTAATTCCAATAGCAAATAAACAAATTTTAGACGACATTAAAAGTAATATAGAAAAAGTTTTAAATGGGCCTAGTAAATAATAAGATTTTACAATGGAATTCACGATCAATAGTGAACAATAAAGGCCATTTTGAAAAGTACATTTTCGAAAATAAATTCTTAGCTATTCTTTTAAGTGAAACTTGGTTAAAACCGAATTCAAAGATAAGCTTCTCCCAATATAACATATTCCGTGAAGATAGATCAGATGGTTATGCCGGAGTAGCGATATTATTAAGAAAAAATATCAATTTTCAGAACAATTTAAATTTTTATAAAATAAATAATGTCATGTGCGTTGCAGTACAGATTAAAATAAATAATAAAAACTTAAATTTATATTCCATTTATGCAAAACCCAAATTATGTGTGTCAAAAAACGAATGGGTTAAATTTTTTAATAGTTTACAAAAACCTTTTTTAATAGGGGGAGATTTCAACTGCCATAATAAAATGTGGGGCTGTGATGTCACCGATCAAGAAGGTATTTATCTTTTTGAGGCTATGGAGGAATGTGGACTTAATTTCCTAAATGATGGGTCAGAAACATTAATTCGTAGACCTATGAATTTAAATAGATCTGCTATAGACTTAACAATTTGCTCTAGGGATATTTATTACAAATTTAATTGGCACACAGAAACTTTGAGTCTGGGTTCTGATCACTACCCAATAGTAATAGAATTTAACCATAATACTGATAATAACGTCACTAATAGCAATGGTGTCATTGAAACTAATGATATATCTAGATCTAGAATTACATGGAATATTAAAAAGGCAGACTGGGCTTTCTTTACCTATCTCTTAAACAATGAAAAGAATAATAATATATCAGATGGTTCAGAGCAAGAATATTCCACATTTTGTGACTCTATCAATTTAGCTAGTAAATGCTCTATTTCAGAGAGGAAAGGGAAGCCCAATGCAAAATTTAATAAACCATGGTGGAATGATGATTGTAGGGACGCTATAAGACAACAAAAAGAAGCTTTTTTGCAGTTTAAAAGACTATCTAATTACGATAATTATTTAAAATATCAACAAGCAGAAGCTTATAAAAAAAGAATTATTTTAGGCAGCAAAAGAGCTTCTTGGAAAAACTTTTGTAATAGTTTAAATAAAAATACACCAATTAGCAAAATATGGAATGAAATAAGAAAATTAAAAAACGTTTATAATCCTCCCAATAATCCGACAGTTGTAAGTGAGTGGACAGATAAATTTTTTAATAAAATTGCTAGACCTTGGGTTATAGAAGGAGAAATTAATCACAGGAACCCTACGGATAATAGACATGACAATGACGAAGCAAACAAAGACAACATATTTCTCACACAAGCATTTAGCATGGAAGAATTAAAGAACTGCCTAAAAAGACATAATAATTCAGCTCCAGGATTAGATGGTATACACTATAGTATGTTGTATAATTTACCCATACATAAAAAAGTTCAACTACTAAATGTAATAAACAATATCTGGATGAGTATGGATATACCAAGTGCATGGAAAGAGTACATCATAGTTCCAATTCTCAAGCCACACAAATCACCAAACTGTCCGGATTCGTATAGAGGCATTTCACTATCATCATGTGTGTTAAAAACAATGGAAAGAATGATTAAATGTAGACTAGAATTCTGGTTAGAAAAAAATTCTAAAATACCTGTAACACAATTCGGCTTTAGAAAATCATGTTCTACGATGGAAAATTTAACGCACTTAATACTGGATATATATAACTCACTTTCCGTCAACAAGTCGGTATTTGCTACATTCATAGATATAGAAAATGCATATGACAATGTGAACCTACAACTTCTATACCATAAAATGAAAGAAATCGGACTGCCAGATATACTCTGCTGGAAACTTCATCAACTTTACATCAATAGAACTCTTTATCTTCAAATTAATAACAAACTAATAGGACCGAGAGTTTCAAACATCGGGTTACCTCAAGGGAGCATCTTAAGTCCAATATTATATACTATTTACACAGCTCATATAGGTCAAAGCATAATAACTAGCAAACAAGGTAAAATATTACAATTCGCAGATGATATATGCATATATGTAGATCAATTGGAAATCGAACAAGGCGGTAGAAAAATAAATACAGTATTTAAACATCTACAAGAAGACTTAGATCAAATAGCATTAAACATATCAACCAAAAAAACACAAGCTTGCATATTCTCCCGAAAACGAAACATTCCAGAAATAGTGGAGTTGCAAAATGTCCCGTATAAAGTTCAACCCAAAGTTAAATATTTGGGTATTATACTGGATAGAAAAATGATTTGGAAAGATCATATTGAATACATCATAACAAGAGCTGACAAAGGGTACAATGCGTTACGAGCAATAAACTATACAACCTGGGGAGCAGATCCCAACATAGCATTACTAATGTATAGATCATATATAAGATCAATATTAGATTACGGATGTTACTTTTACAATCAAGCCGCCAAAACCCATCTTCAAAAAATAGACATCCTTTCAAATAAATGCCTCAGATTATGTATAGGAGCTTTGATGAGTATTCCAATATCAAATCTAAGCGTAGAATGTAATGAACCACCACTATGGTTAAGAAGGAAAACTATGTGTGAACAATTTATAACTAAAATGATAACTAAAGAGAGCATAATATGTAACAACTGCCACAAACTTTATATAAATGACCTAACCACTGAATACTGGAGGAAAAAGCCAACATTACTACTTGCCGAAAGTTACAATAGAATAAGACAATTTAAAAATAATCTATACACATCAACTCTGTCATCCATGCATCAGATAAATCTCAACAATATACCAAACATACAACCAACCTACATGAGAGATTACTCGAAATTTCCAGTTTACTTAAGGAATGCCATGTTTAATGTGGATATAGAAACTTTATTTCCGGAACATTACCAAATTTATACCTCAAATGATGATGCCTCAAAAATGAATTCGAGAGTGGCCGCTGCCGTGTGGGACCCTAGGACAACGTATAAAGAGAGTATACGACTTAATGAAAATTTTACAACATTTTCAGCAGAACTTATTGCAATACTAAGAGCAATGCAGTATATAAGCAGTATAAACAATAACGAAGAGAAATTTCTAATCCTTACAGACAGCAAAAGTGCTTTACTTAAACTGGAAAGTTTGAAGGACATATCAAACTACATATGTATTGACATTATTAAAGCATATATCGCACTTAAGGCTAAGGGCAAACAAATAACATTTTGTTGGGTAAAGGCTCACTCTAATCTTAAACACAATGAAATAGTAGATACTTTAGCTAAGAAGGCCACCGAACAAGAAAATGAAAGTGATTATAAATTAACATTAAATGATGTTTACGCAAATATTACCAGCAATAAAACCAAAACCTGGCAGCAATGGTATAACCACTCAACTAAAGGGCTATTCTACAAAAACATACAATTAAATATTCCAGCTAAATCCTGGTTTAATCATTACCACGGCGAAAAAATCGTTGTTTCATACATATGCAGACTTAGATTTGGACACTGTCTAGTTCCAGAACACAAATTTAAAATAGGTCTTAGTGATAGTAATCTTTGTGAATGTGGTGAGTTAGGATCTGCAGAACACATGATACTAAACTGTAGACTAAAGATAATAGAAATAAATCAATTCATGAATCAAGTATATAGCGAAACCAATATTACAACACCTTTTAATCTAAAAACAATATTATCTAGTTTAGACGAACGTGTATATGAGATCCTAATTAAACACATACTTAATATAAAATTAAAATTGTGAACTATTAATACCTGTGTTTATCCCATTTGTCTACCTATTTTTTGGTGGTCTAGTCTTGTGTGTGTGCATTGCTCTGAAAGACCCCTGAGCAGAAGTACTCCTTGTTGACACTCCTTATAATGTAAATAAAAAAAAAGAGGAAAAAAAAAGAAAAAAAAATACATTACATATATATATAAAAAAATAAAATGAAAAAAAAAAAATAATAATAATAATAAAAAACATACAATAAAGAATAATGTGAATAATACTAGAATATATTTTATGATATAGATATATCTATATCAATGTGTAATAATGTATGATTGTAACCGAAGATTAAATTATTCATTTATTGTTATAGAATCTAGGTATATCTTTAAAATACAAAATCTTATCTTAATAATAATATGTGACATAAATATCTGTAGAGCAAAAATAAGTTCGGCTAATGGATTAAGTCCACAGTCAGGAAATTCGATGACACACACACACTTCATCGGTTTTACCAATGAACCTTAACGACTTTGATATCAAAAGAACTACTTGTAATTGTTTCGGCGCTTGCGTTCTATGAAAACAGAAGCTTACATTCAAACTTTACAACAATTAAAAATTTAGTTATTGCCGACAATTCAAAGAATTACTTCCTTTAAATGTAGTTACATTGGGTTTTTCGATTGTCCTTGGGTAAACCTTTGCATTTTAAGTTCAAAGCTACCAAACATTTCCAACGTTAACAAATAAACTTTTTTGCACATAGTAACAAAAAAACACCACTATGTTGTTACTAGCTAAAGTTTTTTAACATCATAACTCGACATTTCTAAAATTTCACGGTAAGGTAAATGTTTTTTATTAGATAATATATGGTAGCTAATTATAATGTATTCTCTTTCAGCCCTGAAGAAGCCAAATTCTCTTTGGCAAAAACGATTGCAGATTTCCCCAATATTTAAGAGTTTACTATTTAACTTATCTGCAAAGATTAAATTTCTTTTCTATATATAATATATATAATATATATATATATATATATATATATATGTTCAGAGAAATAATGTAAGTTGAAAAATAATTGGATATGGGTGCAAACACGTATAGTGCGTAATCTACGAAGTAGAAGTTCCACAACGTGTTTTCTGCACGAAAAATAACAGAAATAACAAGTAAAATGTTTGTGTACACAAATAGATACAAAACGCAACAGTAAAAAGGCAAATAAGTGAGTAATTCCTTAACTTACGGAAGGAATCCTCGAAAACAACTTATGTATCCTTAACTTACGGAAGGAGACAACAAGTACACAGAAATATATAAATATTTCGAGCGTATGGTCTCTAGAGAGATATCGCAGCAGAAATACTTATTACCAAAAATGCAATAATAAAATAGCAGAAAATAGAAATGGGTATATAGCAAGCGTATAGTCTCCTAAGAGAAGTATCGCAAGTTATATACAAACAGTAAGCGATAATAAAATAGCATATGAGAATATATCAGAGCGTATGGTCCTCTAGGGAGATATCGCAACAAGATATATTCAAAACAATAAGAAAAAGGCAATAATAAAATAGCACAAAAATATTTCTTACATAAAAGACTGTATTGAAAAAGACCGTCAATTTCTTACATGAACAATGGTATTTTCTCTGTGTATGATCTGAGAAATATCACAGCAGAAAATACAAGTACATATATATATATATATATATATATATATATATATATATATATATATATATATATATATATATATATATATATATATCAAAATGCACATAAAATCAACAATAAAATCAATATAAAATACTTCTTCTTCAAGTGCCGTCTCCATCAATGGAGGTTAGCGGTTATGGTGGCAACCGTTTGTCTATCTTCAGCTGTTCTTAAGAGTTCCTTAGAGTTCCTTATATAAAATACAGGCAAATAAAAGGCAGATTCTAGGTGGATGACTAGCACCGTACCTAGAGTCTTAGAATACGAGGGTGAGTTAGAACTGGCCGACTACAGAAAATCCACCTTCTTTTATACAAAAAAATATTTTGTTCTCGCGAATTATGACGTAGAGAAGTGGACTTTCCGTAAAATCGACCAATGAAAAAATTGAATTGCTCAAAAGTTGGAATAACCCGTATTCCAACCAATGGGCAATTTTCTTCATGTTTGAAGATGTTTCCCGCACGCTGATTGGTCGGCAAATGTGAGCGTGCAAGAACACTATCAAGGGGGCTCAATTATGGTGTGAGATGGAATTTCTTTAGAGGCACGTAGAAGTAGTGGATTTTGACAAGAGCTATGAGTCATGCCGATTCAGTACACAAATTTACCTGTTATTTTCAAGGTCATAGCTCTTGTTAAAATCCATTACCTATACAGATTTGTACATCGTTCAGAGAGGTTCCATAACAGCTGCCAGGTACATTGATGAAATTCTCCAAGATTTTGTTATGCTGGTTTTGTTGGAAATGACCTTGCTCTGATGCATAATAATGCCAAGCCTCATAGTGCGAGATCACTCAACAGTTTTTAAATTACGTAAACATTCTTGTAATGGATTGGCCAGCATTAAATCCAGACGCAAACACAATTGAACATGTTTGGGACATGCTTAGGCGAAGGATACGAAGTCGTGTTCCTGCCCCTTTAACCTTAAATCAGTTACAAGAAGCCCTTTTAGAGGAATGGGAATTTATTCCTCAACAGGACATTTCTCGTTTGATTTTAGGCATGCCAAGGAGAATTCAGGCAATAATTTGAGCACGTGGAGGAAACAATCATTGTTACAATCAGTTTGTCCGGGCACATGCTTTAAGTTTTGATTAGTTGAGCGTCATTTTGTTACAATATTTACATACTTTTTTTTTATTTTTTAATTGTTATCTACTGAAACAGTTCTCTGTTCAAAAGTTAAATTTTTATTAGAAATTACTTAAAACAGTTTGTTTTAGTCGTGTCAGTATGGGTAGGTTTATGAAATATGGAGAAGTCATGTTTGTTTTTAAGTCTGATAATTTTTAAATCTAAAAAATTTATGGATTGATTTTGTTCTGTTTCTATTGTAAATTCAATATGACTATGAAGTGAATTAATATATGATAAAAATTGTTCGAGTTCCCTGTTAGTTCCTGTGAAACATACCAGTACGTCGTCTACGTATCTCCACCAATATAAAAAGTGTTTGAATATGGGATGTTTTGAAATATTTGTCTTTAGATGATCCATAAAAATATCTGATAGCAATGGGCTTCGAGCATTGCCCATTACAGTATAGTAACCAGGACTACTTTAAATTTAATAATCAAATATATACAGATAACAGTGCAGGACTTATAAGCTTTCAAAACAAATAACAACTTAGGCAAATATATTAAAAACAAGAGCCAAAATAAAAAACACTTACACAGTGGTGTTTACAAACTTAAATGTGGCGACTGCCGAAAAAATTACATCGGTCAAATTGATAGAAGTTTTAAAAAACGAATAGCAGAACATAAAAGGGCTTTCAATAAGAAAAACAGATTCTACAAACGCACTTCACCTTCTAGATCATAATTATTCTTTTAATGACGAATTTAAAATACTTCACATTCAAAATAAAGGCCTTAAGCTATCTTTTTTAGAATCTATGGAAATTAACAAATTAAAAAACACAGATATAATTCCGAATGACTAACTTGAGACAAACAGTTCTCACCTCCTCAACCTATTTCATTAAAGACTATAAGTACGCATGCCAAAAATAGATCACTTGAGAAAGGCAATCAGCCGAAACAGTTGTAGTGATAAGAGTTTAAAATAAATTTTGTGGAAGTTTTAAAAACAAAGTTTTCAGTGTTTTATTGTTACGTAATAAATTCTTATGTATAATTGCCAATCTATTGTATAATTGCCTTCAGGTGTTCGACAACGTTTCGGGTGTTATGCTTTGAAATGCCTGACTGATTTTTTGACGTAATTCGTCTAAATTGCCGAACGGCTGAAATTATGTGATTTTTTAGGAGATCTATATATTCACAAAGACACAAAGTATTCACATTATTAAACGGCCAATTACGTTGTCACCGAAAATAGCAGCTCAGACGTTGACTTTTTGACGGTATTGTGTTTTGTAAGGAACAATTATGTGCCTATTTACTGAAAAGTATCCCACAGTAACACGTAATATACAGTTAAGCCAGTAAGTGTTTCTTTACCATAGATCAGCTCTTTACTCTAAGACAGCTCTTACAGCTACTTGAAAAAGGATTGGAATTCAATAGAACTATTAATAATCTCTTCATAGATTTCCGCCAAGCGACGACAGCATTAAAAGGGATCAGATGTGGAATGCACTGGCAGAACTTTCAGTTCCAAAAAAACTTATCCAGCTTGTTAAGTTATGTGTGAATAGCTGTAGATCCAGAGTACGGATAGGTAACAAACTCTCAGTAACAAGAAGATGTGCTGTCACCTCTCCTTTTTGATATCATCCTGGAGAAAGTAGTAAGAGCAGCACAACTTAAAACAGAATTACTGACAGTAAATGGACCAAAATTACTACTAGCATACGCAGATGACATTGTCACAGTCACCAATATGGAGGAGATTTTTAATAATTTGGAGGTAGAGGCAACGAAAACTGGTTTAAGGGTAAACGAAGAGAAAACCAAATACATGTGTATCAACAGACAAAAGGGACGAGATATAATAGGACAAAATGTTACAATAGACCCATATAGCTTTGAAAGAGTGGAGAGTTTTAAATATCTCGGAGCAACAATCACTGCAATTTAGGCAGCAAACAGATGTATGTACAACCTCCACAACACTATTAAATCTAAAAGCCTAACACGAACATCAAAGATTAGGCCGGTGCCCATGTATAGGTGTGACAAGTGGACCCTGACCAAAGAAACTGAAAGAAAACTTAGATATTTTGAGAGGAAAATCCTTAGAAGAATATTTGGGCCTTATCACGATATTAATAGCAACCAATACCGAATGAGAATAAATGCTGAGGTCAAGCAGATGTATGGAGCGAGGGACATAGTCCAAGAAATTAAATCCCAACGTCTAAGATGGGCTGGCCGTGTCCATAGACTTCATGATAACCTCCTTGCCAAGTTAATATGGGAGGAAGCCCCCACAGGAAGAAGTTAGACGTCCACGAATACGATGAAGAGGGAATCTATAGTCAGATCTAAGAACAATGGGGCTACACACTGACCCAACTATTATGGAGAACCGTTCAAGATGGAAGCAAGTTGTGCAGTCAGCCAAGACCCACCCCGGGTTGTAGTGCTGCGAAAAGAAGAAGTTAGTGTTTCTTTTAAAACATTTCTTACAGTTCTAGCACTAATCCCAGCTTCTCTTGAAATTAGAGTGCTATTTTTATAGCCCTATAATTTAGTAGATAATTTAAATTAATGTTACTGTATAAACAATAAAACATTTTAACCATCCTGTATATTTTTAAGATGTAAAAAATTACTACTTCTATTGTTTGTTTAATATGTACTTGTGTTTTTTTTATGTTTACTTTTTGTGATTTTTAATCACTAATTATAATTATACACTCAAGTAATATTGTATGTCAGTATTCTATTGAACAAGGAAATTCCGTATGTTTAGTAATTTTAAACATAGTTTTTTTTTATTAATTTCATTTAGAATTTTATCGTAGTTTCTCCTGATAAAAAATAATTAGCGAAATATAGAGATGTAAAGGAAAAAAAGAGTTTTATTTACAAATATTCAATATTCAACAGACCGCATACTTTACTACAAAATTATTTATATGTATATATATATATATATATATATATATATATATATATATATATGTATATATATATGTATATATATATATATATATATATATATAAATATATATATATATATATAAATATATATATATATATATATATATATGTATATATATAAATATATATATATATATATATATATATATATATATATATAAATATATATATATATATATATATATATATATATATAAATATATATATATATATATATATATATATATATATATATATATATATATATATATATATCGTGGGTATACTGCAAAAACTGACCAAGTCCATTTTTATCGATTTTTCGTTTATCAATCCAAGTCACTCGAAAGACTTAACCGAATACCTGGAAAAGTACCCAAGTCAAAATATAAAGGCACGATGCCGCAACACACATAACATCCAAATGTCTATGTCTCGGTATGCGTATCAATAGACTGGAAGAAATGATCATGTTGACTTGGTCACTTTTGCATGAAAATTCAGCCCTTCCTATAGTGAGCGCCTGCGTGCAATTTTTTCCCCCCCAATATTATGTTTTAAATACCTATAATAATAACTTGTCATGAATAGATTGAAAATATAATATAATTAAAAAAGAAAAATAAAACGTATCATGTTTGAAAAAAGTTTTATTTTCAAAATTAAATAAGACAAAATCATTTAAAATACAATATTATTATTAATTAACAGTGAAGAAATAAAACACTCAATTCGCAAATTAATAAGGCATTCTGAATATAACGAGAAACAATAACGGAAAGGAGACAATACTCTCAATGCAAAAAAACTTTGTTTACCAAGTGATAAATGAAACAAATATTGAATTACAACATGACACCTCTCTTTCACAATGCAACTCATTAACATTTCATTGTGATCAATGCTTCACAAATTATTTTCATTTGAAAATGACTGCAAATCGGATAGCCTTTCTGAACACATTGACGTTTCTTAAAATAGTTTTTTATGAGCTTTAGCTTTGAAAAACTCCTTGTCGCCCAAGCCACCGAAATTGGAAGTCAGAATATCTCAATGCTATAAAAGATTTGGAAACAAATTGAAATTTTTCTTTGTTTATATAATTTTTAAAATATCTATTACGAATCCGAAATTTGCAATCCTGTGAATGGTTTAAACTTGTATACAGAATTCATTATCATAATCAAGACCAACAATATCTTTGCAGACGTCCTCATGTTTGATTTGTAAAGCTAAATCCAAATCATACATATCTTTAATCACATCAAATCTAGATTTGAAATACCCAAAAATCCAAATAAATCTGTAACTTAAACTTTCCCCCACAAAAACGTCTTTGTAGATTGAATTTTCCAAAATTGAAAATAAAAACTGATCTAAGATTGTTGTTTTGATCGAAGACTGTTTCATCTGTACCTCATACAAATTGAAAGCAGCGTCTTTCTTGTCGTAATAATAAATGGGTTTCTCTACCAGCACGTTTTTTTCCTGCATCTGCTACAGCCTCATTCGTGAAAACCTCGAAATTTTGTCTAACCTTTTTACATGAAATAAATAAAAAAGATTTTTTATTTCTGGTATGCATTCCTTTAAATAATAATGAATCCTGGACCATTATACTTACTTATTAATATTTTTACACATCATGCCAAATTATAATAGAAAAAATATTTGAAACGGTTTAGTTTGTCTACATAGTGACCGCCTGAATTTTTCTGTTCATATCTCTGATTATCTCCACCAAATCATGTAGAAATTTGCCACATTCGAGAATTGAAACTAAAGGGCGAATCTTGGACTCTGCTTCTCATCGTTTTAACTACGATTTTAAAGTTCAGTTTACATATCCTTTGAAAAATGTCCCACTGTAGAGAAGTAGAAAAAAAGAAATTTGAACAACTCTGAATTAATTGAAAAAAAAAAAAACCTCAGTTTTCACATGAAAATTTAGCTGCATCAGTGCCACTTAAATTTAAAATTAGCTGGAAACTAGCAAATCATTGCTCTGAATAATTTTTAGAATCTATCTAAGCCCAACATGCTCCAAACATATTTGCCCCATTGTCGTAAACCCCCTGACTCTCATGGTATCAAGTTTAATTTCAAATTTTGATAATGATTCTTCTTTTAAAAAATTGAGAACCCTCTCCTGTAGTAATTTTTAAAACCTTTAAAAAACCCAGAAAGTTCTCCTAATTCGACTTCATATGAGACACAATAAACGAAGCAGATTATACCGTCAGCTGCTCAACATCGCTACAACTGAGATAATTCAAAATAATTATAATATATTGCTATTCTACAAAATTAAACAAAATCAATGTTTAAGCTGAAAATCAACATCACAAAAGTGAACCTTTCCAACTCTCAAAAATGTCATGAAGTGATTTTTTACGTAATGTTTTAAAATAATTAGTGAATATAATAACATTCACAATATATAAATTATACACTTGAGTTAAGTGTTAATTCTTAACAAGAAAAAAATGTTACAGCGTATACGTCGAGACAGTAATAAATTTTTTCACCAGGTTGTATAGGTACATGTTTTAATTCAGAGAACCAAATCTTTTAAATACAATTTAAAAAATTCTAAATATAATTTAAAACAAACATTTTGTTAAGTTCATAGTTTTAAAATTTACACGGCTGAAGATTAATTCATTTCTCGTTTCATCCGGTAAATGTCACTTTTCCTCCGATAATTTTAGAAACTAAGAAATTTTTTTCAAACTTTTATAAAAGTCTTGTCCAATTCAACATAGCATACATGTTAAAATACACATTATACTTAACTTGACCCAAAAATAATTTTTAGAGTTTCTTTAAACGGTAAATTTTACTACTTTACGTATTTACTTTTTTTTAAATAAATAATTAACTCATTTTACTACTTAACATTTATTTGCCGCCTTAAAACTTACAATTTACAATAAACTTTATTATTTACAATAAACTTTAATTAAATGTATTCAAAACATCCAACCTTATCAAAATCCTACATAATTAAAACTTATGAAACGCCCACCACAAAGTGCGTGGCACAGCACTAGCAAGTAGCACGCGCAGCATTTTTCTTAAAATGTAACCAAGAAAACGAATATTAAATGAATGACTTCACTACTGTCAATTTTGGTGTGCGCTGAATCATTCGTTTTCATTGGTTTCTTTTTAAATAACATGCTAACCGAGTTAACTGGATACTTGCCACTCCATCTAGTGTGGTGGCGCCCTACTTACGGTTTGCTGAGCCAACGACAATTTCGTCAACTCCAATCCGTAACTTTCCTAAGACGCATACCACGCCGGACGCATCCCAACACAAAACATTAAAATAGTGGCTCAGCATAGATGCGCTCTATTCTACACTAATAAAATTTAGGGTGGTCATTTAATTAGCAATTTTGATATATAATATGAATAGCAAACGGATGAAGTATTTGCTATTAGCCTACCGGAAAAGAACAGAAGTCTGGAACTTTTTGTTTTAGAAGTCAGAATATGTTTTGTAACGTAACCAAATATTGGCGCCACCTTAAATTTACGCTGCGTGCGGGCTTTCATTCATACCCCGCCAGAACGCCCTGGAAATGGTATATCAATTTCCAATATCAACATGAACTGCGACAATTGGCTATTACGACTTGGTCATTTTTTGATGTTTTAGTTTTACCTAAACTTCTTCTTCTTCAAGTTCCACTCCTATCAGAGATTGGAAATCATTCTGGCAATTATAATTTTATTGGTTACTCGCCTGAATAGTTCAATTGAACTGCATCCAAACCACTCACGGATGATTGCGTAGCCACGAGATTTTACGTCTTCCTACGCTTCTTCTACCTTTAACCTACACGGTTTAGCTTTCTAGCTTCTTTTACCTACACGTTGTATGTTTATTAGTTGAATTATCACGTGTTGGAAAAGGAAATATTAAGTTTATCTTTCATTATGACGTCCAGGGGAAAGTTTTTAGTACAAATGTGTTTAGATGAAGGCGAAGCTAGTACTTCACATGAAAATAACGCAAGTGAGTGTTGTAATTTCGTAATATTCATTGAAAATAATTTTGAGGTTATGATGAGGACAACAAATTATAAAAGTATCTATTACTTAGCTCTTAGCAGATAAACGTTTTCCTTAAAAAATAATATTTATCGCCCCACTTCCTAACCATCAACAGTAAATGCCGCTGATACAAAGTTAATATTCTATGTAGATTTTTGTTGTTGATCATTTTGCTGTTTTAAAATATAAAACATAATAATGAGATCAAATTAGGGTGACTAATAATAAGTAACGGTTTCAGAACTATGGTCTTCTAAATCAACATCACAACACATTCCTATTTTGTCAGCTGGAACCAGCACCACGGAAGGTAAATATACATTTTAAAACTGATCTTTTTATCCCAAACTAATATTTTAATTAGGTTCATTCAATACTACTCTAATGCAAGGATGTTCAACTACCACGTCTGATAATGAAAAAGAGAAAACCAAACATTGTGAAGAACATAATAGCTCTATTGAGGTGAGTAATATACCTGTGTCACCTACGTTTGAGGAAGATAGTGGTTCAGATTTTTCTACCGGCAGTAGTGATAACTATATTCCGAGTGATGATGATAGTTTATCAAATGTTGAATCAACTGATAGTGATGTACCCTTATCAAAACAAGAATGTCGTTGGAGAAGAGCTAACCCTTCCCGATGGAAAAGAAATATTAAGAAGAAAAATAGAATGTCAAGTTTGCTTTACAAATCAAAAGGAACAGTCATTGCAGCAAAAAAACCCAAAATTGATTAATTGCAACTCTTGTAAATTCAAATGCTCTCTTAGTTTTAATGATGATTTCAGAAACCAGTTATGCTCGGAATTTTGGAGATTAGACTATAATCGTCAAAAAGATTATATTCTCTGTTGTGTTGCGAGCAAAAAACCTACTTGTAGAAGAGTTCGTTCTGGAACAGGTGCTTTCAAAACTGCAAGTAGGTACTATCATTTCCTAAACCAGGGTAAAAAAATTCGAGTTTGCAAGAATTTCTTTCTACGCACTTTGTGTATAAGCCACGGGCCAGTGGATAAGGCATTTTCTGGAGCAAATGATATAGGAATATTTGCAACTAACGACAAACGTGGCAAAAAGGAACCGGCTAACAAAACCAAACCTGATATTATAGCGTCAATCAAAGCGCATGTACAAAGTTTTCCAACCATGGCATCTCACTACTGTAGATCATCAACTAAACGAGAATATTTAGATTCTAATTTATCTATCGCAAAAATGTACGAACTATATGTGGAAGATTGCAAGAAAACGGGAAAGGAATACGCATCTCAAATAACTTACCGTCGCATTTTTGGTACCAACTTTAATTTGTCCTTTTTTAAGCCTAAAAAGGATCAGTGCCTAACATGCACGAACTACTTGAAGACAAAAGCTGCAGATTTAGAAGAAAAATATCAGAATCACATTAAAAGACGAGACGAAGCAAATTTTATCAAAAAAATCAGACAAAGAGCGCGCAATGACTGATAATAGTTTTTTAAGTGTCACGTTTGATTTACAAAGCGTTCTGCAAATACCTTCTTCAGATGTCTCACCAATGTATTACAGGAGAAAGCTGTGCGCGTACAATCTCACAATTTACGAAGCAGCTAGTCAAAAAGCCCACTGCTACGCATGGACTGAAATTAATGGTCAAAGGGGCAGTTCAGAAATAGGTACATGCCTGCTTAAGTTTATAAAATCTTTGCCACAAAATATTATCGAAATAAGTTTGTTCTCTGATACCTGTAGCGGTCAAAACAGAAATCAGTTTATTGCAGCATTATTTCTATTTATCGTACAAAACAGCAATTTATATATTGTACAGCATAATTTTTTGGAATCTGGGCATTCTTATATGGAAGTAGATTCCATGCACAGCGCCATAGAAAATGGTAAAAAGAATGTTCCAGGATACACTATGCATGATTGGTTAAACATTTTTAGACTGACACGCTCCAAAAGAGGCCGAAACAAAAGAAGTGATCCATATAACGTACAGGAATTAAGGTATAATGATTTTCTTGACATAAAGACCCTAGCTGCTAATACTCTTAAAAATAGAACCATTGATGAAAACGGAAATCGTGTTAATTGGCTAAAAATTAAATGTATGCGATATGAAGCAGATAAACCGCAATATATACTATTTAAGTACAACTATAGTGATCCAGAATTTCTTATGTTATATATATATAATATATATATATATATATATATATATATATATATATATATATATATATATATATATATTGTTACGAAAATGCATTCAGCGCGGCCCGTCTAACGGTTGCATCGCGAAGCATCTCGGCATCGAGAATCATCCATGGATAGATCCCTCGAAGGCAAGAGAACGATCGGTCACGTATACGCCTAGAGGTGGGAACTTTCTAGAAAATAGTAACTTTGGTATATATATGTAACGATCTTAGGAGTTAGTTTAGTTGATAAGAGAATACCGAACTGTAAAGTTATAAATAAATATATTTATATAAATTCGAACCGCTCGTTTTATTTAAAAACGCTACAGTTGGTGTCACCGTGTGAGGACAATTGATTTGAATATAAATTCAACAGTGATTTTTGAAAAAGACTTGAACATATGAAAAGCATTGTTTGTCGGGATCATCCGCGTAGTTCAGTAGTGATCGTTGTACGAAAGAACATTTAAAAAGTACGTGTGTGCCTGACCAAAGATGCTGCTAGTAGAACTTTCAGTGAAACAGTTGCGTGAGCAACTAGAAGAACGTGATGAAGACTGCAGCGGGTCCAAGAAGATCCTCCAAGAACGACTAAAGAATGTTCTTAAAAAGAATGGAGATGACCCAGAGACATTCCATTTTCAATCAGCAGAAGAAGCAGTTTTAATGAAGATCGAAGAGAGTTCTAGAAAAAATGATGAGAATGTTTCCAGAAGATTCGATGAAACATCTCAAATTATTAAAGAAGCAGCTAGACAAAATGACGAGAAATTTGAAAATGTTGCTAGAAGATTCGACGAGACTTCTCAAATAATTAAAGAAATATGTAATCAAAACAATGAGAAATTTGAAGAAGTCTCAAGAACATTTGATCAGATGCAGAAAAATGTAAACAATGTAGAAGAGAAGATCAAACAATTAGAGACCATGATAACTAATACGAAAGTGCTACCACCCGTTAATACGGTAGCCTTAGATCCGGTAGTGAAAGACGAATCACCGAGAGACGAAACAACACATCATATGAGATTCAAATTGCCACCATTTGATGGAAAGTCCTCTTGGTCCATATACCTTAGACAATTTGAAGCTATTGCGACAGCCAATCATTGGACAGAACAAGAAAAAGCTGTTTCCTTGACTGCTGCTTTACGAGGTGATGCTGCAGATATCCTAAGATCGATTCCTAAGGGTCAAGAAAAATGTTACCAGACCTTGTTTAATCGACTAGACAAACGTTACGGAGATGCCCATCTACAACAAGTCTACAGAGTACAAATAAGAAGTAGAATTCAACGAGCAAGTGAGAGTTTGCAAGAATTTGAAGCAGATATTGCTCGTATAGCGCTGTTGGCCTATCCAGAGGCACCAGACAATATTTTGGAAGAAATTGCTGTAGATGCCTTCGTCAATGGGTTGAGAGACAGTGAACTACAGAAAGCTTTACGACTAGCAAGACCGAAAGTTTTAGATGAAGCGCTCGCCATTGCCTTGGAACATGAGATAGCTAGTCGAGTTTCACGGAGCTATCAAGTACGAACCTCTGAAGAGGGTGACGAACGAAACGATAAACGTCTGGAGGAAATCGTACGGAAAGTAGTTCGTAACATGATGCCGAAGAGACGTGAACCCAGATGTTGGAATGGTAACAACGAAGGTCACATTCGCCACAAAGTGCAAGAAAATAATACAACAATCAGAAAGCTAGAACAGATCGAGCACGCTAGAAAAAGTCATTCAAATGCTGATGTTCAATCAAGACGGCCATACAGTGAAAATCGTAATCATTGTCTTAAATTAGAAGACCGACTTTGCCTCGTGAGGCGAACCACCGTTATTAATGATCAATGGCAGCCTCAACAGCTACAAGACGCTCAAGCAGATGATCCATGTATAAAAAGAGTATTGGATTGGGTGCGTCGAAGTGAAAGACCTTCTTGGCAAGACATTAGTGCATGTAGTCCCGAAGTCAAGTGTTACTGGAGCCAATGGAATTGCCTAGTGCTGAAAGATGATCTTCTGTATAGAACCTTTGAGAACGATGATGGTACAGAAACTAAGCTTCAGTTGATTGTACCTAAAAGTAAAGTGTCAGAAGTATTGCGTCAGTTGCATGACGGTGCATCAGGTGGACACTTTGGTATTACGAAGACTCTGCAAGAGGTTGGAGAACGGTTTTATTGGGTGAACTGTAAAGATGATGTAAGAAGATGGTGCCGGAAATGTGAACTGTGTGCAACCAGTAATGGTCCAGTTGGTAAAAAGAGGGCACCCATGAAACAGTACAATGTTGGTAGTCCTATGGAACGAGTAGCAATCGATATTGCAGGTCCACTTCCAGAGACAAATGATGGAAATAAATATATCCTGGTAGCCATGGATTATTTTACGAAATGGACTGAGGCCTATGCGCTACCAAATCAAGAAGCTGCTACCGTTGCAGAGGTATTGGTTAAAGAATTCTTTAGCCGATTTGGTGTTCCCTTGGAGATCCACTCCGACCAAGGGCGAAACTTCGAGTCAAACCTTTTCCAAAACGTTTGTAAATTGATTGGTGTCAATAAGACCAGAACGACACCACTGCATCCCCAATCAGATGGAATGGTCGAGAGAATGAACCGAACAATGGGTAAACACCTGTCCAAAGTTGTATCAGAACATCAAAGAGATTGGGACCAGCACATTCATTTATTCCTAATGGCCTACCGCTCGGCCGTGAATGAAACTACCGGCCAGACTCCAACCTGCCTGATGTTAGGTCGTGAAGTTCGTTTGCCCTGCGACCTAGAGTTTGGCTCCAGACCTTCCGAAGAACATGTTGCAAGCGAAGATTATGTCGACCACCTGAAGTTAAGAATGAACAACATTCATGAACTTGCCCGACAACACATCCAGTTAGCCAGTGACAGAATGAAAGATCAATATGATTCTCGATGCAAGAATGAAAGCTATGAAGTAGGTGATCTTGTTTGGCTTTATAATCCACAACGTCGTCGTGGCTTGTCTCCTAAACTGCAAAGACAATGGGAGGGTCCGTATGAAATTAAAAAGAGAATAAATGACGTAATATACCGAATTAAGAAGTTGCCGAAAGGTAAACCAAAAGTAGTTCACATAAATCGTCTTGCCCCTTATGCTGGCTCAAATAAAACCGAAGAAGTCCGAACCCTTCAACATAAGATCAAAGATAAACGGCGACCAAGCTTTAAGGAGTTTATGTCAAATTACGCAGAGAGAAAGAATGCTAGATTCGGCGTGACGACAGAAGTTCAGCAGGATCTTTTTAGTGTTCCGCATAACGTCTCTCTAGCCCACTGTGTTGCCCAAGATCTTGAGATGATTAAAGGAATCTCATCCGTATTTTATAAAAAATTTGGTCGCTTGGACGAGTTAAAAAACCAGCAGCCTAAAGTTGGAAGAGTGCTGAGATTAGAAGATGGTTCTCGATCTTTGCTGTATATGGTGACCAGGAAGTCGTATACAGACAGGGCAACCTACGAGGATATATGGTGTGCTCTAATTTGAAGAAAATCGTCTGCAATTACGACATTAAGAATTTGGCCTTACCCAAGATAGGCCATGCACTAGATAATCTGGATTGGAAGATTGTCAAAAGCATGATTGAAGTAATCTTCCGAGAAACCGGCGTAAGAATTACTGTGTGTTGCACTAATCCGAAGAGAACGTGTCCTTCAAAGACAGTAGACTGTTATTTCTTTTTGAGGGGTTCATGCAGAGCTGGAGAGTCCTGTAGATTCCGCCATCCTGGGCCTACATATAGAGTTACTGATCGGGACGCTCAGATCTAAGAGGGGAGCAGTGTTACGAAAATGCATTCAGCGCGGCCCGTATAACGGTTGCATCTCGAAGCATCTCGGCATCGAGAATCATCCATGGATAGATCCCTCGAAGGCAAGAGAACGATCGGTCACGTATACGCCTAGAGGTGGGAACTTTCTAGAAAATAGTAACTTTGGTATATATATGTAACGATCTTAGGAGTTAGTTTAGTTGATAAGAGAATACCGAACTGTAAAGTTATAAATAAATATGTTTATATAAATTTGAACCGCTCGTTTTATTTAAAAAACGCTACAATATATATATATATATATATATATATATATATATATATATATATATATATATATATATATATATATATATATATATATATATATATATATAGAAACACTTTTTGATTTTTAAAATTATTATCAAATAAATTAGTGTAAAATAATAAATATAAATATAATGAATGAATACAAAATATACTGATACTGAATTAAGCGAACGTTTATAATATTATAAATCTGATCATGGAAGTGTAAAAGTTGGTCGGACTCGTGGATGATTGCAAGACTACCTAGGTCTTGGAAGTGGAACTGATACCTGGATCGTGTGATAAGAACATCGATGATACATATATATATATATATATATATATATATATATATATATATTATATATATATATATATATATATATATATATATATATATATATAATATATATATATATATATATATATATATATATATATATATATATATATATATATATATATATATATATATATATATTATATATATATATATATATATATATATATATATATATATATATATATATATAAATATACAGTGTAGGAAAAATTTTATGGTCGGTATGGACTTTACGTGAGATGGAGTGAGAAACATCTGTTTAGAAAGAGAGAGGTATATTAGGTCCGCCCTTTATATCGCCAAACATGCATGCCTGGAAAGGGGAAGTTCAACGTTGCCCAACTTATTGGATTTATTTGACCTGTTGTTTTTTTTGCATTTGAACAATGTTCTAAGATAATCCAATTTGGGCGAAATTGATTTAAATGGCAGCTTACTGTTTTTTTTATTTGGAATATGCCACAAGTTTACTTTACAATAAGTGTAATATAACATTTTGATTTCCACTTTGGAAATCGTTTTATATAAATAAAATTTATTAATGTTTCGTATTTTAAGTACGATTTCCGAATTAAAAATCTAAACATCAAAATAAGCTTATTTTAAAGTCATATTGTGCCTTATTCCCAATATGAAATAATAAACTGCATACAATAACACCACATTAAAAAATATTCATACACAATAATTTATTTGGCAACGTCGTCCGTCTGGTCAGAACACCGAGTAACGGGTAGTAGAGGTCGGTCGTGGTAATATTATCGTTAAGAGCGTAGGCATAAAATTTCGGATTAATATTTTTTAAATGCATTCATTTTTTTCGAATCCTGATAAAACTAATAAATATTCTTGAAAAATTTAAACGCAGAATGAACCAATACATTATTACCGAGGGCCAAAAGTCCCTGAAAACTTCTATAATGTTTATTTTAATAAGTTATAAGGGCGAAAAAAATTAGTGTGATTTTTAATTTCAAATATCTCATTCAAAAAACTTTTTGTTTATTCTAAGGGACTTTCGGCCCTCGGTAATAATGTAATCTTTTATTCTGCATTTAAATTTTTCAAAAATATTTGTTAGTTTTCTAAGGATTCCAAAAAAAAATGAATAAATTTAAAAATTTAAATTTTTGTAAACAAGTAACTATGATTGTTTAAAAGTAGTTTCAAGTAAGAGAGTACCTACATAAACAAACATAATGGCTATTATCGTTTATGTGTATATTTATTGAAGTGAAAGAAACTAATGATATATTTATTATAACTTGAAAAATAAACTAAACAATACAAATAGTAAATCGTACTTACATTTACATTACACGTTATTATTAAATCGCGAATAGTCTAAATTCACATTAAAAAACATAAGTTTTTCTACTATACCTACTTCTTATTAACCGTCTTCTTTTTTTATTTCAAATTAAACCAGACTTTGAACATGTGTTCACATTTACAATACTGTATGAATATAGGGGTTAAGTTAGGATATACATGGCGATGGTTTTTCCACCGTTGTAATGGACTCTCGATACAGGTGTACGTGTAGATGAGCCATCTCCAATTAATTGATCAAATATACACCATGGATTTAAGTCATCTTTATTGGTTTCTTTTTCTTGTACTGGTTGATTTTCAATAGTACAATCTTCTTGTTCGTTAATTATAGAAGTAACCAGCTTCTTAACTTTTTCTTTTATTTTTTTATCTTCATTTTTATCAGAAAAACCCTGCACTTTAAATGGTGAATCCATAAATGTACATAATGACTAGTAAGACGACTAGTACGACTAGTAAGTAAGACAATATTAACAATTTTAACTAGTTAATTTATATTTCTTTTTATAGATGTCTTGAAAAAGAATTAAATAAAATTCGAAAGCTTGACAGTAAGTCAAAGAGTTTTCTTTGTCTTGTGGGCCAAATAAACTGACTGCATCCTCAAAAATCATAATTTATATTTAAATCAACAGTCAAGAATACCACCATCTTGTATGTGTATATATATATATATATATATATATATATATATATATATATGTATATAATATATATGTATATATATATATATATAATATATATATATATATATATATATATATGTATATATATATATAAATATATATTTATGAGAAATCAAAAAAATTCTATTTTTGAATTATTTTAAAAATTTGGGGGAAAGAGTAAGAAATTATTACAATAATTTCCATTGTTCAGTAAGAGTAACTATAGTACTTAAAATATTCTTTAAATTAGAAAAATTCGTTACACATACGTAACTGTAAACAAGAAGTGATGACAAGTTGAAAACTAAAAATATATGACTCTAATATACAAGGTAAATATAACAGAAAGATGATATACTACATTGTAAGCATTTAAAAGTACAAGTCCCAATTATCAACATATTAATAGTGCTTTAGATATCAATTTATTTATCAGTTTATAGTCAATAGGCATACTAATATGCAATACACTGTAGGTTAGTTTATAAGTCAGATTTATGTAAAGCTATCGCTAAAATTGTCTGCAATAAGCAGCTATACATGTATTTATAGATTAAGGTGCGTTTGAATTTACGCGTAAAAAACACTAATGCTAACTAAAGTCTGCTTACGGGAGTGCGATTGCTCGGGTAGTAATAAACAGTGCGATTTGTTACAGAAACCATAGGTACCGTTCCAAAACCAATTACGCTGTTAACTATCATATTCCTGGCAGCAGTAACCAGAAACCAGGCAGGAGGACTAATAGCTTATGACTGCAACGACCACATATCGAACATTACCGCCATATCCTTAAGGGAAGTTAATCCCTGTTCACCACCAGAGACGTCATACAACAAAGAGAACGTCACAGTGAAGATAATACAAAGAAACGCATTCGAGACACAAAGAGTAATGACTTGCCTTATCACGGTGGAGAGACTCATGTTCCACTGTGGGATATACAGCCACACGTCCATAGTCGATGGAGGACTAGACAATTACATCGAGAAGATAGGAGCAGAAGAATGCCGAAATATACACCGCTACCGATCTATACAACTCTATAAGAAAACAATAGGGCAGATAACACTAAATGGGACAACCTCAGCGTCAATTACAACTCACGGTAGCCTACAAGAAAACGGCGAATGCAACGGGATTGTATATCAAGAAAATGGTAGAAAGTGGAAAGACGTAGTAATACTAGTAACAGTAAAAATAACAGTATCCGACTACCAAGCTACAGTAAGCATAGACGACAACGAAATCCACCTACGAGAAGGGGTAACATGCCCGTTCATCAACGGCTATTGCTTCGGCTCTACAATAGGTGAAATAACCTGGGAACAATACAAAGACAACAGTTGTGAAAGTCAATTGTGACAACTTTACAGAGGACACGGTGAAAAGATCACTAATAAACATTCACTAGAAGAATTGGTAATAGTAGAACAAGATAAAAACATATTTGCTATAATGCTACACAAAAGGGCTATAATATGTAACACAGAAGTATGGCAAACAGAACACCCCCGAATCCTAATAAATTTCCTAGTAAACAACAAAATAAATCCTAGTATGCCCCTCCTACCTCAAAACGTAGACCTAATGACCTACATCAATAGCAAATTCCTTTACACCGAAAAATCCTATCAAAGAGAAATAGAAAATCTATACTTAGACACAGTACTGCGATAATGCCAAACAAAGAGAGAAATTTTAAAAAACAGATTACTAATGGCCCCATCCTTACCTAACGCTGTCAGTCAACTCATGCAGAACATGCCAGGGTACACAGGAAGAGTACTAGGAGAAGTACTCTACATAATGCAATGCATACCGAAACCAGTGACCATACGAAGAACAAACAAATGTTTCCATGAACTACTGATCACCCTACTAAATCAAATATAAACCTGAACGCATGCGACGAACAACTAGAATCAGAAGATGAACATTGGACAAAGAGATGCAGCAAACACATACCAGATACCAATTTAGCAGAAGTATAACGCGACAAAGCAAAGCAGTATCAATCATAGACGACCAACAAGTAAGGACAAACCAATGTAGGCAGACAGCATCAGTAACGCATCAATATAGTAAACACGACACGTGAAATTTGCAACGGACATTAAACAGCCAAGACGACGCGTTCTATTAGCAGCATCTTTGGTCAGGCACACACGTACTTTTTTAAAATGTTCTTTAGTACAAAGTTCACTACCGAACTACGCGAATGTTCCCGACGAACAATACTTTTCAAAAGTTCAAAAGTCTTTTTCAAAAGTCACTGTTGAATTTAAGTTGAAACCCCACACCTGACACCAACTGTACCGTTTTTAAAACGAGCGGTTTGAATTTATATAAATATATTTATTTATAACTTTATAGTTCGGTACTATCTTATCAATTTAAACCACCTCAATCATCGTTACTTATATATATATATATATATATATATATATATATATATATATATATTATATATATATATATATATATATTATATATATATATAGTATATATATATGTATGTATGTATATATATATATAAATATAAATATATATATACATATATATATATATATATATATATATATATATATATATATACAAATAACACAGTTTATTAGGGTTGCAGTCAGAATATTGGCCGGGATGTTAAAAAAACACTCTTTTGACTTTTTGTCGAGCTTTCGGAATGGTTTTATTCCTTTTTCAAGACACTGTAATAAGACAAAAATGTAAATATTTAAAAAATATCACAATTCTTCAGTGTAACTTACTAGTGTGTATATTAACTCATGCATCTCATAAAACTCATAAAACATGCTATCAACCAAGTTTTACCTACTATTTTTACAATAAATTTTAAAAATTTTATAATGTATTCTATCCATAATTGTATATTTTAATGTTTTAATGTGTGTTATAAATGTTGAGTGTAAATGCTTATATAAATAATCTCAACGACTAGTAAGTTACACTGAAGAATTGTGATATTTTTTAAATATTTACATTTTTGTCTTATTACAGTGTCTTGAAAAAGGAATAAAACCATTCCGAAAGCTCGACAAAAAAGTCAAAAGAGTGTTTTTTTAACATCCCGGCCAATATTCTGACTGCAACCCTAATAAACTGTGTTATTTGTTTATATCGACAGTCAATAATATCCAGTATTTCTCATATATACATATATATATATATATATATATATATATATATATATATATATATATATATATATATATATATACAGTAGTCTCTCTTTATAACGATTCCCTATATAGCGATAATTCCTCTATAACGATAAAAATAGTTAACGTTGGTTGGTTCGTCATAAGGACAATGTATTAATTCTTTCTTTATACCGATATCGTTCTCTCTTTATAGCGATGGCTTTTCAGCATTCAATAGTCGATGACAAATGTGTTGTTGTGTTTAAAGTTCAGACTATCTGAGTCACGAGTGGCAAGGCCTTTATCAGAGAATTAAATAACTCGCTTTTATTGTTCGGGCGGCGTGCCTAACTGTTATTATACAGGTGTTGTCTTCTATTGACGACTTTTCATTTCCAATTTGAGTTGTGTCTCAGTGGGTCAACAGTCAACATGTTTTCGAAAAAGCGTAAAGTGCTCTCGGTGGAGGAAAAGTTATCGATAACTAGAGCAATAGAGAAAGGTGAAAAAGCAATCGGATGTCTTTCGCCATAAGGGTTTGATTCAGTCAAATGTGGCTACGATATGGAAGGACAAAAAAGTGGCTTTAAGCGGAGATGTAGGGCGGTAGCAGTAAGAAGTTACGGAAACCTCAGCACGAAGATTTAGATCACGCTATGCTTCAGTGGTTCCAGCAGCAGCGTGTGAACCATATTCTACTTTCTGGGCCTAAGATCAAGACAAAAGCTGAGTTTTTTGCAACTAAACTTGGAATGGAGAATTTCAAGGCATTTGAGGGTTCGCTGAGCAAGTAAAAGCTGCGGAATAAGATCAACGTTAACAAAAACGTAACGAATGATTGGAGAGAAAGTGTGTGGCCTGGACTGAAACCAGGATATGCATCAGACGACATTTTTACTGCTTGAATGTTGAAACTTTATTGTTTTTTAAAATGAGACAAATGAGACAAACAGAACTTTAAAATTTAAATCGGAAAAGTGCGTTGGTGGAAAGCTCTCTAAGGAACGCATTATAGTTTTATTGGCCGCTAACATGACAAGTTCGATGTGTCGAAAATTGTTAGTGATAGGAAAGTCGAAAAACCCACGTTTTTTTAAAAACATAAAAAATCTATCGGTGACCTTGTGCGACCTTCAAAAAATTGAACTTTGTTTTCTGTCAGCAAATACAATGACTGTCCTTCAGCCCATGGACCAAAGTGTCATCAAGAGTTTGAAAAGCCATTACAGGAAAAGACTTTTGATGGAATTGGTTTAGAACAATGGCGATCCGAAACTAATCATTCTTGACGCCATCCTAACGATTAGTAAATCCTGGGACGAGGTGACGAGCAATACAATAAAACATACCTTCAAACATGCAGCATGGCTAGAAGATCAAGAATTGACGACTGATGATAAAGATGACCTGCCATTAGATGTTTGGGCCAGACAGTTTGAACTTACTATAACCTAAGGACCGGAAGAGCTAACAGAATTTGAAAAAGTTGATGAAAATGTAGTTACATCTGGACTTTCTGCCAAGGACATCGTACAAGCAGTTCGTGTAAAAGAAGAAGAAAACAGTGATCCGGAAGTGGAAGCAGAGCCAGAACCAACTCCGATCTCTCAGCCAGAAGACGATGTGAGTGCTGTAGAAGATTCTATATGTCTTCAGGACATGGTCAGATCACTTCTGTAGAAACGGAAAAGGAAACAGACCAAGGTGACAGACTTTTTTGGTAATATTATTTAGGCTAAATATATTTAGCAGTAGCATATTATTTTGTTATTGTGCAGTACACATGTTTTAACTAAACAGTCATTTTTTTATACTGTATTGTATATTATTCTTTAATACATATATGTGGTGTACAATACAGTATGAATTCATTTATATTGGTTTTGATAAATTTTTTAAATTAAAATAGCTAATTTACTTAGTACAGTATTATTAATATTACACTACCGAATTTTGTCTCTCTCTGTATAACGATCTCTCCTTATAACGATAAAAATTCGCGGTCCCTTGCTTATCGTTATAGAGAGAGGACTGTATATGAAAATCACTAGGTTCTCGGGAAGAACCGCGTTGAGAATTTGATGCTCGACGTTTCGGCTCCCGTTTTGGAGCCATTATCAAGGGGGATACGGTTCGGTTCAAGTTCGGGGTCTCAATCTGCCTACTCCCCTCACTCGACACGTACCAGTATCGTGTTCTGTATTATAAATACAAGAACTGTCTCGCGGCACTGAGGTCTCAATCTGCCTACTCCTCAGTGTCGAGTGACAACCGGTCTTACCCTGTAACGCTGCTTTTATACTCGCTGTAAGCGCGGGAACGGTATGAGCTGACGTGGTCTGGACTGACGTGGCCTGAACGGTATGGGCGGGAGGTCGCTGAAGTAGGGGTCGCCATGTTGGCGGCAATCGGTTTGCATCGTCGCGCGTATTTAAGCTGTTAGGCCGTTTTTCGATTTCGATGGCTTCACGAATGATTCTTGATTTTAAGGAGCGGATGGGGGCGATGGTTTTTGCTTTTTAGAAGTCTATTTTGTGGCCTGTTTGAATGTGATGTTGGGCTAGGGCTGAAGTAGTATCGGAATGTTTGACTGATATAGAATGTTCGTAAACACGGTTATGGATTCGTCGATTTGTCTGTACGATGTATGTACGTGGGCAACTGGAACAAGGTATCTCGTTGACACCATGGTCTTCATTAGGGATTTGGTCTTTTACGGATCTGACGAGATTGAACAACTTGGAGTGAGTAGTGAAGACAGTTTTGATGTTTAGAGGAAGAAGAGTTCTACTGATTTTGTCAGTGACACCTTTAATAAAAGGTAGAAAGATTTTGGGTTGATCCGACAGCAAGGTTTCTTTTTTTGGATGGAATGGGGTTTAGATGTTTTTGAATGCTCTTATTGATTTTGGTTTTGTGGTAGCCGTTTTGTAAGAGTGTTTGTCTTATTGAATTGATTTCGGATGACCTATGATTGATGTCGCTAAGTCTTATGGAACGAGAAATGAGAGTGTTGACCACTGAATTGAGTTGGGCGGGGTGATGATATGACTGGGCATTAAGATATCGGTTTGTATGAGTGGGTTTCCGGTACACGGAATAGGAAAAACTGTGAGGTAAGTTTTTCTGAATAAGGACATCAAGGAATGGCAAAGACGCTTTAGACTCGACTTCCATCGTGAATTGAATACTAGGATGTATTCCATTCAGGTGGGAGAGGAAGAGATCTAACGCGTCCCCACCATGAGGCCAAATGACAAAAGTGTCATCAACATACCGTAACCAGCAGGTGGGTTTAAGATTTGATGAGGACAGGGCTGCTGTTTCGAAATGTTCCATGAAAATATCAGCTATTGCGGGAGAGAGGGGAGATCCCATTGGGGCACCTTTGATTTGACGATAGAAATGATTTTGGAATGAAAAGTATGTATTAGACATGCAGTGTTTTATAAGAGATAGTGTGTCTTGGGGGATTTGATGTTTGAAGTCCAAGATGGAAATGGTTTCATCGATAGGAATATTGGTGAACAAAGAAACAATGTCAAAACTAACTAGTATATCTGAGGGAGAAATAGAAATATTTTTCAGAAGGTCAATAAAATGAAAAGAGTTTTTGACAAAAGACGAAGCTTTTTCGGCTGAGACCCCGAACTCAAATCGAACCGTATCCCTCTTGATAATGGCTCCAAAACGGGAGCCGAAACGTCGAGCATCAAATTCTCAACGCGGTTCTTCCCGAGAACCTAGTGATTTTCATTCATCTGACCGCGGAAACCTATCCGCGGATATATATATATATATATATATTATATATATATATATATATATATATATATACGTTGTATATATATATATATATATATTATATATATATATATATATATATATATATGTATATATATTTATATATATTTATATTTATATATATATATATATATATATATATATATATACATATATATAACACTGTTTTTGATGGGTTGGAGTCAATAAAAGGGGCTATTTGTTGACTATTTTTTACTCGAGCTGCTTTCAATTGTGATTACAATTTTTATCAAGAGCTTCTAAAAAATACAAAATGTCTTACAAAGTTGAACTAGAAATAAAAAATTTTTTGTTAACTCACCAAATAAAATTAGTTTTTTATATAAAACTACTGCTTACATAATAAATACAAAAAATTTTAATAAAAAAATGCCTTATTCTAATAAATGTTTCTCTGAAAAATTTAGATGAAGTTTCTTAAGAAAAAATTGAATTTATAAACAAAAATAGAATAGCTACAACCAGCCTAAAATGACATAAATACTAACTTAAAAATTTTTATTTTTGACATATTGTCAAAAATAAAATTTTGTTTAAAAAATTCTTCTTTGTTAAGTAACAAAAAAGAAGAAGATTTATTCACATTTGATAGATGCCCGAAAAAATGTAACAAATACATAGAAAATTCAAAATGTGATATTTTACTGACTGCATAAATTAAATAGAAATTATATAATTATAAATTTTGCTTAAATTTTGAATTTCTGACCTTTTGTTTAAATTATTATCACTTTTGCTAATACAAACCATTTCCAAAAAAGTTCTTTTAAATTTATTACTTTCATTACATAAAATTTTAATATTATCAAAATCCATAATATGGTCTTTGTCTATTACATGCTCTGCCAAAGCACAAGATGGTTTCTTAATTCTACAATCACTCTTGTGAGAAATAATGCGATTTGAGAGATTTCTTCCAGTCTCACCAATATACTCAGCTTCACACTGAGTACAAACAATGCTGTATACTATATTTGTTTGATCTAATTTGTCTATAGGATATTTAGTTTTGGAATATAAAGATGAAATAGTTTTGATGTTCTTTGTTGCTATTTTTATATTGTCAATAACCTTTAATGTTTGTATTAATTTAGGAGTTAATGATGGTATAAAAGGTAGTGAATGATAATATATGTTTTGATTGTTGGATACAGTGTTTTGAGATTTAGCAAATTTTATACCATCATTAACTCCTAAATTAATACAAACATTAAAGGTTATTGACAATATAAAAATAGCAACAAAGAACATCAAAACTATTTCATCTTTATATTCCAAAACTAAATATCCTATAGACAAATTAGATCAAACAAATATAGTATACAGCATTGTTTGTACTCAGTGTGAAGCTGAGTATATTGGTGAGACTGGAAGAAATCTCTCAAATCGCATTATTTCTCACAAGAGTGATTGTAGAATTAAGAAACCATCTTGTGCTTTGGCAGAGCATGTAATAGACAAAGACCATATTATGGATTTTGATAATATTAAAATTTTATGTAATGAAAGTAATAAATTTAAAAGAACTTTTTTGGAAATGGTTTGTATTAGCAAAAGTGATAATAATTTAAACAAAAGGTCAGAAATTCAAAATTTAAGCAAAATTTATAATTATATAATTTCTATTTAATTTATGCAGTCAGTAAAATATCACATTTTGAATTTTCTATGTATTTGTTACATTTTTTCGGGCATCTATCAAATGTGAATAAATCTTCTTCTTTTTTGTTACTTAACAAAGAAGAATTTTTTAAACAAAATTTTATTTTTGACAATATGTCAAAAATAAAAATTTTTAAGTTAGTATTTATGTCATTTTAGGCTGGTTGTAGCTATTCTATTTTTGTTTACAAATTCAATTGTTTTTGTTAAGAAACTTCATCAAAATTTTTCAGAGAAACATTTATTAAAATAAGACATTTTTTTTATTAATATTTTTTGTAATTAATATGTGAGCAGTAGTTTTATATAAAAAATTAATTTTATTTGGTGAGTTACCAAAAAATTTTTTATTTCTAGTTCAACTTTGTAAGATATTTTGTATTTTTTAGAAGCTCTTGATAAAAATTGTAATCACAATTGAAAGCTCGAGTAAAAAATAGTCAACAAATAGCCCCTTTTATTGACTCCAACCCATCAAAAACAGTTTTATTTATATATATATATATATATATAATATATATATATATATATATATATATATATATATATATATATATATATATATATATTATATATATTGTTACGAACATGCTTTCGGAATGGCCATGTAACGGTTGTATTTACTACTGTACTGTGCTACGAAGCACCGAGAAGTTTCCGGCAATATATCGAGCGCTGTAAAATTCCACCCATCAAATAACGAATTAGAGGTGGGACTACTCCCGAATATTCTCGAACATAATAATTTACCATATAATATCATACATATAATATATATATATATATATATATATATATATATATATATATATATATATATATATATATATATATGTATATATATATATATATATATATATATGTATATATATATATATATATATATATATATGTATATATATATATGTATATATATATATATATATATATATATATATATATATATATATATATATATATAAGTAACGATGATTGAGGTGGTTTTAATTGATAAGATAGTACCGAACTGTAAAGTTATAAATAAATATATTTATATAAATTCAAACCGCTCGTTTTAAAAACGGTACAGTTGGTGTCAGGTGTGAGGTTTCAACATAAATTCAACAGTGACTTTTGAAAAAGACTTTTGAACTTTTAAAAAGTATTGTTTGTCGGGAACATTCGCGTAGTTCGGTAGTGAACTTTGTACTAAAGAACATTTTAAAAAAGTACGTGTGTGCCTGACCAAAGATGCTGCTAATAGAACTTTCAGTAAAACAGTTGCGTGAGCAACTAGAAGAACGCGATGAAGACTATAGCAGGTCCAAGAAGATACTCCAACAACGACTGAAGACTGTTCTCAACAAGAATGAAGAAGACCCAGAGACATTCCAGTTTCAATCAGCAGAAGAAGCAGTTTTAACGAAAATAATTGATAGAAAATTTGAGAATGTCTCACAAATGATCGAAGAGAGTTCTAAAAAAATGATGATAAATTCGAGATTGTTTCCAAAAGATTCGACGAAACGTCGCAAATGATTGAACAATCTTCTAAAAAAAATGATGATAAATTCGAGAACGTTTCCAAAAGATTCGATGAAACGTCTCAAATTATTAAAGAAGTAGCTAGACAAAACGACGAGAAACTTGAAAAGGTTTCTAGAAGATTTGATGAAGTATGTACTCAGAACGATGAGAAATTTGAAGAAGTCTCTAAAACATTCGATCAGATATAGAAAAATGTAAACAACTTAGAAGAGAAGATCAAACAATTAGAGACCATGATAACTAATACGAAAGTGCTACCACCAGTTAATATAGTAGCCTTAGATCCGGTAGTGAAAGAAGAATCACCGAGAGACGAAATGACACATCATATGAGATTTAAATTGCCACCATTTAATGGAAAGTCCTCTTGGTCCATATACCTTAGACAATTTGAAGCTATTGCGACAGACAATCATTGGACAGAACAAGAAAAAGCTGTTTCCTTAACTGCTGCTTTACGATGTGATGCTGCGAATATCCTAAAATCGATTCCTAAGGGTCAAGAAAAATGTTACCAGACCTTGTTTACTCGACTAGATAAACGTTACCGAGATGCCCATCTACAAAAAGTCTACAAGGCGCAACTAAGAAGTAGAATTCAACGAGCAAGTGAAAATTTGCAAGAGTTTGAAGTAGATGTTAGTCGTATAGTGCGGTTAGCTTATCCAGAGGCACCAGACAACATGTTGGAAGAATTTGCTGTAGATATCTTCGTCAATGGGTTAAAAAATAATGAATTACAGAAAGCTTTACGACTATCAAGGCCGAAAGTTCTAGATGAAGCGCTCGCTATTGCCTTGGAACATGAAACAGCTAGTCAAACTTCAAGGACCCATCAAGTAAGAACCATTGAAGAAGGCGACGAACCAAACGATGAACGTCTGGAAGAAATGGTACGAAAAGTAGTTCGTAACACGATGCCGAAGAGACGCGAGCCCAGATGTTGAAATTGTGGTGACATAGGTCACATTCGCCGTAATTGCTAGACGATGATACAACAGTCGGAAAACTAGAACGGGTCGACATTAAGAGGCAACTGCCGACCTCGAAAAACACAGCCCACATAGTAACTGTAAACATAACGTCCTTCGGTGGAATTCATAGCTTGTACATCGAGGGTCGTGTCAATAATAAATGTAGATCGTTTTTGGTAGATACAGGTGCAACAAGAACTATTGTACGACCAGAAGTAGTACGAGGCCATCTTAAATTATCACCTGCAACAGTAAAGCTTAGAACAGCAACTGGTGAGATAATTAATACATATGGCGAGGCTAATATGTCAGTATCCATTGGCCAGACCACAGTGAAACATAGAGTAATAATTGCAGAGATCTCCGACGAGTTTATATTGGGGATGGATTTACTACGGAAAGTTGGGGATGTATTGAATGTCAAAGATGGAGTTCTTGAGATCAGTGGTGAAGACTTGCCGTTTCATGAAGACAAAGATGTTTTCAGCTTAATAACTACTTGTGACGTAACAATACCCGGTAATAGTGAGAAAATTTTGATGACCAGACCTGATAGTTACTGCCGACAGGGAAGTTTAAGGATGGTCGAAGATGTGAACAATGCCGAGTTCCTAACAGCAAAAGCTTTGGTGAGAATTCGAGATGTCGTTCCTGTAAGAATTATGAATTTAAAGGGAACTGCTATTAAGTTAAGTAAAAGAACTTTGATCGAACAGTGTGTTCCCGTGGCTTCGATTTGTTCCATGAATACTAACGAGAAACCGTCGAAATCTAAGTATCCAAAGGAGCTTGTTGAGACGATGATTAAAACGTTTCGACGATCGAATTTCAAGATGTTTTTGCCATTGATAAGAAGGATAATGGCAAAACAAGCATAGTAAAGCATAAAATTAATACCGGAACGCTCAGCCAATTAGACAACAACCTAGACGACTTCAATTTGCGAAAAGAGATGAAGCCGAAGACATCATCAAAGATATGAACAAACAAGGGGTAACTGAACCATGAAACAGTCTATGGACATCACCAGTAGTTCTAGTAAAGAAGAAAGATGATTCAACACGTTTTTGTATTGACTACCGATAGCTCAATGCGGTAATTAAAGAATATAGTTATCCTTTGCCCAGAATAGACGATACTTTTGGATACACTTTCTGGTTCTCGTTGGTTCTCCACACTCGATCTGAAAAGTGGATATTGGCAAGTAGACATGGAGCCAGCTGATCGTGAGAAGACCGCATTCTCAATAGAATCAGGGCTTTGGCAGTTCACAGTTGTGCCCTTTGGGTTATTTAATACCCCGACCATATTTGAAAGATTAATGAAGGCAGTTTTAAGAGGTCTAACATGGAAAACATGCATGGTTTATTTGGATGATGTAATTGTAGTTGGAAGATCCCTCGATGAACATGCCAATAATCTGACAGAAGTCTTTCAACGATTGCGGGCAGCGAATTTGAAGTTAAGTCCGAAGAAATGTCACTTGTTTC
Organism: Diabrotica balteata; assembly: GCA_918026665.1. Classification (NCBI taxonomy): domain Eukaryota; kingdom Metazoa; phylum Arthropoda; class Insecta; order Coleoptera; family Chrysomelidae; genus Diabrotica; species Diabrotica balteata. Next base: position 73,918,454 of record OU898279.1, read on the forward strand.
GACGAGAAGTGAAGTATTTGGGACATATTGTAGCAAGTAATGAAGTAACAGCTGATCCTGAAAAACTTACAGCAATTAAGGATTGGCCAGTACCAAGAGATATACACGAAATTAGAAGTTTTCTTGGCCTTTGTACATATTACAGACGTTTTGTTAAATGATTTGCAAACATCTTCTCCAAGCCATTAACAAAGTTGACAGAAGAAGGCAAAGAATATACATGGAGCGAAGAGTGCCAAAGAGCTTTCGAACACTTACAAATGGCTCTGATCAGCGCACCGATTTTAAGCTAACCTAGACAGGCAGGAAAATTTGTATTGGACACAGATGCAAGCAACAGTGCAATAGGAGCTGTTCTTTCCCAAATCTAAGATGGGCAGGAGAAAGTCATCGCTTACTTTAGCAAAGTCTTGTCGAAACCAGAAAGAAACTATTGCATTACCAGGAGAGAATTGCTAGGCGTAGTAAAGGCTTGCGAGCATTTCCATAAATACTTATATGGCAGAAAGTTTCTTCTTCAGAGGGTCAGATGGCAAAATGGTTAGAACGATTACAAGAATATGATTACAAGATCGAACACAGGGCTGGAAGAGTTCATTTAAATGCTGATGCGCGTTCGAGAAGGCCGTGCAGTGAACATTGTAATCACTGTTTTAAATTAGAAGAAAGACTTTTGCCCCGTGAGACGAACCACAGTCATTAATGATCAATGGCAGCCACAACAGCTACAAGACGCTTAAGCAGATGATCCATAATATATAAAAAGAGTATTGGATTGGATGCGTCGAAGTGAAAGGCCTTCTTGGCAAGACATTATTGCATGTAGTCCTGAAGTCAAGTGTTACTGGAGCCAATGGAATTGCCTGGTGCTAAAAGATGATCTTCTTTATAGAACCTTTGAGAACGATGATGGTACATAATCTAAGCTTCAGTTGATTGTAACTAAAAGTAAAGTGTAGAAGTATTGCGTCAGTTACATGACGGTGCATCAGGTGGACATTTGGTATTACGAAGACTCTGCAAAAGGTTCGAGAACGGTTCTATTGGGTGAACTGTAAAGATGATGTAAGAAGATGGTGCCAGAAATGTGAACTGTGTGCAACCAGTAATGGTCCAGTTGGTAAAAAGAGGGCACCTATGAAACAGTACAATGTTGGTCATCATCATCATTTTGGCTTTACAACCCTGTGTGGGTCCTAGCCTCCCCAAGAATTCTCTTCCAGTCGTCCCTATCCATCGCCTTCCTCCGCCAAGCACGTATTTCCATATTTCTCATATCTTGGTCTATGTTATCTAGGAATCTTGTTCTGGGTCTTCCTCTTCTTCTTTGACCAATAGGTCTATCAAGGAGCGTTTTTCTAGCTGGGTCGGTTTACTCCATCCGCATTACATGGCCTACCCACCTCAGACGTCCTATCTTAATGTGTTTTACGATATCTGGTTCCTGGTATATTCTATAGAGTTCGAAGTTGTATCGTCGTCTCCAGACACCATTTTCATTTACCGCTCCATAGATTGAGTACAATGTTGGTAGTCCTATGGAAAGAGTAGCAATCGACATTGCAGGTTCACTTCCAGAGACGAATGATGGAAATAAATATATCCTGGTAGCTATGGATTATTTTACGAAATGGACTGAGGCTTACGCGATACCAAATCAAGAAGCTGCTACCGTTGCAGAGGTACTTGTTAAAGAATTCTTCAGCCGATTTGGTGTTCCTTTGGAGATCCACTCCGACCAAGGCCGAAACTTCGAGTCAACCCTTTTCCAAAACGTTTGTAAATTGATTGGTGTCAATAAGACCAGAACGATAGGTAAACACCTGTCCAAAGTTGTATCAGAACATCAAAGAGATTGGGACCAGCACATTCATTTATTCCTAATGGCCTACCGCTCGGCCGTGAATGAAACTACAGGCCAGACTCCAACTTGAATGATGTTAGGTCGTGAAGTTCGTTTGCCCTGCGACCTAGAGTTTGGCTGCAGATCTTCTGAAGAACATATTGCAAGCGAAGATTATGTCGACCGCCTAAAGTTAAGAATGAACAACATTCATGAACTTGCCCGACAACATATTCAGTTAGCCAGTGACAGAATGAAAAATCAATGTCATTCTCGATGCAAGAATGAAAGCTATGAAGTAGGTGACCTTGTTTGGCTTTATAATCCACAACGTCGTCGTGGCTTGTCTCCTAAACTACAAAGACAATGGGAGGGTCCGTATGAAATTAAAAAGTAAATAAATGACGTAATATACCGAATTAAGAAGTTGCCGAAAGGTACACCTAAAGTAGTTCACATAAATCGTCTTCATATAAAAAAGAAGTTCACATAAATCGAAACAGAAGAAGAACGAATTCTTCAACATGAGATCAAAGATGACCGGCGACCAAGCTTCAATGAGTTTATGTCAAAGTACGCAAAGAGAAAGAGTGCTAGATTCGGCGTGATAACAGAAGTTCAGCAGGATCTTTTTAGTGTTCCGCATAACGTCACTCTAGCCCACTGTGTTGCTCAAAATCTTGAGATGACTAAAGTAATCTCATCCGTATTTTATAAGAAATTTGGTCGCTTGGACGAGTTAAAAAACCAGCAGCCTAAAGTTAGAAGAGTACTGAGATTAGAAGATGGTTCTCGATCTTTGCTGTATATGGTGATCAGGAAGACGTATACAGACAGGGCAACCTACGAGGATATATGGTATGCTCTAACCAATTTGAAGAAAATCGTCTGCAATTACGACATTAAGAATTTGGCCTTACCCAAGATAGGCCATGGACTAGATAATCTGGATTGGAAGATTGTCAGAAGCATGCTTGAAGTGATCTTCCGAGAAACCGGCGTAAGAATTACTGTGTGTTGCACTAATCCGAAGAGATCGTGTCCTACAAAGACAGTAGACTGTTATTTCTTCTTGAGGGGGTCATGCAGAGCTGGAGAGGCTTGTAGATTCCTCCATCCTGGGTCTACATCTAGAGTTGCTGATCGAGAAGCTCAGATCTAAGAGGGGAGCAGTGTTGCGAACATGCTTTCGGCATGGCCATGTAACGGTTGCATCTCGAAGCACCCAGAAATTTCCGGCAATATATCGAGCGCTGTAAAATTCCACCCGTCAAATAACAAATTAGAGGTGGGACTACTACCGAATATTCTCGAACATAATAATTTGTATTTATATAAGTAACGATGATTGAGGTGGTTTTAGTTGATAAGATAGTACCGAACTGTAAAGTTATTGTACAACTAGCGGGAGGGTATATCCCCTATTGTAACATCTGGAACTAGAGGGTGAGAAAATCTTCACTACTGTACAACACTGTTAATACTGTAATATACTGGTAATGGACCTTAAAGGATGCTTATCCCTGCAAGCGGCTGCAAAGAATACTGGTCCCACTAGTCTGGAGGGCTGGCTCGCCTTCGTGGATTTACGAGAAAGTAAGGAACTTCGTAATAGGGGTTAAGGACTTCTAGGTCTCAGGTCCTGTAAAGAGTTTGAGTCTATGGCTTACTTTAGAAGCCGGATAAATGTATAAGCCGAAATTTGGTACTCTTCTGGTCTCTGTCTGAATCGGTCGGAAGGAACATAAAAATATACTATGTGGTTTACAATTAAGTTAACAAGCTGTCAGATATAATTAATAATAACTCGTTCGGCGCGAAGGGAGACGAGAAGAGATCTTAGCAAGAAAGTAAAGGGGCGACAATCTGTAATACTATAGTTACTCGGGTTAGTATACAGAATTTTGTTACTTTTCGCGTATTTAGGCTCTAGCTAATGATACGCCCTTCAGTTCCTCTGGAAATCGGATTTCTTTCAGTACCCGACACTTATACGGAACTATACCCCATCGAAATATAACAATCGCGCGTAATCCGCACCTGGTGCCGACTCTCGTATTAACAACCCTGCCCGAAGACACCGACTGCCCGACTACTCTCTTCTTCTTGTTGTTTTTATTGAGCTCGTATTTGCAATGCCGGTTATAGTGCCAAGGTCGTGTTTTCGCTGAGTTGTAAGTCCTATGCTTTATTTGGGTCACGAGCGGTGTTATTTTTACAACAATAGTTTCTGTTTGACGTGCTTTTTCTACGTTTAAACAATTATCAAACAATGCACTAACTAGGTCAATTTCTTTGTGTAATTTAAAATGTATACTTTACTGTATTAATCATCCCTTATTTGATTTGGAATATATAATAATCATTAAAATGATTATTATTCTCCCCTATGCTACAAACCTTTATTTTAATTATTTACTTTCTTGCTATGTTTACATTACATTTCTCCCTACGCAAAAAAAGAAAAGGGACGAGGGGCCTTTTCCTTTTCCAACAATAAAATTATTCTACTTACATATTATATTACTTATGTTCTACTATATATATATATATATATATATATATATATATATATATATATATATATATATATATATAATACAGATTGAACGAAATAAATTCGGAACATAGGAATATAATGTATTTCGGCTCAATTCTGTTGTAGGTTGTTGGCCAACAAAAGATTGTCAAATAATTATATTATAAAAAATCCCATACTTCAGCGGGCTGCTGGATTCTGAACTCATAAAAATTAAAAGCTACACATAAATCTACGATTTTATTATGCTGTCAAACCAGTTATAGTCCAGGAAATGAAGCATTTCACCTCGCAATTTTTTCGTTCGGCGTGGATTGACTTGAAATTTAACAGAAGGTAGGTAATAGCCTAAGGATCAAAATCTATATCGAACCAAAGTACGCCAAAGCCTAGGGGGTGGTTGCCACCCAATCTCCGGGGTGAAAATTTTTTTACGTTTTAACTACAGGTTTCGATTAGAAAAGTGATTCTAAATAAAAAATGTGCTATACATTTTTTTTTATAAAATGATATTTTTCAAGTTATTCGCGATTGAAAGTAACAACTTTTAGACGAAAAAATCCACGTTTTTAATCGATTTTTCGCGTATAACTCGAAAATGGTGCATTTTATCAAAAAATTGTACAGAACAAATTTGTAGCTTTTAAAAAGACAAATACAATTACAAATACAACATCAATGTTCAGCGATTTTCTTCAAATGCCAAATTTGAAATATTTAAAGTCAAATATCGGGAAAATGATGCATTTTTGGAAGAAAACTCACAAAACCTTTTTTAAAGAGCATAAATAGACCTATCATAAAAAATAAGGTCAATACCTCATTTTTTACGAAAAAATCGAGGAAAACAACACCCTAACCACCCCCATAATTAAAATCGATTTTCACCCTTCTGCAATTCCCTTTGTAGATGTATTGTTAATACGTCCAAGAAGTTTGACCCATTTAAAATGCTTAGTTTTAGAAAAAGTACAGCTTAAAGCGAGAAACGATTTACAATTTCATATTTTTTACCCTTCTTTTTTTAAATATGCCCGAAAATACTAAATATATGAAAAATATTACCAAATTGTAGCTTTTTTAATGACTAAAATTATCCTTTATTTAGATTTGTTGTACAATGAATATTTGGCGAGATATAGCCGTTTAAAGCATCGATTTACGATCAAGCACCATCTTTTTCGAGCCCTTTAAACTCACCCCATTTAAAAACCAAGGGTTCCAAAAAGATTTAATTCACAGATCCTTGTAGCTATTAAAAACCTCTACAAATCGTTTTTGAAGAAACACTCTATCGTTAAAAATTAAAGGAAATACGTTAAAAAAACCAGTTAATTTTTTTCCGGAAAATTCCATTAGTATAGTACAGTAAATTTCGGAGCATAATAATCTACAAAACCGGTATAATAGCTAGTGGGGCGTTATACATTCGAAATTTTAAGCGTTCTTATTTTGAAATCCCATACAACAGAATAAAACATCTGCTCATATGTCTATGGCTTGGCAATGAAAATATCAGAGCAACAGATTGGGGATGGTATTCCAAAGATGGTTTGTTATTACCCGTACGCATGAACAAACAACCTGCACCCAATAAATTTTTGAAAATTATTTTTTGCCAATGCAAAAAAAGGATGCGGCGTTTCATATGGGTGCAGAAAAGTTGGTTTATACTGTAACTCTACTTGTTCTGGGTGCTCAGGTGAAGGGTGCAATAACAGTTCACCAATAATTGAAGAAGATGAGGATGACATAGATCACGATGAAGATGTAATTGATGACGAATAAAATTAATATTATAATTGTTTTACCTATAAATGTAAATATTTTCAACTATTTATGTAAATGTATAAGAATATATGGTGCCTTTTTATGTTGATAATTTTTTTGTATTTAATTCTACTTTTTTCAATTTATATCTTATAAATTAGTTTATAAAAACTGCAATGTTGTAAAGGGTGATTTTCAAAAGTTGAAAAGTTGCAAAATTTTGGCAAAAAATTGTTTTCACCTATAGCACTCATAACAATTGATTTTTAAGGGTTGAAAATGTATGAATTTGTATTTTAAAGTATAAAAAACTCACTATTTAACTAATCCAAACCAAATTTCACTCATCTTAAGATTTGTAATATTATTTTACAATTTTTGAAAATTAGGGGTAGTTTTCACCCCTAAGAACAATCAGGGTTCATCGGCATGACATAAACTATAAAGCAGAGGGTGAGTTGAGCTTAATTCCAAATTTTTATGTAAATCGTTCCAAGGTGAAATCATTTTCTTCGCATTACTAATTTTTTTATATTAATCTCTAATAAGGGTCGCTTTTTAAGGGTTGAAATATGATGGAACTCTATTCAAAAGTATAAAATAATCATTATTTAACTAATTCAAACCAAATCTTACCCATATTCAGGTTTAATATGTTATTTTATAATTTTTGACAATTAGGGGTAGTTTTCACCCCTAAAACCCTTCAGCGCACTTCGATTCGATATAGATTTTGATCCTTGGGCTGTCACCTACCTTCTGCTAAAATTTCAACTGGATACATGCAGGACGAAAAAATAGCGAGGTTTTAACTTTTTTCGAGCTTCATTTCCTGAACTATCTTCCTTAGACAAACCCGTCTTACGCAAACAACTTTGTTGCGAGACAGATAGTTGAACGATATTATATACAATGTCTATACCCAGGTATGAATTTATTTTTGTCCAAGTTTTATATTGGTCCACTATTTCAAATGCAGTTCAAACAGACATGTATTAAATTGTATGTTCCGTTTTAATTTGGTTCAATCTGTATATATATATATATATATAATATATATATATATATATATATATATATATATATATATATATATATATATATATATATATTGTTATGCTATTTAAATTGTATTCTATTGCTTATTTAGAAAAGATCCTGTCTATATTTATTAAATGATCTAATCTCCAATTAATCACAATAAATCAGCATTAATTAATTACAATCTCAGGCTATTTGTACTATTTACCTTTGATCGTGGATTCAAAATATTTTCCAATTGGCTTCCTAATTGGGATAGGTAATATGACCTGAATAAAATACACAGAATTTCAACTGAACTATGTGTGAGATGTCCTTTATTTTAATGAAATTTTATATAACAATCAATCCTGTAATATTTGCAATATAATACTTTAAATATATATGAGAAGTTGTTTTCTATCATGGACCCAAATGTTATTTTACATTGATTTTTAATATGTGTTATAACTAAGCTCTCTTTATAATTTTTTTCTTTAAATGATCGCAAAATTAACTGTCTCTATTATTTATTCAATTTATTTAATTAATAAATCAAAACCACACTCCTGCTCTAATGAAAATTGACTGACCTTTCGTTCTCTGCCGTTGTAATTCTATAGCCACGCCATAAAAAAAAACCTTTCTCTGCTTTTGCTCCTATTGTGGTCCAGATGACGTACACCTTTCTCCTATCTGTCCTTGTATCCGCAACCCAACAACTCGTGTAATTTTATGCAGCCTCCTTTTGAGCGAATCTCCGCGCCTGTTTATAACTTCAAATGTTTCCGGCTTCGTCTGATATTAATATTCTTATACCCTTTGGTTTTTCTATCTCTCTGTACCCCGTTCCTTACACTGATCAGCTTTTACACAGCAAATAAGCACACCCGGTAAATTACGTCTTCGGGACTTCAAACAAACACAAACCACAAAGCTCCTTCCTTCTTGGGCGACGAAAACTGACTAACTAACTTTTTTCCTCTCTCCTATCTCATAGCCAAAACCACTACCTCCATTGCATTCAAAAATTGACCAATAAAAATCATCCACCTCTGTGACGTATATTGTTACCAACCAACTCTCTTTATAAAACGTCATTCGGGTAATTCCAGAAAACAACATTCTTTAATTATTCTAACTAAATCTATCTGCTTTACAAATATTTCTTACTAATAGCTACAAACGATACCTGTTTCTCAATTCAATGTCTTTTGTTAATAAACTTTTACCGAGATAATCTTTCGGGGAGAAAAACCACCGCAAATCCCGGTCTATTGTTTAAACACTGTCTACATACACTTTATTTCCGGGTAAATCCATGCCACAATAACCGACTTATTTAAATTTCTTATCGATAATATTTGAAAGTCTTGTCTCTGAGGCCTAATGAACAATTCTTCGAACAACTTAAAATACATATTTTGTCTTATACAGGATGTTTGAAAATTTATATGCCCGTGTCTTTATGAAATATCAATAATTTTAATTTTTATTTAAGTAATAAAATTTGTATATCGGTTTTTTATTGCTAATGGACATTCAAAAGTACAACACCCGCCTTTGTAATCGATAAAATTTATCAATCTATGCAACTAAATTTTCTCGAGGCAAACTAAAACGCACTTCCTGTATGCTAGCTGTACTTATGCTACGTATTATCCTATCCTACTATCTACTTTATACAACTTTAAATCTTCATTCGTGATATTTATATACATCATGGATATTATAAATACCTCTGATCTTTTCAGAATCCATATGTTTCAACTCATAGCTGTTTACTCCATCTTCGTTGTTTACTATGTATGGCCCTTCGAAAACAGGCATCAATTTTGCGCAAATACCGCTCTGAAGATTTGACACTCTTAATGCTCTTACCATTACTTTGTCACCCTTTTGGAAAGTTACTGGTCTTCGTTTCCTATTATGACCCTGTCTCTGGATGTATTTCTCATTGCTTCTTCTTAATCTCCTCTGAACCGTTTCTATAACCTGTCGATACTCTCTTTGTTCTGGATCTTCCCACGGTCTTATCGGCATGACGTCTTTCATGATGTATTCTGGTGTTTCTTTCGTTACTGTACTTGGCATGGAATTTAGGTACATCTCTATTTCTCCCAATTTTCTGTCCCATCGCCGATGTTGACCATCCGTTGCAATGCGAAGAAATTTCGTTACCTCTTGTATAAATCGCTCAGAAGGATTACTTTGGGGATGCCTGATGCTTACAAAGTTCGTCTCGATTCCCTGTTCTCTAAGCTGTCCCTTGAAACGATCATTTCGGAAGTACGTTGCATTGTCTAGTAAAATTTTTCTTGGGGTTCCTACCGTAGCGATGAAATTGTCTATTTTTCTCAATATTTCTTCCCCTTTTGTGGTGCGGCAACTATATAATTTCACGTATTTTGAGAACACATCCACCATCACCAGAATATGCTTGTTCCTTTGGGTGGTCACAATTAGATCGCTTAACATGTCGATGGCTATAATGTCCAGGTTGTTCCGGGATACAATGCTCTTTGCAATATTTTCGTTTTTAAAATTCCTGCTCTTGTATTTCTGGCATACTTCGCATTTCTGTGTGATCTCTTTTGCAATGCGGTAATCTTGTCGACTGATGTAGTTTTCCCTAAACACAAGCCATACCTTTCTACTGCCAATATGTCCATTTTCCTCGTGTAGCTTCTTTATAATTCTTTCTGCCAATGTCGGTGTCACTAAATATAATTCCTTTCCGTCTATTCTCTTAAAAAATATCTCGTTTTCTAGCTCCGCTCTTCTCTTTTCTCTTTCTTCTAGGCCTTCCTGGTCGGTCCTTATCTCATTTAACGAAAATATCCCTTCGGCTTGTGTCAATATATTCAATCCCACATGTAATGTAATTGTCTCTTTTTTTCCTGTATCTTCGTCCCGTGTTAAAGCGTCAGCTATTATGTTGTCTTTCCCTTTGATGTATCGGAATTCGAAATCATACTCTTGTAAGAGCAGAATGCCTCTGTGTATTCTGTTATTTACCAATCGATTCTTCATGATGTGTATCAATGCTGCATGATCCGTTTCGATGGTGAATTTAGCTCCCAATAAGTAAAACCTTAATTTGTTTACGCAAAATAGTACACTGGCGAATTCCAACTCGGTGACACTGTATTTTCTCTCATGTGTTTTAGTCACTCGAGATATAAAACATATCGGAACCTCTTGGCCGTTTTGTATTTGCGACAACACTCCTGCAAATTTCTGTATCGACGCATCCGTACGGAGTATAAACGGCAAATTGTAAATAGGGTGATATATTTTCGTTCCTTTAGCAAATTCTTGTTTCAATATTTTGAAAGCTTCCTCCTGTTCTTCTTTCCAATTCCATTTTGTCCCTTTCTTTAACAATTTTATTAAAGGAATTTCTTTTTGGCTTAAATCGGGAATTAATTTCTTGAAATAATTTATCGTACCGAGAAACCCTCGCAATGTTTTTAGATTTGTTGGTCTTGGGTATTCGTCGATGAGCTTTACTCTGTCCTCGGCTAGACTTACAGTTTTGGTGTCAAGTTTGAAACCCAAATAAATCACTTCCTTTTGAAAAAATTGACATTTTTCAATGTTTAGTTTTAATCCCGCTGTGTCCAATTCTTTCAAAATTATTTTGATATGTTCCACATGACTCTGCATATCTTGTGAAAAAATTAATAAATCGTCGATGTAATGGACGATGAACTCTTCATGATGATTCAAAATGGTATGCAAAGCTCGTACAAGTGCTGCACAGGCGCTTTGTAATCCAAACGGAACTACCTTAAATCGGTATACTATACCATCAATTGAAAAGGCAGTGTAGTTTCTACACTTTTCAGCCAAAGGTATTAACCAAAAACTATGCTTTAGATCAATTTTTGAGAAAATATGTGATCCCGTGATTCTTCCAAAAATGGCCTCGATATTTAACGGTGATTCATATTGTGATACTGTGTGTTGGTTGATATTTCGGGCATCTAAACAGAGTCTTAACTCTCCACTGCTCTTCTTCACTATCACAATTGGGTTAATATAGGGTGAGTCACATCTCTCAATGATTTGATCTTCCAACATTTTTTTGATTTCTTGCTTTACTTCTTGCCGATACTTATAAGGAATTGGATAAGTCTTCGATCGAAAATTTCCCAAGTTTTTCACCTCAAATGAGTGCTCGTATTTTGTGGCCACTCGGTTTTCCTCATTTATCAGCGTTTCGTAGTCTCTTTAAATTATACGCAAATCATTTTCTTTGCCTTCTCCACATATCAATTTTTTGTCTCTCCCATCAAATTCTTCGCACACATTCACCGTGTACTCCGTGTCTTCTTCAAACACCACTGTCTCCATTGTGTCCTCTTCATTTTCCTTTGTTTTTTTTTCTGTTGGGCTCGTCTCTTCTTTTGAGGAATCCCATATGTTCTTTTCAACTGAATCCTTTTCCTTTTCTTTCATTTCCTTTGTTTCTTCTTCTGTTGGGCTCGTCTCTTCTTTTGAGGAATCCCAAGTTTTGCTTTCATTTCTTGTCAAAATCTTTCCATCTTCTTCTCCTGAGCTCGTCTCATCTTTTGAGGAATCCCAGGTTTTTTTTTCTCTGATCTTTTTCTGACCTTTTCCCCTCTTTCTTCCTTTTCCTTTCTTCGTCACCAGGTTCATTTCCATCGTTTGTTCTTTCTCTGATTCGTCCGTAATTTGTTTCTCTTGTTCCTTATCCTGTTCTTCTTCTTTTTCCTTTGTTATTTTCATCGTATTGGTTTTGAAGTCGATCACTACATGTTTTTCCGTTAATTCGTCAACGCCTACAATCATGTCATGTGACATATTCGGCATTATTACACATTGAAGTGCATACATATTTTTTTTCAATCGTACCATTACTCGTATACCTTCATTTATTGTTGCCAATGTCCGTTTATTTGCGCCCACTAAATTCACCCTAGGTATTTTATAAATTAGACTTGTTAAATTTACTTCTTCGATTAATTTTCTGTTGACCAGTGTTATTTCAGAGCCTGTGTCTATCATAATTTTAATTGGTTTCTCATTTATAAATCCATCCACAAATTTTAAATTAACTCCATTTCTCTTTTCATTGTTTCCTGCCAGTTTAATAAATTCCTTGGGGTGACAAAAAATTCCTGTTTGTTTCTTCGTTTTTAGTGAGCGCCTTCTTGAAAACACGCCTGTTGTTCTTCTGTGTTTTCTCGCCCGTCATCTTCTCTCTCATATTCATTTTCTTCTCTTTGCATATTATTTATTTCTCTTCTGTTCTCTTTTGGTCTATCATTCCCGTATCGGTTACCGCGAGATTCCTGTTCATTCCGTGGGTTATTGTATCTGTTTCCTTGGTATGGGCGGTTATTTCTACTCTGATTTTCCCGATCCCTGTTTTCATTCCATCTCTGGATTCTGGGTTCATAATTCTATCTTCCGTTCGGTCTATTTTCGTATCCCCGTCTAGGTATGAATTCTCGTCTTGTATAATCTCTTCTAAAATTTTGACCTCTATCTCTATATTCTTGGTTTTCTCTTTGTCTATAATTTTCTTGCGGTCTTCTTTCTCTTCTTTCATGCCTACGTGATTCTCTCATTTGCAAAAATTGACATAAGCTGTCAATGTCCTTGTAATTTTGGAGATTTATGTGGTCTTCCAAGGTATCTTCAAAATGTCGCGATATCAACTCTACCAATTGTTCTGATGAATAATTATATTGCAAATGTTTTGCATTATTATAGAGTTGTAATGCGTACATCTTTTCTGATACGCCCATCCTCTCATGGTATTTTCCATTTTGTAACTCTTTATTTACTTGTAGTTGCTGGATTTTTCCCCAGAAATAATTTAAGAATCTTCTCTCAAAATCTTGCCAATTGTCAAATTCTTCTTCCTTGCTGACAAACCAAAGATTTGCCTCTTCTTTGAGATGGTTTCTGATGGTTTCCTTTGCTGTTGCAAACGGTCCTGTGTATTTGACTTTTTCCTTTAGGTTATTTATAAAAGGCACTGGGTGTAGTTTCCTTATATCCCCGCCAAATCGTACTTTTACGTCTTCTGTGCTATGTACGATAACTTCCTTTCTTTCTACTTCTCTTATCTCCATCTCTGCAATTTGTTTAAATCTCCTTTCCGTTTCTTTCCGGTCTTCTTGTAGTGCATTTTCAAATTTTATTTCTATCTGTTCTAATTCCCTTTCTTGCATACTCTGAATATCCTTCATTTTAGTTTCCATTTCTTCTCTCTGCATCTCTAGTTTCCTCTCTGTTTCACTAACTTTTTCTAAACAGACTTTTACTTCATTTTCATATTTGTCCAAACGCTTTTCCATTTTTCTATCATTTTCTTCTAATTTCTGTTCTATTGCTTGTCTTGTTTTCCGTTGGTTTTCTTCGATTTTTAGTGATGTTTCTTTTTGGTTTTTCTCTATTGTCTCTTCCATTTTCTTTGCTGTTTCATTCATTGTTTGTTTTGTTTCCCTTTGATTCTCTTGTATGGCCTGTTTTGTTGATTCTTGTATTTGTTGTGTCTGTAATTGCATCATTGCTAATAATTTTTCTAACATCCCTGTTTCTTTTCTTTCCTCTATTATTGTAACATTTCCTTCATTATCCGATCCTTCTTCAAACATTGTTTCCTCTTCTCTGTTATCCTCCTTCCTTTCTTGCATTTTGCTTTGACTCCTTGTGGTCGACATGTTGTTTCTTTTCGTTACTGTTTTAGTCCCCGCCAAATATAAAATTCTACTGGTCTGTTGCAACAAACGGGACTTTTCTTGTTCAAATGTAATAACTCTTGAGTACGAGTATCAAATTTCAATATCCCACAAATAAATCAAATGGTAAAATATCAAATGTCAAAATCAATCAAATAAATCAAGTATGGTAAAATTATCAAATGTAAATATCACACAAATAAATCAATTATGGTAACCTATAAATTGTCAATATCACGAATAAATCAATTATGGTAAATTGTATCTTAAAAAAAATATATAAATCTTTATGTCCTCAAATTTTACATAATATTTCACTTTATCCACGGCATATAAACTTTCAAATATCTGCTCGTCTACTCCTATCCTTTCAAATTTGCCAACTAGAAATATTTTTCAAAGCTTTACACGTTGGGGGCCATTTTGTTATGCTATTTAAATTGTATTCTATTGCTTATTTAGAAAAGATCCTGTCTATATTTATTAAATGATCTAATCTCCAATTAATCACAATAAATCAGCATTAATTAATTACAATCTCAGGCTATTTAACTTGTACTATTTACCTTTGATCGTGGATTCAAAATATTTTCCAATTGGCTTCCTAATTGGGATAGGTAATATGACCTGAATAAAATACACAGAATTTCAACTGAACTATATGTGAGATGTCCTTTATTTTAATGAAATTTTATATAACAATCAATCCTGTAATATTTGCAATATAATACTTTAAATATATATGAGAAGTTGTTTTCTATCATGGACCCAAATGTTATTTTACATTGATTTTTAATATGTGTTATAACTAAGCTCTCTTTATAATTTTTTTCTTTAAATGATCGCAAAATTAACTGTCTCTATTATTTATTCAATTTATTTAATTAATAAATGAAAACCACACTCCTGCTCTAATGAAAATTGACTGACCTTTCGTTCTCTGCCGTTGTAATTCTATGGCCACGCCATAAAAAAAAACTTTCTCTGCTTCTGCTCCTATTGTGGTCCAGATGACGTACACCTTTCTCCTATCTGTCCTTGTATCCGCAACCCAACAACTCGTGTAATTCTATGCAGCCTCCTTTTGAGCGAATCTCAGCGCCTGTTTATAACTTCAAATGTTTCCGGCTTCGTCTGATATTAATATTCTTATACCCTTTGGTTTTTCTATCTCTCTGTACCCCGTTCCTTACACTGATCAGCTTTTACACAGCAAATAAGCACACCCGGTAAATTACGTCTTCGGGACTTCAAACAAACACAAACCACAAAGCTCCTTCCTTCTTGGGCGACGAAAACTGACTAACTAACTTTTTTCCTCTCTCCTATCTCATAGCCAAAACCACTACCTCCATTGCATTCAAAAATTGACCAATAAAAATCATCCACCTCTGTGACGTATATCGTTACCAACCAACTCTCTTTATAAAACGTCATTCGGGTAATTCCAGAAAACAACATTCTTTAATTATTCTAACTAAATCTATCTGCTTTACAAATATTTCTTACTAATAGCTACAAACGATACCTGTTTCTCAATTCAATGTCTTTTGTTAATAAACTTTTACCGATATAATCTTTCGGGGAGAAAAACCACCGCAAATCCCGGTCTATTGTTTAAACACTGTCTACATACACTTTATTTCCGGGTAAATCCATGCCACAATAACCGACTTATTTAAATTTCTTATCGATAATATTTGAAAGTCTTATCTCTGAGGCCTAATGAACAATTCTTCGAACAACTTAAAATACATATTTTGTCTTATACAGGATGTTTGAAAATTTATATGCCCGTGTCTTTATGAAATATCAATAATTTTAATTTTTATTTAAGTAATAAAATTTGTATATCGGTTTTTTATTGCTAATGGAAATTCAAAAGTACAACAATATATATATATATATATATATAATATATATATATATATATAATATATATATATATATATTGTTATGATGTGTTGTTTCTGTATGAGCTATGAGTAAATTTGAATGATATATGTAAGATTAGAGTTTTTATCGCGGTTCTCAAAGAATTAGTTTGTAAGTACTTTTTTAAATTATCTTTATTATAACTATTATGAAACAAACATATCTATCTAATATAAGCAATATCAATTTAAAACAATCTATCTAAAATTTTAAATTCTTACAATTATTAAATTATTAACAAAATTTGGTACCTTTCTGTCACTGAAAGCCTAAAGTTTTTCCAAAATTAAAGTTATTCTTTAAATTCTCTAAATTCTTGAATTCTAACTTTACTAACTTCACTAATCAACTGTAACTTACTTAATAATCATGTATAATTGACTTAATAATTCCCTGTACCTTAATGCCTTGAATTCTTCTAACTAATTCCTCGCCTGCTCCAAATTACATGGTATTTATATCTTTTTCATGGTTCCAGAATAATCTAGCAATAAATAAAGTTCGAATCGTTCTATTTTTTCTATCTGAACATTCTGGAATAAATGGAATGGTTTTTGTCTATGTGATGGACTATGCAAATAGTCCTATTGACGTTTCTAAAACTTTCTCTGGTCTACATGTACAATTTAACTGACATTTAGGCTCTTTAGATCAGAATTACACTATTATATGTAACTTAAACATTTATTACTATTAAACTGGGAATAAGCCACAATTAAAAATATAAATACGTTTATTGACGTTTTAATTTCCACTTCGGAAATCGTTCTCAAAATACAAACAGTAAATTAAACAAATTTTTTTTAATTTACTGTTTGTATTTTAAAAACGATTTCCGAAGTGGAAATTGAAACGTCAATAAACGTATTTATATTTTTAATTGTGGCTTATTCCCAGTTTAATAGTAATTAATTTACAATGCCCCAAGAAAATAGATTCAGAACAATATTAAACATTTATATTAAATATATTTTTACTATTTTACATCCATAATTATATTTTAAATTAACATTCCAAATAAATAAACTCATTTGACTTCTGACACTACAGTGTATATCTGGTTGCATATACATATGGCGGACATATATATTTATAATTATTAAAAAAAAACTTTTACCATTTATTATATGCTAGATTCTTAAAAATACCCTCATATAATTATTTTTTAATAATATTATCTAGTATATAACTTATAAATTATGTCTTTAATTACTATTTAAATAAATTTATTAATTAACAGTGTATATCTGGTTGTATATACACATGGCTGACTTAAATATATTTCTATGCTAATTTATTGTATATCTGTTCTCATTACAATACCCCAAAATTAATTTTAAAATAAAAAAAATTCGTTTATTATTTTTTTAAATATTAATTTTCCCATCCATACACATTTGTAAATATATTAATTAATATAATTCAATAATTTAATTTTCTATCTAAAATTGCCTTAAACTACGGCTATGTACAGTTTGTGTATGTTTCATGTCAATGGTCAAATTGTCATGTCAAATGGCAAATGTCAAATCATATGTTTATAAAAATTAAATAATAAGTTTCTACACAATGTTTGTTTATTAATAGACAGGATTTAGGAAATAATTCTTTCTTTTGGTTCAAAAGACTTTCTTTAGTATAAATGGTAAGTTTTACTTTTCATCTGTCAGTAGAAAAATATTTACAAAATTAATCTTCTGGGGATATATAACCCCAATTCAAATTATATTATAAATTATTGTAAATTATATGATAAGTGATTTTATACTTAACTCTAATTAAAATTATGATTTTTAGGACCCAAACAAAGGACAAATTCAACAGCTGCTCAAAACATGATGTCAAATTAATAATTGATACATTATCCCACAACGATTAGATTTACCATTTGTTTTGTCAACAAACAATATTGTCTAATGAAATAGAGTTTAGTGTTTAGTGAACTGTTTGTGATGTTAACAGTTTTAAAAGTATATAAAACATTATTCAATCTCTTCATGATATTTAAAAATGTCATTAATATGAAAAATTCCTCTTAGTTTATTCTGTGCATCTATCAACACATATCTGTTCAGTCCATTCTGGTTTTGAACTATGTATGAACCTTCAAACATTGGTTGTAATTTCTTACAACGGTTTTCTCTCAAATTCCCTTGTCTAAGTGAACGAATTAAAACTTTGTCTCCTTTTTGAAATGTGATTGGTTTTTTAATTGTTCGATTTTGTCTTCTGATATATTTTTCAGCTTTTCTTTGAATTCTTCTGTTCACCTTTTGCATGACTTGTTCTAACATATCTTGCGTACACTCAAAAATCCACTTTCTATTTCCTATATGACCAAACATTAAATATTCTGGTACTTCCTCTGTGTTTAAATTATGTGTATTATTTAAAAAATATTCCACTTCTTCGATATAATCCTGCATGGACCGTTCACCTTGGCATAGTATCCTTAAATATTTTATAACTTCTTTTATATATCTTTCTGCAGGATTTGCTTGAGGATGTCTAATACTTGTAAAATGAATGTTGATCCCCTTTTTCTCACAAAATGTCTGAAATTTTTGATTGTTAAAATATGTAGCGTTATCTATTATGCTATTTCTAAATGGTCCTATTTCTTCGAAAAACTGATTAATATATAATTTCAATGTTTTAACATTTGTTCTTGAGCATGGATATAGTTTAATAAATTTTGTATATAAATCAACTATCACTAATATATGCTTGTTTCCTGTTGGACTGGGAACTAAATTTGAGATGAAATCCATGGCAACTGTATTTAGTTTTTCATAAACAACATTGGATTTATATGTGTTCTGGTTTTTGAAATTCTTTTCTTTGTTTATTTGACATATTTGGCATTGTGTAGTAATTTCTTTTGCTATACTTATGTCATTCTTTGCAAAATAATTATCTCTAAATAACATCCATAGTTTTCTTGAACCAATATGCATGTAACTTTTATGTAAATCTTTCAATATCTTTCTTGCCAAAATTCTACTTATTACATACACTTCTAAGCCATTAATTATCTTATAATACACCCCATCCTTCTTAAGGACTTTTTGTTTTTCATTCAAATTGATTTGATCTCTTATGATTTCTTCTTTAGAATATAATCCAGTGTTTTCTACTAACGGATTTAATCCAATTTTTATTGTTCGCTGCCTTTTTTGTGATGTATTTTGTAACCTTGACAAAGCATCTGCCACTATGTTAGATTTTCCAGAAATGTATTTGATTTCAAAACTGTATTCACTCAGTATTAGGCTCCAACGGTGTACTCGACTGTTTCCATATTTATTATTTAATATAGATGTTAAAGCTTGGTGATCTGTTTCTGTAGTAAATTCATTACCCAACAAATAAAATCTTAATTTTGTGACACAGTGTATGATACTAGCTAGTTCTAGTTCTGACACTGAATAACCTTTTTCATGTAGCTTTGTAATTCTTGATATGAATTGTATCGGGTATTCGACCCCATCATGTATTTGTAGTAATACCCCTGATAATCTTTCTATTGAGGCATCTGTTCTTAATATGAATGGCTTTGTATAGTCAGGATGGTATATTTTTAAATTTGACAGAAAAATGTTCTTGATTTCTTGTAATGCTAGTTCTCTTCGCTGGTCCCATTTCTATTTTACACCTTTCCTCGGTAGTTCAAGTAATGGAATTTCTTTTATACTTAGATCTGGTATAATTTTTTTTATAATAATTAATTATTCCAATAAATCCTCTTAAAGTTCTTAAATTGTGTGGTGTTCTATATTCCTGAATAACCTGCATCCGTTTTGGATCCATTTCAATTCCCTTAGTATTAAGTTTATAACCTACATATTATTATATTACTTCTTTTTGGAAAAATGTACATTTTTCTTGATTTATTTTTAGTACAACTTTGTCTAATCTGTCGATTATTATTTTTAGGTGTTTCTCATGCTCTTCAGCAGTTTTAGAAAAAATTAATATATCATCAATGTAGTGAATTACAAATTGTTCAAATTGATCCAAAATATCATGAAGACATCTACATAGAGCACTGCACGATGATTGAAGTTCAAATGGTACTACTTTGAATTGATATACTACTCCATCTATCTGAAATCCTGTATACTGTCTACTTTTTCTTTCTAGAGGTATTAATCAGAAACTATGCTGTAAATCGATTTTAGTAAAAAATGACATACCTGTAATTCTTCCTAGTATTCCATCTATACTCATTGGTGCTTCAAATTGCTTTTCAGTGATCTTGTTAATATTCCTTGCATCCAAACATAGCCTGATTTCACCTGATCTTTTACGTACTACCACTATAGGGTTAATGAAATGTGTATCTGCCTTCTCAATGATTCCATCTTCTAACATATTATTAATTGTTCTATTTACTTCTTCTCTGTATTTATATGGTATTGTGTACGATTTTGTTTTAAAATCTTTTTCTTCTTTTACTTTTATACTATGAATATAATTGTGTGCAATTCTATTTTCTTTATTAACAAGTCCCTTGTGTTGCTGCAATATGGAAACGACTATTGCTTTATATTCTTCAGAGCAACTTAAAACTTTTATCATATCCTCTTCTTTACAAATAAAATTATTTTTCATTATGTAATAATTATTCCTTACTTTCAGTTTTACGCACTCCGCCTTGTAGGCATTCAGCTGCTTAAATTTTCCATTCCTTAAATATTCATTACAATTATTTTTTACATTCTTTTGGGACATCTCCTTATCATCAAAATACATTTCTTCTTCATAAACATCAATTT
Source organism: Diabrotica balteata (assembly GCA_918026665.1). NCBI lineage: Eukaryota > Metazoa > Arthropoda > Insecta > Coleoptera > Chrysomelidae > Diabrotica > Diabrotica balteata. The sequence continues at coordinate 73,939,058 of OU898279.1, forward strand.
CTTTTAATAATATCCTATCAATTCTTATTTCTTCTTCCTTCTCATCTTTCTGCATAAACTTAATTATTTGCCCTTCCAAAGTTAAAACGTTTTCTTCAAAATTTATCTTCACTTTCTTATTTTCCAATTCATCATTTCCCATTAATATAATCAACACATAAATCCTTGACAATAAATCTTTGCATATTAATTTCTTTATTAAGAATATTAATTCTAAAATTGGCTAGTTTATCAATTTCACCCAACTTCTTATTATTTGCACCAACTATTTTAATTTTTGGAATCTTCATTATATCTTATAGTTTTAATGTATTAAAAATAAAATTTTCCGAGACTAAAGAACTTTCTGAACCAGTATCTATCATAACCTTAAACATTTTATTTTTGGCCATAGCATTTATATAAATTAAATTAATAGATTCAATAATTTTATCTTCATCTAAAGAAATAAATTCAGAAGGTTTCTCATAATGACAATGACCACACTTGTAATTCAGAAAGTTTACTGCATAAAATTTGGATTATTAGAATTATTCTCTAATTGTGTCTGACCATTTGGTTCTAATGTCCTGTGTCTTTCACTACTATGACTTCTACTCATATTTTCCTGCCTGGTACTATTTCGTTCTCTATCTTCGCAGCTTCTATTCCTTCGTATATGATTTACCTGTCTGTTGTAATTAGGTCGTTCTGTATTTCTCCTATTGTTAAAATCTTGTCTATTACAATTAGTATTGTTATTAACATTTTGTCTATTGTAATAATTAGTACTGTTATTAAAATATTGTACATTTTGATTATTATTATTGTTATTAAAATTTTGCATATTATTACCATATCTATTATTATTATATGATTGTCTATATTGTTGATTATTATTCTTATTATATTGAAAGTTATTATTGTTTTTTCTATTATTATTATTATTCATCCTAATATCATTGTTATCATTATTACTTGTCATATTACCTCTTTGTATTCTTTGAATAAAATTGATAAAACTATCTATTGTTTGAATATTTTGTACTGTTACTGTTTGTACAACATCTGCATCAAAATGTCTAGATACATTTAACGTTTAACTACGGGCTACGGTGTACTCAATACACCAGTCGCACTAAATTGGCCGCTATTTCTGATAAGCACTGGTTGCGCACGTGTCCCTCTACCTAACCTATCTCTGACGTGTCAGCTATAAACCTCAACAGTTGTAAAATTGATTGCTGCAGAGATAGACTGACGGTTGGAAAAAGTCAGGAGAAGTTTACCAGTGGTGTATGTAGTACACCAAGCACCTAGTTATGCAAGTAAATTTTGTGAGATTTATATTACGTTTATCTACTAAAAAATAGCATTATTAATGTATAGCAACTTATATGTAACAAAAGCTAGACATTTTGCAACGTTTTGAATAAAAGAATTTGTAATTTGTTATTAAAATTTTAATAAAACATTCATTTTATTATAATAAAACTAGTTTTATGATAATACATTTGATCAAATATTTTATTTTAGCATTTTCTCATAACTTAATATACCGTTATCTATTTGGATATTTGTGAGTACCTATTATTGGACTATTTAACGACCTTCTAGTTGTTTTTGCGGTCTTGTTTTTTCATGTTCTTTCTTCCATAGCAATACGGTCATGTCTCTTTGAAATATTAATTAGAAATAAATAATAAAAATTACACACGTTGCCTCTATATATTTCTCGTAACGTTTATACATCGAGAGGTACTACAAAATATTTACTTTACAGGGATCGTGTACCAGTAAGAAATCCCCAAAAACTCTCAAAAGATGAACTTAGAGCTATGGCTCAAGCTATATTTGAGGAAGAATCTGATGAAGATGTTGGTGGAGACCCAGATACTTCAGACGACGAGCTAATAGAAAAAATGGAGCACGACACTGAATCAGAAGTTGATCGGAATGACGAAAATCAATATACGATTGACTCGGACACAAACAGTAACATTGAAAACAGTTCAGATCTTGATGAAGACAATGATTATTTTATAGCAAAAGACAGAAAAACTAAATGGTATAAGAAATCTCTTCTTAGCAAATTTACTAAAACTCCTTCAAAAAATATTGTCAAGATATTTCCTGGGCCAACAGTTTGTGCGAGAGATGTTACTACGGAACTAAGTGCTTTTGAAAAACTCTTTACAAATGAAATCATAGAAAATATAGTTGAATGTACAAATTTGCAGTTTGCAAAAATGCGATTAAATTATGAACGGCCAAGACGGGCTAAAGATACGACTAAACAGGAAATCATGGCATTATTAGGATTATTATTTCTTGCAGGGACTAAAAAACAAAATCGTACATACTTCCTCGAATTGTGGACAAAAGATGGTACCGGCTCAGAAATCTTTCGAGCCTGTATGAGCGCAGATCGATTTTTATTTTTGCTTGCTGCTCTTAGGTTTGACAACAAAGATACTCGAAAGGGCCGAAAATCAATTGACAAACTTGCTTCCATTCGCTTTACTCCTGATACGTTTATGAAAAACTGTAGCAGCAACTATTCCTTGGGAGAAGAAATGACTATCGATGAAATGTTGATACCTTTTAGAGGTAGATGTAACTTTGTGCAATATATTCCAAGTAAACCTGCAAAGTATGGCTTAAAAGTGTTTGTGTTATGTGGCGCGCAGACCTTTTATGTCACCAATTTTGAGGTGTATTGTGGTCAACAACCGGAATGGCCCTACAAAAAATCTAACACACCAACGGATATTACCCATCGCCTGCTTCAACCTTGGAAAGGTAAAATTCGTAATTTAACATGCGACAATTGGTATACGAGTTATCCGTTGGCAATTGACCTTTTGAAGGAAAAGATAACGATGGTTGGCACACTTAAACGAAATAAAAGGGAACTACCTCTGGAGTTTTTACCAACAAAAAACACACCAATTGGATCATCCACTTTTGGTTTTCAAAAAGAAGTTACCATTGTATCCTACACACCAAAAAAAATAAAGCTGTCATTCTCCTATCTACCATGCACAGTAATTCTACAGTAGATCCCGAAACAGGAAAACCAATGATAATTTTAGACTATAATTCACATAAAGGAGGCGTAGACACTGTAGACAAAATGTGCAGTACCTATTCGGTATCCCGAAGAACACGAAGATGGCCAATGGAATTGTTTTTTCAACTCCTGAATATTGCCGGAATTAACAGCCAGATCTTGTACAATGCTGCCAACATCGACAATCCTCAAAAATGTAGAAGAGTTTTTCTAAAAGAATTATCATTGGCATTATTAAGACCTCATCTTTCTGAGAGGGCGGAAATACAGAGTTTACCTCTGGATTTAAAAATATTCTTGAAGAAATACAAAAACGTACAAAACGACCACGATGAAGAACCACCAGCAAAAAAACGGGGGAGGTGCCATTGTTGTGGAAGGAGCAAAAATAGAGTTACAACAATATCTTGCAACAAATGTAATAGAATGGTTTGTAAAGAGCACTCTGTTACAATTTGTGCAAATTGTAATTTAGTAGACGCAAACGAGGAAGAAAACGAAAGTGAATAGCACACATATTCTCAAATATGTTCATTTGTGAATGATTATTTACTCCTAGTTTTTAGATTTATATACTAGTTTTATAATATTTTTAATGTTAAGCTAATATACAAGAATCTCAAGAAGGTTATTTTTAGAGAAAAAGAAGTGGTTGAGTTTTTGTTCTTATATTTGTTGCTAATCTTTATATTTTCGTTATGTATTATTTTTTATGTTAAGACATTCTCTTAAATATATGCCTACATTTATTATATACAATATATGTACTAAAAATACCTAGTTGTGGCTTTTATTTTCGTTTTTAGTCGGTGGTGTACAGAATACACCGCGCACGTAGTTATAACTAATGGAGGGGCGCCCGTAGTTAAAGGTTAAAACTGTTTCATCTTCTCTAAGTGGTGGTTCTAAATACTTTGCAACTGTTATCAGCTTTAATGCATAATCTACCATATTAGATTAGATAATTCCCAATACTGACCTACGGATGTGAATCTTGGACTCTGAGACAATCGGAGAGAAGAAAGATAGACGCCACTGAAATGTTCTGTTGGAGACGAATGTTACGAATTCCTTGGACCGACCACAGAACAAATAATTCAATTTTAAGAGAGCTAAAAGTTAGCCAACGACTCTCCAGTAAAGTCCATCTCCAACAATTAAAATATTTTGGGCATGTTATGAGAGCAAATACAGAAAACGTGAAAAGACTCATAATACAAGGAAAGGTAGAAGGCCGAAGATCACGAGGAAGATCCCCAACAAGATGGATAGATCAAATTACAGGAATATGCCAAAGACCTATGCATGAATTAAAAGAAATGACCAGAGACAGAGATCTCTGGAGACGGACAATACACGACATCACGTCGACCACTACACTCCCCCTGGGGGGTCAGGATTAAAGAGAGAGACCATATTAGATCTTAAATTAGGATTATACTTTTCAAAATAGAGAACTTCCCTAAATCTAGCTTACTCTAATTCACCCCAATAATAATTTAAAAATTTATTTTCAAATGTTTGAAAATTGTCCAAATCATTCTCAACACTGGCAAACCAAGTTGCCGCATTATCACTTAATGTCATTCTAATATAATCTTTAATATCATTAATATTATTCACTAATCTTAATTTATGTTTTAAACTATTTATGTATACTCTAGGATGCAAATTTTTGATATTACCAGAGAATTTAATCCCAGTGTCATTTGTTAAATTTAAGTAAGGTCTCCCTATGTCTCTCATTTGTGAAATATCATCTATGCTCTGTTCCACATTTCTTATTTGATTACTATTTATTTGGATATTTTGTTGCATATCGTCCAATTTTTCTTCTGTGTTTCTCCTGTCTTCGTTCATGTTGACTTCTAAGTTACATTTCTGCAACTCTATTTTCTGTTCTATATCTATCATAAGTAGAAATTCCAGCAATACTAAATCAAGGGTCAGAGGAACTTCCAGATATAACCAAAGAGGAAATTAAGTCAGCATTAAAAGGTATGAAGAACAACAAAACACCTGGAGAAGATGGCATTGTAAGTGAAATGATAAAACTAGGAGGCGAATGCGTCATAAAGGCTTTAAAAACCCTTTATAATGCCTGCCTCTTTGAAGGAAATACGCCAGAAAAATGGAATAATG